>VWZZ01006623.1:0-21853 GCA_013399095.1 Psophia crepitans
TGTGAGCCTTTGGTCAGCGAGGCGTTAGGGGGATTCCTGCGCTGTGGTCCAACCAGGATCCCACCCGCCTGCTAACTGGGAGAACAGTCCCAAAGCGCTGCCGGGTGCCGGGCGTTCATCTCACCCGAGCCCCTTCTCCACCCACGCTGGTTGTGCCCTGCTCTTCGGTCAGCAGGCGCTCAGTGCTCGCCCTTTGGCATCCTCCGCGGGGGTGCGGGGGTGCTCAGCCACGCCGGCGCTCCCACCAGGGACGGGGAGGGCTGCAGCAAAAGCCCCACGGCCCAGGGAGCCGGCAGCGCGCCCACGCAGAGGGGAGTGAGCCCCAGGGTCAGGGCACTCCGCGGGCACAGCTCCGCTCCCAGCCACGCACGCACCGTGCACAGCTCCAGCTGCAGACAGCACGCGGTGCCGGGGCGGCACTGCCGGGGCTATTGCTCACGGCACCGGGGAGAACCACAGCGACTGCTGCTGCCGCTGCCAGCGGGGCACATCCCAAACGGCCTTCACCCCGCCACAGTGAAACTCCAACGGTCCTGACTCGCATCGCTACATTATGGTCCCTGAAGCCCTTGCAGGGGTCTCAGGAGACTCACACCATTCTTCTGCAATTCCAGGTATTACTGCCCTAGCAAACCAGTGAAAAACGCTTGTTTCTCCATTTTTGTTTGGGGTTTTTCCAGGTTAGAAGAGGCTGTAGCTGCCGACACAACAGGAAGCCCAACAGGAGCGGTGACACCAAGGAGAGCTGACGTGCAGGAGCCTCCTCACCACTGCCTGGCAGCTCCCGCTCCTTTCGACACCCCAACGCCCAGTGCGATGCCTCGGGCGTGCCCTCGGCAGCCTGCCTCACCTCAGGCACCCCGCGCTGCTGCGGGGGGCCGGGCCTGCAGCACCCGCCCGGCCTTGCCCGGTAAGAGAATGCAGCTCTTCTGGCGTCGGGTAAAGGAGAGGCGACGCATTTAACTAGAACTAGAAAACATTTGGAGGACAGGAAAGACGTGGCAATAAGGTCCAGAAGCAAATATTTTAAAAAAGCACGAGGTATTATGTTAGTGAAAAGTGCTTACAGAAATAAGAGCTGTCTACAGGTCCATCTGCCAATGCAATACTTCTGTTAAAGGCCAGCACTGGGGGAGACAGAGAATAATCTCTGTCAAATGAATCTGGGAAGGAAACAACAGTGATGAGGTACGAAGATGGAAAATTACAAAGGGAAGTAGAAGTCCTGCCCTTAAATATTCATTGCTGAATAACCACTGCTAGATGATGACAGAGATTATTCAGGCAAAACTATCAGTGAAAAATGTGTTTTGAAGCAATCTGGGGATGTTAAGTATACAGCCCGACAGGAAGGCGCCCAGAGAGCCCCGTAAATACCAAGTAATTGCGATGCCCAACAGGAGAAATGCCCAGGGGTCTCAGCTGAGGGGTGCGCAGCGGGAGAGCACTGACCTCTGCAACTCAACACACGGAGCGATTAGGACCAGCAGCAAGGGAACTGCAAAGCAAGCACTAGGAACAAATCCTCTTAGGCTGAAGAAGAGCAACAGGCAGGGAAAGAATATGGACTAATGAAAGCAGCATCTTGGCAACCACTTGGCCTAACACTCTTTAAAAAGGGAATTATCTCTGCAGCGTTGGACAGCTCAAACTAGGCTGATTTAGCTTTAAAATACCATTACCAGGTAACTTGATTTACTGAGAAGATGGAAAGAAACCATTGTCTGAACAATTCAAGGAAATATATGACCAAGAAAACTGCCACAAGCAAGTAGCTATTAACAAGCAAAGCACAGGGATTAATTTTCTCCAGATATGGAGGGCTCTGTAGCGCTCCACCAGTCCTTAGCAAGAGGAACTGGCCAGTCCCTTTGCTAGTAACGTGATGGACATTTCATGTCCAAGTTCACATGCGTAACAGGTCATCCTGTGAACTTAGAAATAAGGAGGTAACGGAGATGCTGACCCCGGTGCATCCCTGCCCCTCCAAAAGCCACAAATTCTCCCGGGAGCTCGGTGCGTTTGCGGCAGCTGCCATCACTGTTTCAGATGCAGCCGAAACCTCGGTGAAAGTTGCTGGCCACCCCAGCAGGAGGGGAGTGAGACCAGGTAAAACGGTCCATTTCAGGCGAACCCACCTGCTTCCTTTCTGCCGCCGCGCTGCAACCACGCTGTCTGCAGCAGAGCAGCCATCGGCACCAACACTGCACCAGCAGCACGGCGAGGGGAAGCAATCACCGCAGGAGACAAGGCAGCGCCGAACTCTTCATTTCCAGAAAACACATTATGGAAAGTCCTTGTATAAACCCGTGCTGCTCTCACCAGCTGATTGACCCGCGTTGCTCCAAGGTCCCCATCGGCCGAGCCGCCACTTGGGCAGAGAAGTCTCATGGGCTGAAAGCTCTCACACAGCCAGCCAGCGAAGTATGCTCCTGTCGGAAGAGGAGGCGTGTGTGCCGATGGGCACTCACCGCACTCACTGCCAGCTCGCCCTGATCCCAGAACACCACCGTGGTGGAGGAAGGGCTCACAGGATGAAAACAGCACGTCCAGAGCAAGGCAAGGCTCGCCGTCAGACACGTGGGACACAGGCACCCGCCTCATCGTCACAGTGCTACTGCTGCATCCCAGGGAGGGCAGGAGCTGCCGGTCAAGCTGCGCCGCGGCTGGGCAGGCACCGACGAGGCGTTGCAACACATGGCTGTCTTGTGGCTGGATGTGCCTTCACGGCGCTGGTGTGCAACACCCCTCTGTGAGCACCCGAAGCTGCTGGACCTGCATGTCCCCCAGCCCAAGTGTAATTCCCCGGGGCCCACCAGACCGACGCACCCCGGCCTCCAGCCAGCTCACCTACACCAAAGAAACAGTGAGGGCAGCCCTAGTCCTAAGCTATTATTTAACAGCACAGCTTAGCTTTATATTTGTTTTTATATTGAGAGAGTAAAACTTTTTTTGTTGTTTTTTCTTTTTTAATTTCTAACAGGTATTAATGTATGTTTAATTTAAACATATTGCCCTGTGGGACTCATTAGCAGTTTAACAAAATGCCTGGGTAAAAACACGCAGCAGATAAAAAGACAGAATTCTAAAATATTGTATGCCTACAAAAATAATCTGGATGAATGATGAAGGGTGTCAGAGAACTGCTCGACCACATCAAACAATGAAAACATTCTTGGAGATGGGCTATTTAAATATTAAATAAATACCCAGAATTTCTGTAAATGCTGAACAGGAGATATGATGGAATGTTATTTTTCCTAATCCGTTCATACTGTAATTATGAACTCCATACTCCAGCTAAAAAAGATCATCTGTCTTATGCTGAGTATTTCAATTGCTTTTTCTCCAATAAATTACAGATATTACCTTCAGCTGGTAACTAAGCAAGGCAAAGAAGTTTCAGGCACAGCTGATATGCTTGTAAAAAATTTATACACTTGTCTAATATATGATTTTTTTATAAAATACTTTATCTCTAATTTTGTGAAAGCTTTTTCTAATCAAATTATGTATTGCTAAAAAATTCATGGATTCTACCCAGAAATACTAATTTTTTGGGGGGAAGGCTATTTACAGGCAGATATTCTGAACTGTATCCCCTCGGTTTATACCACCACCAGTGGTGGTTAATACCAGTAACAATGTGTGTACGTTGGTTTTCCGTGATTTGTTCTGGGGCCAAGAGGCCCATACACCATCAGGTGTATTTCCACAGTGACACAGATACACAAGTAATTTATGCAAAACAAACCTGAAGCATAAGTAACTGTGTGGATGAAAACAGACAGGGAAACGAATCAAAGAAAATGCGTTAACGGCAGTGAGCAGGTAGGAAACGACGACTGCCGCAGCCGTGGGCAGGAAGGAGCGGTGCCGGGCGCTGCACGTCCCCGGGCACGGCACAGCCTCTGCACGGCTCCCACAAGGGGCTCCGGGCAAGGCTGGGATTGGCGTCAGCCACCTCAGCAGCGCGGGCGTTCCCCCGTCAGTGCGCAGCGTTAACGATCTAGGCCTGAGGAAAAGGGCAGGTCACTGCACAGATTTGCAGTACTTGTTTTATGAACATAAATATTTCTTGCCACACCATTCCGTCTGCAATACCAGATATTTACCATTCTGGGTGGGATCACAGAAAAATCCGAGCTAAATCAGACCGCCGTGCGGTAGTTAATGTTTGGTTGGTTTTAGCCTGGCAAATACGAACAGTGGGTATTACAGTTCCATAATTTCTAAGTACGAGTGCTTTTTCATCGTGTCTGTATGAGAGCTCAGTTCAAATTATGACAGTGACATCAAATTTCAGCTTTTCCATAAATATTCAGAGCTCCAACATGTCTTATCGGAGGCTTCAGAGTGACTGTGTGTCTGCCACTGGCAGCGCAGCTTACGCTGCTCGGACTGCAAACGTAGGGAAGCTGTTCCTGGTCGAGGCACACAGTCTGACAGGATTTGGGTTTAGCCTGATTATGTGGAATAATCACGCTCAGAAATAAAAGCTTGTGCTTGCCTTACTGATTGTATCACTCTCCAGTGAAGTAACGCACCTGCTCAGGGGTAAATCTCGCAGTGGGAGAAACTGACCCAAGGGGTTTCTCCTCAGAGCGGCCACTCGCGTGCACGCAGAGTCACACCCAATGACATTCGTGACAAAAACAAGCATTTACCGATTTGCCAATTTTACAGCTAGAAAGAGACTGTTATGGCTACCTGGTCTGACCTTTCAGATAACGTAACCAATCTTCATGCTGTGATTCCCACACGAAGCCCACCATTTCTGGCTGACCAGCACAGAGACGTCCATCCAATTTGATTCAGTGACTTCAAGTGATCAACCACATCTCTAATTGAGCTGTTCCTAGGGCAAACTGCACTGGCCGGTAAATAGCTGCAACTTATTTATTCCCCAAATTTACCTGCAGCACCTGCTTCTGGTCACAGAAGAAATTCTCAACAAAGGTTCTGCTCATCACCTCCTCACCATCTCCTGGACGCACCAGACAAGCCCAGCTTCTCCCGTCAGTTCCCATGTCTCTCTAACTGATTTGTCTTCCGCAGCACCACTATTGTTTCTTATTAGCCTGAGCGGCGCTCAGGTACGTTTCGTGCGTCATTTACCGTTCCTCACAAGCGTAAATCAAAAAAGCACAGTGCATGGGCCCTGCTGGCACAGAGGTCATAAACCGAGGCATCGGTGGCACAGCTGTCACTCACTCCGTCCTGCAGAACTTCTGCCAACTCTCATGAAACACAGAATGGGAAGGGAATAGCTCATCTCCAGACCCAACAAACACCGAACTTCACTTTTAAGTCAATTTTCACAGCAAATGGCAACTTTAAAGTGCCTTTGAAAATCATATTTATAAAGTGATAAACAGGCAATTTCTGGGTATAGACAAAAACTGTATTAGGCAATTTACTGTTAATTTTAAAAACCACAAATAATCTTTCTGTTTCAGGATCTTATCCTAACTGGATATACTCCAAAACACACACTGACATGCTTGATTCATTTTTTTCACACCCAGAATGTCTTAACTTAGGAAATGCTTAGAGTTTTGCATCACTAATTTCAAGTCAGCATTCAATTTAACAGTGCACCGTGCAACACAGAAATAGATTAAAGTGCTTGTGTCTAACCTAAGCAAGACATTACTAGGCAAATATTTTCAGCAGCAGCATGGCAGAGCATAAACAATTGCTATTTTCTGTTTTTCAAAGATGCTACGGAAAGAGCGAGGGACCTGCTTCAGTTTTAAGCAAAGCTCCAAGCCTGCAATTTCCTCCGGCAGTAACGGTGAGGCACAGAGCATCCCTGCCCCACGCGCCGCCCGGAGCGGGACCCGCGCCCGGCACCCCTGATCCAGCCCTTCCTGCACGCACTAGTGCCCCACCGCAGAACAGCGCACAAAAGCACTCGAGTCCCAGGATCACCCCACTCTGCCAGCTTACAGAGGAGTAGAAAACATGGTGTTTCTTTGGGGTTTGTATTTTTTATTTCAGAGGCGCTTGTTCTTTTCAATCCTGTCATGAAAATTTCGCTCTACTTGTGAAGCTGAATATGATTTGGCTTATTCAACAAAAGGTACATCCTGAAAATACCCACCACGCACACAGATGTATTTCAGTGTACAAAAGCAATCTCCTCTAGTCCGACAGTCACACTTACAGTATGGAGTGTTAAAAGAGACACACCTCCCTCGCCAGCCCCTCCGCCGTGCCGCAGCCTTCTCCTCCATCACCCCCCAACAGCACCCCCCTCGCTACACGTCTGCTGTTTCCCCAAGGCCTCATGTTTTCTTCCACGCCAGACAGTAATTTCTTCACCCCAGGAGAGGGGGGGGCTGAAAGCAGAGGCAAGGCCACGCCGACCTCGCAGCCTCGTGCCAGCCCCCAGCCCCGGGCGGTGGCGGCAGTGCCCAGCCTCGGCCCACACCGCTCCGGGCAACCACCCCAGCGGCAGCGCAGAGATGGCCACGGCACTCCCGACCTGGCCAGACCTTCACGGGAACAGAGCACAGTACCCCTCCCACCAGCGATCCCGACCAAGCTGTCCAGCTACTCCATCCAAAGCTGAACTCTAGAGGAAGAGAAATTCTATCTTGTTTTTCTTAATGTGGACAACAAGCAGTGTTTTCACCACATTTTGTGTTGGAAATAGCTAACCTTCTACTAGAATGACACCTGCAAATGTCTGCTCAAATGTCTAAGCCTGTGTTTGCCAAACTTAACCCACCTGCAGGCGGATTGCCACCAGCTGGGGAAACAAGGGGCAGGACCCTGCCCGACGTTTCAAGACGCACAGGCAGAGACGTCGTGAGAAAAACTGATGTAACCGATGAACACACGAACTATCTCGCTGCGGGATCATGACTGGTTTGAAGGCATTTCAAACCTTACATGAGGGATAACTGTCCTTTGTAGAATACTCCCTTAACAAAATCCCGTGCCCTCTCCTATGATAAAACGAAACTAGCATACACCTGGTTTAAGACACCGTACCTGCCTGTTACCCCAAATACTCCTCCACACATTTAAACAGAACTTCTCAAAAGGTGATTTCATTCACATTTGTAAATCCTCAAAAGCGTCATTGCTACAGGATTTAACATAAGTGAACACCTCAGGGTACTTAGCAAAGCCAGTCCCAGCCCTCTGCTCAGCTGCTCCGGTCCGGGCTGCATGCTGCCAGGACTTTCCCCCTCAAAGGCCATCCCTTTGGCAGCGCACCTCCTAGCAGGGCCCGTCATGCCTTTCCAGAGGTCAATGCTTCATGTGCTTACAGTCCATGTTACTTACGGAAACTCACTACACTCATCCTAGACGCGTGCCGAAACGGCTGCGCTGCAAGAACAGCGGCCGTTAGACACTCCCGTAACTCAGAGCAGGCAGACAGACATCTGCCCGGTGCGTCAGGGGGAAGTCCGGCTGTCTGCGTGCTTCTCTCTGCCTTTGCTCCAAGTCCAGCTATCGCACGTACACCCGAACAGCAGGTACGGGGCAAGGCAACGCGTGTGAGAAACCTCCGAGTCGCTTGAGCAGATGTCAGAAGCCAGCAAACAAACTCGTCAGCGTAAGGCACAAACCTGCTCCTCTCACACTTCATCATACACTTGTTAAAGTACAGGAAATCAGCCTAGGGGAAGAAAGAGCAAAGTCCTCACAAAAACTTTCTTATGTTCCGGCCAGATATTTCAGAAGTTATCAAAGGCTGGGCAGAAATGCTCTGCGGGCTTTCCTGCGCTCTCAACGTAACGTGGCTCCTCAGGAAAGACACGTGACAAGGAAAAAACCAAACTTCAAAGGCTACGGAAGTGGTTCCTGTGTCCGTCACTGAACACTCGGGTCCCAGGGATGATGTCTGAATCCATCTCTTCAGCAACGTTTGCTTTTCAGGTTCAAATAATCAGCATCGTTCGTTCAAAACTAATCATGTCACTCCCCACCACAGCCAGGATTTGCTGTAATCAAAGTCTTCATGGAATTAAAATCATAGAAGATAAGCCCATTTAGAGAAGGAACAGAGAGATGTTGTAGATAAATCACGTGCAGAAAAGAGAAGGGCCCAAATCCAACCATTCTGCTAACCTTCTTGCTCCGAACTTCCCTTCATCCTTCTCACCTCCTTTTTCTGCCATATGGCCTACATGGGATAATGCTGTTACTTTTAAACTTAAAAAGAAAAAAATCCTAGTTCTGTTCCCTGAGGTAAAAATTATCATTAACTGAGAAGAGTAGGACAATACCAACCTACTTTGAAACTGTAAAGGGCAAAAAGGTGTTGGAAAGGCAGAAAAGTTGTATCTGAAAAGGAAGCAAACTTCTGTTGATAAAAATGGGGTTTCTAATGCTCTTTATACCTGATACCACTACGACAGCACAGCAGGTCTTATTTAAGCATCGTAAAAGACGGCGCATCTAAACACGCGCCCTGTGCTCCGTGGCAGGGAGCTCACGCAGTGGCGGCCGATACAGCCGAGCGCTGCGCACGCACAGACCTAACCCAGGGGTGATAAACAGGTGAAGACCTAAAGCACATCACACATACCTGTGTTTCGGTAGCAGCAGAAACGGGATCATATTGCAGTGAGGGTGCAACAAATCGTACCCCAAAGCCACAACCCTGCAGTGACCCCCAGCCCGACTCCCTGTACCCCCCTCAGCTCCCCTCTGCCGCCAGTCCCCAGCCGTTCTTCAAGAACTTACTTTCGAGCACCAGGACATTTAAAGGCCAGTGAACTCACCAAGGCTTCAGATTTCACATATGGAAATACAGTATTTAAACCTATAGATCTACCTCTATCTTGTATTTGTGTCATATGTCAACATAACAGTGAGAAAGTCAGTGGTGTCCTGGGCTGCATCAGGAGGAGCGCTGCCACCAGGTCCTTCCTCTCCACCCAGCACTGGTGGGGCCACCCTGGAGTGCTAGGTCCCTTTCCCCAGTGCCAGAGAGGCAGTGACAGGCTGCAGAGTCCAGCCAAGGGCCACTGAGATGTTGAGGGACAGGAGCATCTCTCCCATGGGAGAAGCTGGAGAGCTGGGACTTCTCAGCCCCGAGCAGAGCAGCTCAGGGATCCCATCCCTGCGCACAAACACCGCAGGAGGGTGCGGAAGGGATGGAGCCAGGCTCTGCCCAGGGCCCACGGGCACAGGCTGGGGCGTCCCCCTGGACACCAGGAACCCTTTGTCACCGTGAGGGTGACCGAGCACTGGCGCAGCTTGCCCAGGTTGGTGGTGGAGTCTCCATCCATGGGGACATCCAGAACCCAACTGGACACGGTTCTGGGCCGCCTGCTCTGGGTGGCCCTGCCTGAGCAGGAGGTTGGACCAGATGACCTCCAGAGGTCTCTTCCAACCTCAACTGGTCTGATTCTGTGAAAATTTCCTACCTGCAGTCTCTGTTTTTATCAGGCTTTCCCAGAATTCTTAGAATGGTTCTTTCCTCTGCTTGCAGAGTTCATTTTTCTTAGAAAAAGATGTTTTGAATAGTGCACTTACTCGTTTCCCAGATGAATGCTTTTCACCCTTAGTGTTCTGTTCTGGTTTAATGATGTGGTACATAAAGTTTTTCCTATCACACACTGAAGGTGTGCTCCGACTGTTAACTCGTTTATCTTCATCTCTGACATAACATCTCTGCAGTCGAAGTTCAGGCAAAGGAATTCTACTGTAAAAACAACCTTTGTGACTATTTCACAGTATCTAAAGAAGTAGGTGGTACTGAAAATAGGAATAAAGCAGAGTTAATTCTTTTGTTGCAGCTGAAATTAAGTGAACTGCCATAGCCAAAGGCTTATCTAATATTAATGAAAGATCTACTCCAAAATTTTACAAAAGTTAAGAACTCCTCAAAGCTCATTTAACTTATCTCAGCAAGGTGGATAAATAATGAAGGGTTTTTTCATACACGACACGCAGAGACATATGCAGAGCCAAATCAAACACAAGTGTCTCCTCAGAGCCCTTGGGCAAGAAGTCTGCCAGGCCGGGGTGGATGACTGGCTGCCCTCAGTAACAAGGAAAAGAGGCTACAGAAAGGTCTGCTTCTATCAGCCAAAGCTAGACACATCCAAAGCAGGAACTGCACAGCCTTCTCGTAAGGTGAACCTGCCTGCCACAAAGGGGAATCTGCCCCAGGGTTACCACCCAACTTGTCACATCATTTACTTGCTTTTATGGATGTTACCATGGAAAAGACGGAATTCCGGTAAGAATGAGTTCCCTTTCTTGCCTACTTACAACCAACACTCCTACTTAGGTACAAGGAGCAAGACATTTTTTCTCACTTGCAGAGCATTAGACACGACCAGTCTCACCCAGATACAGCCCAAGGAACGATGGCAGTGGTATCAAGAACCGAATCCCTGACCTACCATCCACAGGAACAATTTTTCCCACAGTACCGCAGCACCACTGTCAGGCAGTGAGAGGAAATCTCCCTGCTTGCTGGTCCCAGGCTTACTCCACCTCACTCTCACAGAAGCCCAAAGCTCTATTTATGCCCCTTCCACCCTTGCTCAGGATTCACCGCGCAACAGAGTGGATTCTCCCACCAAAAGCGGTTACAGGACCTCACCCCACGCAATCTGGGGCAGAACTGCAGTATTAACTTGGGGTTTCTTTGAAGGACGTTTCAGCCCAAGGGTGAGATGTGAACAGAAAATACTCTTTCTTCCTTAAAATCAGCGGCTACGTACGAGTGCCAGTGCATGGCAAAAGCCACACGTCTTTTTAAGGTGCCAGCAGTAATCCTGCAAATGAAGGACCACTAGCGAGCCCCATCTCAGTGCCAAATAAAATGACGGAAATTAAAAGAGAAATAAAGCTCCCATACTGATGGACAAAGCACCAAAGATTCTGAGCAGAAAGAAGAATGGCTCTTTGCTCCCTGCTGGCATTTTAACAGGGTAGCACGCTGGCAAACACGGTCGGTGTAACTCGGGGCACACTCCAGACCTCTAAGGAGGATTTATTCATCTTTAACAACTATCACTTTGTGAAATGGCACAAAGTGCGTCTCACGAAACTAATGAAGTAATACAGACTGGAGGATCTTTAGAGGAACCTAACAAATGAACAAACAGCAGCCGGTGAAATTCAGTGCTGATAAATGCAAAGTAATGCACATTTCAAGGAGTGTTCTGAAAACATTGGTATATTCTGATAACATGATCTGTTATTTATAAACTTCATTGATTTCTAAAATGCCCATAAAACCGTGGAAAGAAACAGTGCAGCATCTACAAACAACGTAACAATGATGCCTAATAAATGTTGGGTGCAGCAACACTTGTCAGGTGAATGCTGTATTCTCACCAAGAATACTGTTCAGTTCTGGGTATACCAACGAGAAAAGATGTGGTGGGGGAAAAGGCCACTCGGGGAAAAGGGAAATGATGCAAGGCATTCACCTGCAGAGCACAGATATTGATAAGGAATAAACTGCAACAAGTATTCAAATCAGTGCAGTAAGGATCAGAAAGCAGACTGGAGACTCCCCCGTTTCCACAGTACAAACCAGGCAAACATGACTCCAAGGCCAAATGTGGCCAAAGGAGAGGTCTTTGGGGCACGGCGATGGGAAGAGCAGCTCCCGGCCCCGGCGGGGGAAGGCCAGGCTGAGCCCCCGGGCCTGGGGAGCGGGCGCTGCAGAGCAGCGGCCCCGACACCCCCGCGCTGCCTAAAGGCAGGCTTTCAACGCACCAAATGCTAAACACGGGTTTCCGTATAGTTCCTGTTCAGACCTTTCCATGTGTTTGCCATATGAAAATAAGTTGAGTTCTAGAATTACGATTTTTCATGAGTTTTCTCACTCTTCTGCTCACGCAGCTGGCACTCGTAAGTGAGAAAGACGTGGTACCACGGTCCCCTTTGGGTTCATTTAAATCTGAGTTTGTTACTGAAGGAGCATCACTCATTCTAAATTAATTTTATGTAGGTAATCCTTGCTTAAATGTAGAGACTGATTTTAATTCATCAGAAATGAGAAAAATGCGCATGTTTTTTATAAAAAGATAATTTTTTCCCCAGAAGTTTTGACTCTGGTCTGTCACAAAAAGAAGAGTTCAATCAAGTGAAACATTGTCTGGAACAGATCTTCCAATTTCAAGGAAACCCTCACTAGTCACAGCTAATATTCAGTAAGTATAAAGAATAAGTATATAATTTTTAGAATGTAATGCACAGTACTTCAAAAAGATTGACAAAACACTATCTGCAAAGGACTTCCTATTAACATAATAATTAAACAGTTTTCAAGCCATTATGGAGACACCGAGGTTTTTATGGTAATACACAATATGACAATAAGAACCCGTAAAATGCATGAGCATGAAGAACAGAAATGTTAAAGGTCCCTGCTTTGAACAGCTACTCACCTAAGAGCACAGCTGGGTTTAGGAATTACAGATATTTGCCTCTGAAAAGAGTCAGGGCATCGGCACCATTTCCCTTCTCTCCTGGGATGACAACATGAGACCAGGACAGAAAGCCCTGCAAGACAAGGCCTGCTGCTGTGTAACAGACACAGCTCCACTGCCACCCTGGGCAAGTAAAGCGAGGTGTTTTGTGTCCAATTTGGAAAAGAACAGGCAAGCTTTGTCACCGTGGCAATGACCGTGCTTAACGCTGCTATCTGGTTTAAGAACCCCAAACCACCAGCGCACAGCGATGCCCCCTGCACCCGCCATCAGGCACCAGGTAAGCTGGCCAGCACTGGAGCCATCCCAGCACACGCATCAGCTCCCAGCAAAACATTAAAGCAAGGCAGCGTTTCTCGCCTTGCATAAGGCCACACCAGGAGAAGGGGGTTCGATAAACCGCCCCCTCACTGTGCTTTGCACCCGGCTGACTCGGGGATGGAGCCGCTGCGGGGACCCTGCCGAGCGGCGTCTCCTGCTGCTGGCTCCACTCTTGCCGTGCCATGCTCCCTGCTTGCTCCCTGCTGCCTCTCCCGCAGCACTGCCCCTCCTCTCCCTCCTTCGCCGCCCATCGTGTTTCTGCTCACCCTTCTGACTCGCCGCAGCGCCCCGGGGCTGCCCAGTGCCTCCCAGGCAGTCCACACACGCTGCCAGGTGGGATGAAGGGATGCTGCTGCCAAGGCATCTGGCTTGCTCGGCCACCTCTGCAGCACGCTGGCCATCCCACAGCTAGCAGACACTCGGCCATGCTGCGGAGGGCTGTTCTGGGCTGCTCCGGGCCGTGAGCTCACCCCGAGGCACGCAGCCAAGGGGGGACCTGCCAGCAGCCCCCGCCTTACAGGACCACTCCGATGGCCCAGTGCCACTGGAAGCCCCCGCTGACCTTGTGCGGGCGCTCATGGTTCATCCTCCACGTTACTAATCATGGGCTAATAAAAACCACAGACTGCTTTTTTTTTTTTTAGTGGATTGCTTGGAATTGAAGTTGTCATAACTCAAGAATTACACAAAATAACAAGCAAAATCAAGCAGCCCACTACAGAGGAACAGAAAGTTCTGGAGATACTATTTTCCAGAGCTGCAGAAGGTTAGTGAACTAGTGAGGTGGCTTACCTCTGCTAACAAAGACTACGGCTCTTCAGACACCGTGCATCGAACAGCACATGCAAAACCCCACCCCATCATTTCAAACGCAGCTTCTGAGACACCAAAGGAACCTCGCAAGGTCCTCCAGGTCCCCACGCCGGCATCCCAGCCACAGCACGGTGGCTCTTCCCTGAAGACGGCACGCTCCTCTGCACACCCACAGCCTCAGTGTTCCCAGATCATTTTTAATTGTGTAGCTGGAGTGAGAAAATGTCACCTTTCCAGAGGAAAAAATTGATCTTTCAAAATAATACAGACGCTGCCACTCTTCACAAGTTTAGTAGTTCAGGAAAACCAACACTGGGGCACAGAAACTTTTTATCCTTTTTATTTATCCACTAAGTAAAAATAGACTAAAATATCACTGAAACAAACTGAAATAAGAAGACTCAATAGGCAGAAAAGTAATGCCACGATCCTCTGCCTGTCATGATTAACATTCTGATGGACAGAATAGAAATAAAAACCGATCCTCAGGAAAGCAATGCGAGCTGAGGGAATGCAAAAGGTACCAAAAAGATCCAATTATAGCACCAATCGTGAACAGGGACTTTTTCACAAGATCACCCAAAAGGCAAGTCTTCCTCTGGAAAAAATAATCCCTAACTACAGGTCTGAAAAAAAATGGTAACCAAAGCTAAGGCTGCTCCTAAACCACCACCCGTTTTGGGGAGGGGAGGAGTAATCTGTCCTCAAACCAATCTCTTACTGTCTGTGCTGGACAACGCTGAGTAACTGTGCGCCACCTTCTCCCAGGCATCCTCCTGCACTGCTGCCCCTCTGAACGGCTGGCACTCCGAGGAAAGGGTGTAAATCCAGTACAGGTTACCAAAGCTTGTGGGGATGAAAAGAAGTAAACTCTGTCAAAGGCACTTAGCCCCCTCTTCCCCTGTTGAAGAATATGAATACTTCGATGTTCCATTAATACATTCTTATGCTAGACGGTAGAGATGGTAAAGGAAAAGCATCAGACACAGCCTGGTTCTGGAAAGCTGCAAGGAAATGGCCCACTTCATGAAAATAAGACAACAACTGTATGTTAAAACGCCAACAATCTGCAGAAAGCCTCCAGGCCCAGGAGACTGACTCCAGCCCAAGCACACAGCTATCGGCCGGCAAAGGCACAAATTGCGGTAGCTGGTAAAAGCACAGCTAAACGCAGGCTAGGGGACACAAACCAAACCACGGTGGCTGCTCTGACTCACCAAAAACGGCTTGAACAAAGAAATGCTTTGCCCAACGGAACTGCATCGAGTAACCTCACTGAACAGGAAAAACGCATGAAGTCTGGATAACTTCTGTAAACAGTTTCAGCATCGGGATCTGACAGAAACACTACAACCCTCGTATACAAACTTTTTGATCAAGTCATCCAACTCAATAAATATACATACATCAAATACTTTCTGCTTTTTAGTACTATTACCGGAGTGACTGCTCTTGTAGTTATGTAGTATGGGTAGGTTTATATGCAAATGAAGTTATGTTCCATCTCACAATGAAGTACAACCAAGTCGTTAACAATGGACGAGATAAAATGAAAAGGCAGTAATGATTTTATCTGCAGTAGACACGCCGTTACAGTTTCCTGACATTGTTCTGACTTTAACAAATTAAACTAAATACATTAGTAAACAAATGCTGAGACTCCAAAAGTTCATCCTCAACGACAAAAGAAATACCTTGTTGAATGCAGCGTGTATAAATCTAATACAGACAGTTCTAATGTCACGTCCCTGAAAGCGCATGGTACGAAAGAGACCACGTTCAGAGTTGTGCAGATCCAGTGCTCTGGTGCACAGTACGGTCATTGTGTATTTTTTATTTTGAGGTAGTTTCTCAAAAATTTAAAAAAAAAAATTAAAAAAGCAAATAACACAGAAATTTTCACATCTTATAACATCAGTGGATTTACATCGCCTATAAAACCAACCTATGCTACGTTAAATAAAAGCATGGTTTGTTCTTTGCACAGGATTTCTCTTTTTTTTTTTTCTTCTTTTACTTCTGAAAGTATTATTTTTTAAATCACTAGCATACTTTAAACTGTATGGATTAAGTAATGATTGACTATTAACAGGCCCTTGAAATTATTTCTGTAAGCTATAGTTTTGTTACACCAAAAGGGATCTGACTAAAACTGAGCAATCATTTACAAAAACACAGTCAGAAAATTTAGAAGACAGTTTAAATGGGTTTGGTGGTGTCTTTGCTATCCTTAGTCACCAAGGCAACGACTGATTTACAAACAGCCGATGAAAAAATACTGTGCTATACACAAACAGTAACTTGAGAGCCCGTCTGTATTTAAGTCAAGGATTTTGACGAACACTTGTGAAAAAAAAGCTTTATTATGAAACGTCTCCAGGTAGCCAATTTTGGTGAAAGATTTATCATATCCCCACTTGCCCAGAAAACAGAAAATATTTTCCAAGAACTACCAGGCTTAGAGAATGGTTAGAAGCAGGAGAATGAGTTTTTCCCTATCTGCTTTCAGGCAAAGGACTTGGGTTCCCCAAAGACAAAGGAAGAGAAGTGATAATGAAAATGTTTAGAAAGGACTCACACAAAGAACAAATGGGGAAGATTTAAAAAGCCCAATGGAAAGCCTCAAATATAGAGGAAAATAAATTAGTATGACTTTGTAGTAAACAAGAAACATACCGTTTAGCTGCAGATCTAGCCAAGGTGAGAAAAGGCGTGCTGAAAGGACTTTGAGAGGACACGGCCAAGGAGATGTGCAGGAGGGTGGGACGGTGCAGCCAGAGCCAGGAGGAGACCCCAGAAAGCAGTAAAATGCAAGCTTCCTGTCCCTCCAGCCTGTGTACTTCTCGTGCTGTTAAGGAAGCAGAGAGGAAAAATCAAATGAGATTCCTAAAAGACCTCTGCGCCATGTGGCCCCAGGGCCAGCGCGACGTCCCTGGCCTGTCCGACCGGAAGACAACCACAGCAGCGGGCAGCCGCGTGGGCCAGCACCTCAGCACCCAGCAAGCCAAGGGCCACCCGGGACCTGGAAAGAGAACCCCAGCACTGGACCCAGTCCAGGTTCTGCAACACCCCCCTTGGGAAGCTCAACCGGTTTCACACATACAGCGGGGCCGTCTACCACCGTTCAACCAAAGGATGCACCGGCAGGTACCAACAAGCAGGATGGACAAGAGAATTAGGAACCTGGCATGAGCCAACTGGACGACATACATACACTCAGTTAAGTGTTACTCTTAATACGCATGTGTTTCCTTCTGAAAAAGGACACCTTACAGCTCCACTACATCGCCTGGAAAACTTTATGCAGGCACGTTAAATAAACCATGTCAGTAATGGATTCCTAATCCTATTAGATTGAACACAAGTCAATAAAATATTGTGTTAATGAAGGCCTAATCAAGCAAGAGCCATGCAATTAGAAAAAACACCCTCACAACCGAACCTTTGAGAGAACAGCGTGTTACGAGCTGGCTTACCTCCCAGCCACAGGAGAGACATCAAGGAGAAGACAATGGCAAAACCATTTCCATTTGTCAGGAAGTTCCCATTTCCCAACAATTTCCTCATCACAAATCACACAGAAACCCAGTGCTTTGAGGGAGAAACTGCCGTTAACAGCAACATGCCTGCAGGCTATTTTCAGGCTCAGTGGAGTATCAAACAAGGTGAGGCCTATCAGATGAGGCCTGAAAGATGATGAATGCACATTAGCCATTCTCCCAATTTCATTATCACAAAGATACAGTAGACTTCATCCCTTCATGCCTTCCCAAAACACTGGACCTGGAAGATGCTGTACCTGAAAGAACGATGAAAATTCATCCTTCAGAAAAATGCAATTTATTAACACCTAAGATCATAAACCATCATGTACCAGCTCAGTACTGGAATAAACAGAAGGAAATTTTCCGACCAGCCAGGGGCTGAACCTGGCCTTCATGACCGCGGAAGATCACGCACAACTCAGAGCTCGCTGCAGCAGCTACGACCACGACCAGGCACCTTGAGTCCTTCCACGCCACGCCACCTCTTACACATCGAACAAACGGCACCTACCACACATCATCCACGAGACCGGAACTCCGCACCGGGTTGTTCTGCGCAGCGTTAAGACTTTTTTCTGTTTCTGGGCTGTTCTGTCTTGTTTTGTCTCCAGCACACAGAGAGCTCAGAAGGCCAGATGTGAAACTGCAGATTAAAGGTCAATTTTTGCTCCATGAACTGAAAGATGAAATAGCGATTGACAGTAGATTAAAACCAAGAACTGGAGAACATATACTGAATATCTACAAAAAGACCCTCTGACTAAGCCTGGGGATCAGGGAAGAGGCAGATGCCTTCCTGATCTAACCATTCAGAGAGACAGATGAAGCACTTCAACACGCAGTAGGAACAATAAATCATTACCGCCTTACAATACATAAGCTGTCATACGGACTTCTCCTATTGTTTATTTATGTCATTTAAAACATGTACAAAATACCCACAAGAAGTTGTTTTATCATTTTCTCTGTACAGCAAAGATTGTTTTTTTCAAACTACAGCCCTTAAGCCAAATCGATTTCAATACTGAAAAATCTTGAATTCTCATGTAACTAATCGTGTCACCATCCTCATCCTTTCTGCCCCTTCACAAAGGTAGGGAGACTTCAGCCAGTGAAACTCCTGGTATCACGCCTTCGCACCAAACAGCAGGGATGGGAAAAACACTGGCCTCTATCACAAATGGCAAAAATTTTCTGAGCCCAAGATGTAACCAGCTGTTCCTGGCAAAAATATGAATATACTCAGTCAGAAGAGCTTCCTCTGTGCAGAAATCACACTTTCTTCAAAATATATCTAAAGGCAAATCAACTCTGGTTTTGCATCTTCACAAAGCAGATTATTTACCCACATGCACAGAGATCCAGCACAAGACCGAGTGAATCAATATTCACAATTATTTGAGAGGATGCATATTCTAAGTGCAAAACCAACACTGCAGATGTCCCACGTTCTCTCGATACCGCCCTACATTCTCTCGATACTGCACTACGACCTCCTAACTTTTTTCCAACAGACTTTGATCAACAGTTTGTTGACAATTCAAGTATCAGATTTTTTGAAGTAGAAACAAGAAACTCAGTATTCAGTTCACTTCTTCATGATAAGCTCTCGTCTTTGATTCATCCCTCCGAGATCCAGGAAAAGAACAATACAAAGACTGTGTAAAAGGCTGCGTGTTCAGCTTTAGAAGGAGAATTTCAGATAACCAAAGAAGGTATCCAGGCATTTGTCGTAACACTACTTACGAAACACCATCCAGCCCCAGCGCAGAAAACACTCCAGCAGCACCAATTGTTTAAGTACGCAGTCCTGCTGTGCTGACAGGACACCGTGCAGGGGACACCGTGCAGGGGACACCGCATGCCCAAGGGTCACAGGCAGTATGTTGCTACCTACTAGCAGGATGGCACAACGCCCACGTTTCATTTACTCAGCGAAGCTCCCACAGAAACGCAGCGAGCTGTGTTAGCCCAGCTGCTCTGCCCGACAGCAGGGCGGCAGAGCCGGCCCCACCGCGGGCCGGCCGCGCAAGCACCGAAGGACCAGGCACGCTGGTACGACCAGCGGGAGGTGAGGCAGCTTTCTGCACACACGCCACTGCCTGTTTTCTGCTGGTTTGTAACCACGATGTCTGTAGAAAAATGCAACCTGGGGCCTTACACTCAGTTAAAGACCAGTGTCAGTAGTTTTGCTCCTAGAAAAGCTGCCCTGGGACTTTTTGCTGAGCACCGCCAGTGAACACCGCTGCTTTCATCGCTCGGACAACACGCGTTCCCTGGAGCGGTTCACTGGCTCTGCCGCTCAATCTAATCAATCGCCACCATCACTTCATGTATTCTTTGAGATTTGGGGGGAACAGAGCAATGCAGTATTGATGAAAATGTAGTTTCCTGGAATTAACTATCAAGTTAATTGATTATAAAATGCAACTATTAAAAATATGAATAACCCTCCAACTGAAGCAATTTTAAAGTTTAAAATAAATTATTGCCATTGGATCCAATAATGATTCTAAGACTTGATTATCTCAGAGACCGCAAACAGGAACGTGTGCATTAGGGAGTCTGACTAACGATGGAAAGTTCAGAACAAAAACTCTGTTGAACTGTGGCAGTATTTCATTGCAAGCATTAGGGTCCCAATTATAGCTTCAAAGGCTTGCTGCTGTTAAAAATAAATCAGTATTATTGTCAGTAAACCATTAATTACCTTGTATCTCTAGTGGTTTCCTAAATGACTTGTAAATTAGCATGTATTTTTAATCACACTGTGAAAACTGTGTCACTACTGAGCAAAATATATGAGTTATTAAAGACACCTCTCCCAAACTGTATTTATTTTACACAGTGCCTTAAGACATGCCAGTCAGAGACAGATTAAGAAGCACACGACGAGTAAGGGGGGGATCTACCATAACACACTAAAAAGATTTCCCAACTTCAATTCCTTTTCTCCTATGCAGAAAGCACAGAATTCTCCCTTGGCAAATGAATTACTGACAAGGAGCGGGACACAGAACACGCGCAGGTTAGCGTGCAAGGGCTCCCAGCTCTGTTAACAGTCAGCTCTTCTGACTTGAAATAGAAAATGTTTGCTTCGTGTCTGGAGCACTTTTTAACGTGCCCGTGGTGATGCGGTTTTTAATTGGGCCCATGGAACAGAGCCAAGTGATGGGAGTCATCGCTAATGCTGCAGTAGCCTGAAGGGAAGGGGGAGTGTTAGAGCCCGGTAATCCTCACCCCTTGCAAGGACCCTGACACCTTTACAGCTGGGACTTTCCTCACGGAGGCCAACAGCGTTGTTGTCAACAATGAAAATTCAAGGTGAAAGAAAGGGGCGGCAGTGTAGTTCCCCGAAAACAGACTGTGTTCCGTACTAGCTGAGAAGGTAAGAAGAATCAAGCAGATCCCTGCAGTGTACGTTGCTCTGATTAAGGCTGGTATCACATGCACCACAGAAAGTCTCAAACCGATAACGCAGCAGTGAAGCATTCATCTTTCCTTCCCTCTAATCTTCTGTGTCAGCAGTTTACAATCATGAAAAGCTGGATTTTTGGGTAGCTTTTTTTAACTTCCTACATTACTTTTTTTCAGTAGCTCCTATAGTGGTTTTTACAACTACTTTTTGTTGTAAGATTTATGTATAATGAGATCGTATCAAGACAAACCGTTCTTCCATTTTGATCTGTTGATATTCGGGACCTCTAGTCTCAGCAGACTGAATTCAGGAAGATGGATGGAGTCCACGGATCAAACACCACAACAGCCAGGGCAAAGTACTGCAGCGGGAAAAACTTCCAGCTGTGGGAATACTGCCAGTGGGGAACAGATAATTACACACAACGAAAGAGCCTGCAGTTAATCCTCGCAGGGCCAACTCACCGCACCCAAACCCTGCTCAGCTCAGTGCTCACAAGCGACTCCCGGCCTGGCTGGGGAGCGCCGCGGCAAAGCAAACAGGCCAGGTGCGGCCAAGCGAGGCTTACGTGGACTAGCCCATGTGCAATTAGGGTTCCGTTCCCAATTACACTGCCAAACTGGCCATCTAACTCATCCTACGCCCTCCTGTCACTGCCAGGGAGATGTACGCTCGTCCCGAAAGCCACGATCCGCTCCACATCCGCTCCTACGAACCCACGGGCGCCCAGCCCACCCTGCGGATTCTGCGCTCACGCGGGCCCTGCCTTCTGGGGCGGCGAAGCCTTCCAAGTGTGAGCCCGCACGCACGAACCTATCTTACACAAGTTGTGTGACTAAAAAGAATGGGAAGTAAAATTCTTTCCTTAAAAATTCTCGTCCGCACGAGAGAGCGCGGGGGCAGCGCAGGGCAGCGGAGGCGCGGGCAGCGTGCGGCCAGCAAGGCCGGCCGGAGCGCCGCGGTTTCGCGCGGGGCAAAACAGCGCTTGCAGCACTGCGCACCCGAGACCGCCGCAAGCGGATACTCCTTAAAAAACAAGCAAAAAGAAAAGACCCGAGAGCCAGCGAGTGAGCCAGCAGGGCAGACACGGCCTCCACAAGGCCTCCAGAAGGCCTCCTCCGGCCGCCCCGCCGTGTCCCACTCCCCCCGGCCCCGCAGCACAGCGAGCCGAGGGCAGGAGCAGGGCAGCGGCGGCCGCGCCCCGTACGCCAACGGGCAGGCCCGGCCCCGAGAGCGGCCCCTGGTGAGTCTCCCGTCCGCTCTGGGCCGGGGCAAGCGGCCACCCGGCCCTGCTCCGTCCAGCCCTGCCCCGGCACGACCCGGCCCGACCGGCC
>VWZZ01006623.1:22406-58643 GCA_013399095.1 Psophia crepitans
TGCTTTCGGTGGGCAGCGGCGGGCTGGGTGCTGTGCTGGGACAGCTGTCTGCTGCGACCGAGGGGCCCCAAAACGCTTTACAGGCTGAAGTGTTAACTAAACCGCAGGCGTAGGTTCTGGTGCCGTTAAAAGGGGGTGGTTTGGTGCCGTAGTGCAGCCGCTGGCGCCGTGGGTTGGCTGCGTCTGAGGCTTAATGTGAGTTAATGCTGGCCGCTGCGCTTCCCGCTGCCGCGCCTGGGTCTCCGCCGCGGTGGCTTCGCTTGCGTGCGCGCTGGTGGTGCTGCGTGGCTCTGCTGAGCGCGTCGTACAGAATATCACTAACTCCTGCTCGTATAAGTTTATACCACTTACCTTAACCTGAATGTTTAAACAGTTTGAATGTGTTCACACCTTACCCGCCATGCAGAAAGCGGTCTGACCATGACATCTTCCTGTAGTGCTTAATGCTGCTCCCTTTGATGGAGGAGGTCCCAGCCTCCGCAGGCTGTGTGATGGCAGAGGGCAGCCTGCGCAAGTCCAGCCATGGTCAGTTCCAAGAGCACGTCAGAGTATCCCAAAGCATTTCCCCCTATCCCAAACCCTTTTCCTCACTTCCCTGATGTAAATGTCAGGAGTACTTTCCAACACTCGCTCCAAGTCCTTAGCAGACTTTTGTGTGACTTGCTTCCCACTGGAGCTGGTTTCTATGGCCAGTTATGGCCTGCGGCGTGAGGAGGTGCTGCGAGTGCGGGGGCCCTTGGGAGGGCGGCCGGGATGGAGCACGCGGTCTTTTCCCAAGAGCTGTCTGCTCAGCGTGCCCTCCCCCCTGAGTGCACAAGGCCTCCGGAGCCACTGTCCATCATCTTCTTCGCATGATTTTATCAGCTGCGATACAGTAGAAAGGCTGTCCTGTCAGAACTGGTTTAGGACATTTCGGATGGGTATTGGTGCACCCTCTGACATTCAGTTTGTTTAAAAGATCATCTCTGCAGTTATAAAATCAGTGACAACTTTCTGCAGCAGAAGGCCGTGTTTAAGACGTGCTTCCTGATGCCCCTTCCACAGCGCTAGAGCCCCGTGGCGTGCTTCAAGCGGCAGTGCGGATATTAAGGGTGCTCTTTTCGGCAGACACTGACGTATTTTTTCTTTAGGAAATGGTGGATCAACGCTTCACGTTCTTCAGTGCTTGGAAGATCTGTACGGTGACAAATGGCCTTCTTTTATTGTGCTGCTAATTCATTCTGGTAAATTCTATTTTCCATTTCACGCTCTAAAATTATATACCTCTTTTTTTATTTTTCTGAAAATAATACGGTGGCAGGGGAGTCAGAGTTCTGAAGTGCAGTTCCCTCAGAAAGGCAATCCCACAGGATCTGGTCTGATCGTTTGTATTTAGATTGATATTTAGGAGGTGTTACTGCCACTTACGCGTTTCCTCTCGGCGCTGAAGTCATTTGATCGAACAGCAGAGCGAGAAGCGTAATTCGGAGTGTCTGGAATCCCCATCTGAGGAGCGTGCCCTGGCGGGGGGCACCTGGGGGTCAGCACCGCAGGCAGGCTGAGTGCTTGCCTTCTCCCCCAGGCAGGCAGAACGCGTCAAAAGGGGCATCGCTTCTGCAGAGAGAAAGAAACCAGGTAGTAACACGTCGGCTCCCCACACCACTGCTTGTTTGACTTCTCTCCGACTGGACATTCCCAGTGGGGGGCAGGGGTCCTCTTTTTTTTTTCAAGCAAAAAGCAGGCATCACTTGCTTCACCTCTGTTAGCAAGTGGTCTGTACTCCAGCTCTGAAGCAAACTAAAGGTAATGAAATCAACCACGATTTTAATATAAGGTGTTTTTAAGGCATGCTGAATTTTGGACATAAGGTCATACCTGCTTTGAGAAATGTTTGAAGAATAATGATTTATATTTTTTTTTTACACTTTTTGAGGAATACTTAGTATATGACCAAGTTGGATTTTGGTGTCCTGTGGGGGTTTTTATACCTTCGTATGTATGTAAAATAGCTGTATAGGTTAGTTTTTGCTTACTTCTATACAATCTCTCTTTCTTCAAGGTGGTTACAGCCAACGTTTACCAAATGCAAGTGCCCTGGGAAAGATTTTCACAGCTTTGCCTTTCGGCGATCCCGTCTACCAGATGTTGGAACTGAAGCTTGCCATGTACATTGATTTCCCCAGTCACATGAAACCAGGAATTCTCGTTACGTGTTCGGATGACATAGAGCTTTACAGCACTGGAGTTACGGAAACCGTCACATTTGATAAACCTGGTTTTACCGCGTTAGCTCACCCTTCAGATTTGACAGTTGGGACCACTCACGGAGTGTTTGTTTTGGACCCATCCAGTTTTTCAGGAAAAGGAGAACTTGAGTACACGTCTTGCCATAATTTCCTGCACAAGCCTGATCTGGAGACGATGCGCCAGTGTGGCGCAGTATGTGTAAGAGGGAATTGTGCTGGGCTGAGTTCCTCTGGAGACCGTAGTGACTCAGAGGTGGAGTGTGTGTACACAGACAGTATATTTTACATGGATCATAGCATTGCAAAACAACTGCTGGCATTTTATAAGCAGGTGGGCACTCTTCACTGTGAAATAGATGCTTATGGTGACTTCCTCCAGGCCCTGGGGCCCGGAGCCACTCCAGATTACACAAAAAATACAAGTAACGTCACAAAAGAGGGATCGCAGTTAGTAGAAGTACGGCAGAAGCTATACTCTCTCCTGAAAGGAACTGCGCTTAATGTTATAGTCTTAAACAACTCCAAGTTCTATCACATTGGAACTACTCAAGAGTATTTGTTTCATTTTACATCTGATAGCAAACTGAAATTTGAGCTCGACTTAGTGCCTGTGGCTTTCAGCGTCTTTTCCGACAAAGCCGAGACCTTGGATCAATCGGCAAGTGTCATTCAAAGCATCCTCGAGCCCGGATGCTTTGTGGGACCTGGATCCGTTATTGAGTACTCTAGAATTGGGCCTGAAGTCTCAGTAGGAAAGAACAGCATCATTAGTGGAGCATACATAAATTTGAAAGTAGACATACCCTCAAACTGTTTCCTGAGTTCATTAAGTATTAAAATTAACGATCAAGTAAAGTATGTAAGTATGGTGTTTAGTGTAGAAGACGACTTGAAAAAGAGTGTGGAACTGTTGTCAGATATAGGTTCACTTCGGTTCTTCGGGACCAGCTTACTAGAATGCTTGGACCTCTGGGGTGTAAAGGTTTCCGACCAGCTCTTCTCCAGTGGGAACAGGCGTTTGGGGCTGTGGACTGCCAGGATTTTTCCCGTTTGTTCTACGTTAAGTGAATCGGTTAGAATGTCATTAAAAATGTTGAAGTCCGTGCAGCATACGTCAGCTTTTAAATTGAATGGCGCTAAGCTCTTGTCTGTTGAAGAAATGCTCACCTACAAAGATGTGGAAGACATGTTGAGGTTTAGGAAACAAATTTTTGACACCATCCGTCTGCGAAGACCAGAAGAGAAGTCTGATTTGTAGAAGGAACAGTACTTGAACAATCTTCCTGTTTTCATTTGTGGATGGTTAATTGCTTCCCAGCTTGTAAAAATCATAAGAAAAAAGTACACAAATCTTTTCTCTGATTTCATTGAATTAGAAATAACAAAATTGCATTAACAACATCATTGTAGCGTACCATTAATAATGCAGCAGATGCAGATAAACTGTTCTTTTGATGAAAGATGTAATGAAATATTTCAGATCTCTGAAAGCACTAATTGGTGACTTTCCTTGGGGTACATATTACTGTGTTTTGTAGTCTTTGTCAGTAAGAATATGATACAGAACAAATTAATTAGCAGTTTGACTGAAAACTGCTTTAAAAGTTTTTCAAAGTAGAACATTAGCTCTAGCAACATGGAGTGGTACAGCAATAACTTACGTTTCTCTCTTCCCATGCTGCCTTTTTACAGTGGTGTTTCAAATAGGTAGAGATAAATTTATTAAAAGTACTTTTTACACCAAGACATTCTGTCTTAAGTATTAATCATTTTCTCTCTCAATTTTTTTATGTTGTAATGTTTTTAAACTTTCTTGTTTTTCATCGAAGGAAAAAAATTTGCATGACAGATCATTCTTTCCTGTATGACTAGTAATACTGGGGTCAGAACCCAGCATCAGAACATACCGATTGTGTTTTCTTAATGTTAGTCGTTTGGAAGCTGGCAGTTTGATTGAGCAGCTACCGACTTTCTGTTAGCCACAGATTTACTGACCCGTGCCCCATGGAAACCTGCATTTCTGTAAACTGAGCTGTCAGGGTCCTTGGGGTGATGCCTGATCCTCGTGCAGGGCAGTGGAGTAGGGACAGAGAGGTTAGCTGCCGGGCGAACACCCAATATCGAGTGTCCTGCCCCTTCTCAGGCCTCTTGGCTCTAGCTTAGGGGCCAAGGATCCGGCTCCAAACAGACAGCTACGCTTTTTCTACTTTCTGTTCTGGCCTGACCAAAAAGGAAGGTGCCTTTTTTATGTGTACACCTTGAAATGTACTTTTCTCTGTTCCTGACCCCCCTTTTTCAGAAATACAGGGGGTGCCGTGGCCGGTCGTGCCAGTGCTGCCTCTGGCCCTGTGCTCTGTCGCAGGCTGCGGCCCCGCGGGGTGCTGCGCGGGCGGGCGGGCGGACCTGCCCCCTTCGGTGATCCGCTCTTTTCAGCAGCTCAGTACCTGAACTGCCGGTGTATGCTCAGTGCTACAAGGTGCAAAAAAGCTTGTTCACACTACGTTTATATTCAGATACCAATAATTTGCTTTTAATTTTGTTTCTCTAGTGACTGCATTTTTAATTTTTCCATTTCAGGCTATTAAGAATGTGCCGAGTATTTTGTCAGTGTAATTTGACTGCAAACTTCACGCATCTTTTTCTCTTGCGCTTATCTGTGGGTTTTCATGTTTTACTGAATGTTTCTGTACAAGAGTTGTTATCTCCCTACTGACTGTATTCCCTATCGGTATCTTTCCTGTGCCACCTACGAGGTAGTAGTTCATATCTCCTGAACATGACCCAGGCTGGCTTAACCTTCACCAAGTTCCTTCCTCATCAATAAAGAAACCTTTCAAGAGACATAACATTTTTCCCGAGGATCTCTTCCGAGCAAGAAGAAATACAAAGGAGCTAGACAGGAGGTTGGGAATTGCTAAAGATTGAAGAGAACTTCTGAGCAAATAGAGGTTTTAAAAGTCATTCTAGTTTAGGGCTGGAAAGAGCAGGACATTTGAGAGCGCCGAGGTCCGAGACAAACGCATAAAGTCACAAAGTGAAAATAGTCACGGAAGTGTGGGGTTTATGTCGCTGTTTGCATAATCTGTTCATGTTTGTTAAGGCATACAGAACGTTTTGGGGAAAACAAATATTTCGATGTAGGCTTTGCATCTTCAACGGGAGACCAAACTTTGTTCTGAAAAGCATTCCCTGATGATCGCTTCGCTGCTAGACAAGCCTTCTGGATGTTTTGTAACAGTAAAATGAAGTTGCATTCTTTTAACCTGATTATTCCCTTTAACTGTTACAATTGCATTTACTCTAAATTCCCTAAGTACCAGGTATGGGTTTCATTACTGAAAGCAGCCTGGGTATAAATAGGAAATGGGTTTGCTTCTGACACATAAGTACTGGGAAAAAGGAATGAGGAAAAGCATACAGCTTTTGGAGAGCGTTGGGGTAGACTCGATCGAGTAGCAGCTGCTGTGGTCTTGGAAGCGGTGTTCTTCTGAGACAAAAAAAAGACCAGGAGTGGAATCCCAGTCATCGTCTTAGGCTGCCGTGTGCGGCCCCTGGGTCGCCAGGCTGCCTCGGGCTCCGTCCGTGCAAGTGCACGAGGAAAGGTAAGGGCACTTCTGAGTGCTGCGCTCACACGTCCTTCCCTGCTGGGCACGGGGAAGGGGTGGCTGCTCGCACCCCCGGGGGAGGTGTCGCCCTCGGGGTGCGCTGTCCCGCACTGCCATCCCTTACCCTTCCCTCTGTGTCAGAGGAGTCAGCAGCAAATGGCGTTACACAGAAGTGGTGTGGGGCTGACGTGCGGTGCTGGAGAGTGGCGCTGCGGGTGTGAGAGGGCGGTAACTCCGCTGGTAACCCCTGAACCTCCACCGCCCCAGGGCTGAGCCTGAACCCGGGCTCGGGCTTGCGGTGGGGCTGCAGGCGGGGTGGGTGCTCCCCGGGGAGCACGCGCGAACAGTAAGCGCTCGGATAAACCCCGGGTTGCACAGCTCGCGGGAGCCGGCTGGGAAGCTTGGGGCTGCCTCGCCGAGGGCAGTCACGCTTTCCCTGCGCCTAGTCCTGCTGCCAAGGGCCAAGACGTGGAGAACTTCTGTAGGGACCCCCTGACGGTACCCGTGGGCACGGCCTCAGCGCGCGGCTGCACCGGGGGCGCTGCGCAAGACACCCCAAAAGGCCACAGGTTTTCATCACCTTCGCTTCTGCGCTGCGGGGCGCGGCCCCTGAAGCTGTGGCTGAAACAAACGGTGTCTGCAATTAAACACACAAAATGTGTGGTCAGACGCTGCTTCGTGTAGCTCCTAAAATACGTGCCTGAGCTGAGAAGCTTGTGGCCGAACACTTTGGTGAGGAGCCACAGCGATTCTCTTAACCTCCGAATAAAGGAAAAGATCCCTGTTTTTTGCAAACCTGCGAAGCACGTAGTGTCCGGTCTCATGTAACCGTTCTTAGCAGCATGTCCGTGCGTTTCCCTGTTGGGAAATAAAACATTTACATCTCGAGCCAAAGAGCTTAATAAAAACCCCAGATCTGTGGTAATGGAATAAGCATAGATTTGATTTACTAGGTAAGAAACATGAGACTGCTCTAAGTCTTTATGCCACTCCACGCTTTCCTTTTACACTAAATATTTTTGTCTTAAATTTTAGAGAGCAGATTTTGATCAATATCAGCCATAGGTAATGTATTGAAATATCTGGACTTGTACTGTTTTTCATTTTTAAGCTGCAATCAAGTTTAATGTAATATGACAAACATTAAAAAAATATAATTTAATTTTATTTTATACAGAGCTCTATTAATTATTTTCCCATATGTTTATATATCATATAGGGTTGTGTGTGTGTGTGTTCACACAGACATTCTGTAAATTCATTCTTGGACCCCACACTTAGGAATAAACATTTTTATGTATAAGCTTCCAGCAGCAGGCAGGGCAAGCGCTGCGGCGAGCACGGAAGTAGCTGCAAGGAGACCAGTCGGTCTGTGGCGGATGAAACGTCATTTTCAAACTAACCGTATTTCCGTCAAAAGGAGGAGAGAGACACAGGTAAGGGAGTATTTGTGTGTATCCGTGACAGCCCATGTGAAAAATAATGTATTCAGGCGTGAGAGAACTCTGTGGTGCACGTGCCGCCGCTATTCATGGAGTGTGCGTGTGCCTCGGCCGTAACACATTCTAGCCCTTACAACAAGGGCTGTCTTGTAGCACGATCAGATCTTCCTGAAATCAGAAGGACTTCAGACGGGACGCTCCCTGACTGTAATAATCTGAGTTTGATGTGT
Source organism: Psophia crepitans (assembly GCA_013399095.1). Classification (NCBI taxonomy): domain Eukaryota; kingdom Metazoa; phylum Chordata; class Aves; order Gruiformes; family Psophiidae; genus Psophia; species Psophia crepitans. The sequence continues at coordinate 29,909 of VWZZ01006623.1, forward strand.
ACAGTATCTGTATATGTTTTATACGTATTGCATTTTACAGACTGCAGCTAATCTTGCTTTTCGGCTGTTAAGGTAGATGACAACAATTTTCGTATGGAACCAGCTGGGATAAACTTGTCCCAAGGAAACTGAGGGACCCGTGCAAGGCCGCACAGTGCAATCTAACAGCAAGATAACAGCAATTACAGGGCTGCTGGGCTCCGGTATCCGATTCTGAAAACGAGACTGTTGTGGCATCCTGGCCCATGATTTTCCTCCAGTCTGAGGACTAAAGGACGCAAGGCTGAAAATGACAGTCAAGAGGGACTTTCTAAGACCAGGAGGCATCTGTGGAAACTTGGGAGTGTGCTTTCGGTTACGGCTTACCGAGTTTCCTGCATGGATGCAGTTTCCCTACAGGCCTCTCGATCATTGCCTGGCTCCATCTATCCTGAAACGCCACTCAGCCTGGTACAGTCCCCGATAAAGCCACGATGAGTGTTTAATGATTTTATTCATGTCAGCTTGCTTTATTTAATTAGTTTTGCTGTGTAGTGTAATAATAGGGCTCATAATGAACATAACCTTAACGATTTCCCTGAACGCTTTGAGAGCATGCTGTAACGCACGGAGATTTAGCCGTGCTGTACGTATCACACTACGAAACCCGAGGGAGGAGGATTATGTCAGTAACCTTTTAGGCAGGAAATTGGAATCTGAGGAATTGGGCACTCAAAAAAGAACACAAGGGAAGGCGGCTGAAACAAAAATGAGCAGCTGAAAGGTATCTGTGCCAGAAGGATCTGGGGAGCTGATGAGGGCGGGTGGGCTCCGACAATCACTGGGATCTGCGTAGAAACGTTCTTGGCTTGGACGGGGAGTTGGTCTGCACTGGAGCTCAGCGGTTCCAGCCCCCTCTCGTTCCCAGATCTCTGATGCAACAGCTTCACTTTCGCCTCTCTGCACGTGTGGAAGATTAATCCCGGTGCAAATGCTGCTGTAGCACTGTGAGAACAAAAATAGCAGTGCTATGCTCCTGTACGTTTCTCTTAATCCACTGCCACAGAGCAGCCGTTGTAAACACGCTTCATTTTACGGGCTACAGAGTTCCTTGTACTTTATTCTCATAAAAATGCATTTTCTTTTAACATCCTGTGACATACCTGAATGTCACCAGAACGACGTTGAAATGTATAGGAGCAACTTACAGACTCTCGAAGCAAATGACAGATATGGATATGTTCTGATTAATTTGTAATAAAGACAATTTCAAAAGACTTAATCCTGTAAAGGCTCCTGGTGAAAGATATTTAAAACCAGAAATGGGAAAATAATTTTTCACATTTCTTTTGTAAGGCTGGACATGGCAGCTGCACGTTTCCAACATAAAACTGCAATTAAAATTGCTAAAAAATCAGTCAAATAGATTTGTACAGCTCTGTATCCTGTAAGCATTACACCTGGAGTCTTTACTTACTGAAAAACGTTGCCTTTGACATTAGTGCTACTTGTGTCCCTCTCTGTTCACAAATGATCTGCAGACAGACCCTGCAGTTGTTACTAATTTTTGCCTTTCCTCCCCCTTAGATTCCATTATTCTGCAACTGCTTCACATACCCTGTGGTGTGAATGCTTCAAGAATCCACCTGAAAGGTGCTTTCACGCTGAACAAAGCTGTTGCACTGACTTTGCCGACTGACCGTGTCACCCTCCTGTGCCGCAGTTCCCAGCGCTCCTCCCCGCGCGTCCCCATGAAAGCATCTTCACCCACACAGATGTTTGCAAAGAGGGAATAAAAATATGGTGTAGAAACTGATGACATTTTGAATGTAATTCTGTGAAGTAGATGGTACTCGAATATAAACAATATGCAAGGCATTTACTTCTTTTAAAGCAAATAATTTTTATCTCTACCTTGTCACAGAAATTTCATGCTCTCACTTTATAAAGCTCTTGTATTAAAATGCATTTCCTGCGCAGAAGTGAACAAAACATTTGGGCTCTGGAGTCTGTCCTGGTCCTGTTTGCTCGGTCCGGGTGGAAGAAAAGTCTTGTCCTTCAGGCCACAAGCAGTGCCAAAACCTATTTTCTAAATTCCAGATTCTTTTCCCTGGCATTTCACTCCCTGCCTGAGTCGTCACCCCCCACCTCGCTCTGCCAGAGTGTCCCACATCTTCAAGTGATTTTCCACTAAGGTTTTAGCTGCCCTTGGAGCTGCTGGATCCCACCTCCGGTCACAGGCACAGTATGGGAGCCTCACCTCTCCTCCTGTCACTGTGCCCCACCTCATGGTGCCACGGCTCTCGTCCTGTCACCGTGCCCCACCTCATGGTGCCACGGCTCTCCTCCTGTCACCGTGCCCCACCTCATGGTGCCATGGCTCTCCTCCTGTCACCGTGCCCCCCCTTGCTGCTCAGCACCTCTCCTCCCGTCACTGTACCCCACCTCATGGTGCCACAGCTCTCCTCCCGTCACCGTGCCCCACTGGGCAGGACTGGCACAGCCCCTTGCTGGGCACTGACAACCACCCTGGCATTTTCCCCAGAGACAGCGGGAGCTGCAGCACCAAACCAGACAGAAAAGGGGGGTCTCCCTGGGCCGAGGAGCTGCCATGGGCCTGTTTCAGGCTGTCCCATGGCTTTCACCTAAACTGACAAACTTCCAGTTTGGATGTACTGCACATCCAAGCCCCTAAGTGACAGCAGACTCAAGCCAAGCCCTTCTGCTGCAAAAATGTGTATGGAGCAGCTAAGTCACCGCCATGGTGAGTCCCCCACCACGGCCGGGGTTCCCCCAGCGCCTCAGCGGTACCCCGGCCCTCCCTCCAGCTAGCCCAGGCTGAGCAGGCAGCGTCACCGTCCAGCCTTGGCTGCTCCGTGGGGACAGGCCCAGTGAGGACAGAGAAGAATGTGGAAATCAAGCCATGGGGTCCATCCTGGTATGTTTAGAGGCCCAGAGGGGAGGGTTTCTTTCATAAATCTCAAGACATTTACATAAAAGGACAATATTCTTACTGTTCTTATTATCACTCCAGTGAAAACCGAAGTGCTTTTACCCAGCTCATGTGACGCAACAGCGGAAAAGCGAAAAGTCAAACACAGATCTCTGGCCTGCAGCGATGCCGTACGAAGGACTCACGCGAGGCGTCCTGCCGCAGGAGGCGGCTGCCTGCCGCTGGCCTCTGTGGCAGCTCCCTGAACCAACGCGAGGGGCCTTCGCAGCAGCGGCTGCAGAGGAGGGCAGGCAATGGCACCGCACTGTGCTCCCGGGCCGCCCTTGTCCCTGGCGGTGAGGCGACGCTGAGGGCTGCCACGCAGTGACAGGAGGTGGCTGGAGCCTGGGTGGTGCGAGGGCAGGGGCAGCACCCCCAAAGGCAGAGACCTTCCCGAGGATGGGCGCCCACACAGCTCCCTCGGTGCTCCACGGCCGCGCAGCCGTGGCAGGAGGCGTGGAGCAGAGCATAACGCAGCGCTGCATGTACCTTCGTGGTGGAACAGAGGAGAAGGCTGAGCCTCAGATCCCTGAGGACTGATAGAACCGAGTTCAGCAACATCTGCAGCACAGGCTGCGTAAATGCTGTGGGAATGGAAACGCCTGCACAAGCGCCGCGCTGCCATGGAGCCGGGAAGCCCCGGCGGGTGCAGCTGCAGGCCCTTCTTTCAGCCCAAAGCCTAAGTGCACGGGCTATGAAGAAAAAGGCTGATCGACCTTACTTGACAATCAGAGGTAAAAATCGTGGTGCAATTAACACTCTCCTGCAAGAATGGGTCAGAAAACATTCAGAAAGCTCCACTGCTCTAAAAAGTCACACTGCGGCCATGGCCAAGTCCCTGAGGTTGCCCAGGCTGCCGAGGGGGAGGTGTCCCGGCAGGCCCGCTCCCCCGGCGCTGCCAGCGGGTGGGAGAGGTGGCCGAAGCACTTGTCCTTGGCTGCACAGCCACAGCTGCATTTCAGACATTTGCAGAAAAACAAGCGGCACTAAGCTAACAAAGCAGTGGGCGAGGAGATACCCGCCTGGCGCTGCCCTCCCAGCTCCTCTGGTTGCTTGGCAACTGGGTGTGGAGCATCAGGTACCCGCCGGTGCCCTTCTGCAATTAGTTGAATATCACAGGGCATATTGTCAAAGCAGTTCAAAGGCTTCTGAAATACAACCTTGGTTTATGTGTAAATCAGTGCAAGTAACTCAGTGCTTGTGCTGTGTCAGGAGCTGTCATAGGGTGCAGGTTTGTTTAATGGGACACAGCCTGTTGAAGATTTTATATATTATATTTACATATCGTCTTGCCTGAAATTCTTAACTGAGAAAACTAAGAACTTACTTATACACAGAACAGCTGCCGAGGTCAATCAACACACTTTAAATATATAAATATATACATGCATATATTTATACACGTAGAAGTATATGTGTACCAAATAACCTTTAAAAAAACAAATAGAAGGAGGAAAAGAGACATATACAGCCCAGCGTGAATCCCATAGCTGGCTGGGACAGCATGTGTAAAGGAGTTCCTTTTGATAGAAAATGCAAGGAAATGGGTATGAAAAGAGTAGGCAATGAATGAGCAGATCTGTGCTAACCAGATTACTGAGGAGACTCAGTGTTATTTTGCTGTTAACCAATCTCTCAGAGCTCTTAAGCGCAGACTCTTACAGGAACGCATCTGTGCACACATCGTTTGTTCGTGCGGATGGGCACCCACAGAGCCCAGCTGGCTCAGTTCACCCTTCCAGCTAGCCAGATCATGGGGGTTTTACTGCATGACCGTGACACCGGGGCCGAGATAAAATACTAATGAAAAGGACAAATAGATTGAGCATGGGATTCCAGTACGCGCCTATGTAGATCCTCAGCTGTCTTTACACGAACAAAGCAGCTCGATTGTGCCGTCTTTCATTTCTGGGGAAGTTCTACCTGGAGCAGGAGCAGCAGCAGAACAGCCTCGAGAGTCTCCTCCTTTCTTTGTAAGTCTGCAAGCGGGGACCAGCCCCACTTCCTCCACGTCACGTCCTGCATCAGCAGTCTGACGGCCGAGCTGCCACTGCCTGATGGGGCGCGGGGGAGAATCGCTGCGGTGGTTCTGCACGTGCCCGCAGAAGGACACAAAGTAAACGTGCCGAACTCCTGCCTGCCAGCTCATTTCCTAGTCTAATTCAGTGGGACTTCCTTGGTGTAGCAGCGTGTGCAAATATTACCAACCTGCAAATAGTGCTCTCTGATGCGACACAACTTGCACTCCCTACATAAAATACCCAGACGCTCCAAAGCCATCCCCTACGTTAGGACACATTTTAATGTTACGAGTTGAGATCATCTCTGGCTGCTCCAAACCCAGCACTCCTTGGGGATCCTCAAAGGACACTTGGGATTCAGCTTCTTGCATTCCTTTTTCTCTACAGAATTGGGAGCAAGCTGCCGAGCTGCCCGCTTCCCTCAGTTTTAGGTATTGGGCAGATGAAAGCAAGTGTTGCTGTTGAAACAGACAGTAGACTTTTAAGCAAGCTGATTAGGTACCTTTATTAGTTTTTTACAGTTGACAGCACAGAGTGTTTTGCTCCGTGTCATTGTTGCATGACATTCCTTTTGGCACAGGGTTTATTTTTAGCCAGAGACTATCAAAAGTATTTTTCAGTAGGACTGTCACTGCTCTTGAACAAGGAATCATATTACTGCAAGAACTTCGCTGAAACAAAGAAGATCTATTGGACAAATGGGAAATTATAAATCTAGACCAACCCAAACTTGCACTGGTAATTAATGTTACTTTTTTAACTGCACTATACCGTACATCCATCTGCAAGAAGCAAATGATATTTCAGGAAATAACTCCCTGCTAATTCACTCTCGAGTTCAGGGATAAGGTATTGTTCTTGGTTTACAAGAAGAAAGGCTTAATCCAAACCGCATACAGTCTCTGGAAGAAGACAAAAAAGCTAGTGAATTACATTTCTTTGTGCTGTCGTGTAAGATCATATTAACTTACCTTGTGATGTTGATTTAACTCGTACTTCCTTAGAAAAACCTTTAAACATTCAACCTTTTTATGCTGTGTGTCTGTGCTAAGATTTAGAAAATAAGAGCTAAAGAATGTAATTTTTCTCTTGTTCAAGTTAAAAATATCTCTGATAAGGGTTTATATGTATTAGTTGTCTGTGGAATCAGTGTATATGTGTCTATATTGGTTGCAGCAAGACAGGTTTAATAGCTATAATATTCTAACCTGTCATACTTTAATAGTGTGACTTTAATAATACCTTAATAGTATGAAACCATGTACAATTGGAGGTTTAAAAATCAAGTGCTTTGGTTACTGGGACATTATGGTTTGAGTTCCTGTTTTTAATGTGTTTTGAAGTGTTTTATGAATCAGTGTGGGGTTTTTGTTGTTGTTAGATGAATGGAAGAAGAAAGTCAGTGAATCGTATGCTATAATCATAGACCGATTAGAAGATGACCTGCAAATCAAAGAAAAGGAGCTGACAGAACTGAAGCATGTTTTTAGGTAAAAGATTCTGGAAACCTATTTATTAATTTCTTTTGAATGAGTGTTTGCTATTAAACAGTATTTTCAGTGTCAGGTGCTCTCTCGTGGAAGGAGTTTCTCACGTACGAAATGCATGTTCTTCAATGTCTATTTTTGGGAATACATCCTTACAGCTCTGGGCCAGGGTCCCACAGCACCAAAACCAGGGGCTGTTAGTTACTAATGCCAATATTCTACAGCAAACACCTATATACTTTTGTAAACTAATTAGCTTTAATGGGATGTCTAATTTTGATGTGCACTTTTCAGTTCTGCTAAAGTGCTTCTTCAGACAGGAGTTTCGCTGATGTAGCAAATTTGAAACGCAGACAAATCAGATTATCTGCTGAAAGCGGATTTCAAATTCATGTCTGTGCCCACTTTGTCAGGACAGCAGGTGCTAACAACCAAGGGCACCCAAGCAAGTTACACACATCTTCATTATCTGAAAAGCTCCAATACAGAAAACACCCAGCCCACTGTCTGTGAGTTAAGAAAATGATCAGGTAAATAATTTCAGAAAAAATTCTAACCAGGGGATTCTAATCAGAAGTAAATCACAAGCTCAAAAAAGCCGAACTGGTCGTACAAATTATTCATGGTGCTCACGGTCAGCTAGCATAATCATCAGTGTTTGAGCCTGGGAAGTGAAGGACGAGGCTGGGCTTTCGCTGCAGGGTGCTGGCCACTTCGGCTGTGATCCAGTTAGGGACTTTGCTACTCGCCCCATTTTAAGCATGTTTAGTAAATGAGTAAAACCAATTATCTTAACAAATTGGAGCCAGACTACTCTTTATTTTAGATAAGCACTGCAACTGAGTATATGGTGAAAGTGCTTAATTTCTGCATGAGGCATAAGAATAAAGAAAAAATTAACTTCAACATGAGCGGAGCTTTGGCAGTTCAGCTTATCGGCCTACCCTACCGCCCCCTGTAAGGCTCGATGTCAGCCGAACTCTTCTGAGATAAAGAACAGTGCGCTTTTCCATGGAAGGAGTGGGAATTAATTATACTGGTTACATTGCTCTTTTTTTTTTTCTTTTGAGTCAGACGTGAGGAATCCCTCAGTGATTTCATTTCCAAAAGCTGCCTTCACCCCGGGCAATGAAAATCAGTCAGGTTTTGTGAGTGTCTGAAATCCAAATACGGCCTGTGCAAAAAATCAGTCCTGAACATATGAAAAACTTTCCTACAGCAGCAGTGATTATTTTTGGAAGACTTCTCATCTCTGAAGTAGCAAAGGAATTAATGTTTTTTTCACATTGTTAAGACAAATCCATTTATTTAAAAAAATTAGGGCTGAGAAGCCGGATGGCTGTTGGAAGCTAAGGCAAAGAGGTAATTTGCCTGCGGGCCATGAGGTACGTAGCTGTTACGTCCCTGCTCTGGAAGATTTGGGACATAAATAGGCCAGCAGTGACAAAGCCTAGCAGAGGAAAGAGCTGTCAGCATCCCCATTTTACGCTCCGGGAACGCATGTACGGGTCAAGGGGTAAATTGTCCAGTGCCGTGAAAACCCCCCAACAGCTGCAGTCGTGAAGAGTAAATTTATCAGCAGCGCGGCACCTGTCGCTTCTCGGATAAATGTCGTCCCTATCCCGGTCCTATACCTCAGAGCTGCTAGTCCAATCGTTTCCTAAAAAGACCACCCTAAAAATATAAAGTCAGGATTTCATGTCCCTAAAACATGCCATTATGTCTTCAGAGAGGAATTGGGAGGACACCTAGACAAAACGGAGCCCTGAAGGTAGTCATTTGAGCTAGTTTTCATTTTCAATATCGGTCTTTTAATATACAAAATTTTCCTGGCAATGTTTTCCCACAAAAACATTAAAATTTCACCAGTTTATAAGATCTCAAATCACATTAAAATTGAATATCATAAGGAAAACAAACTGAAACTTTTATTTTTCAGTCTGGGAAAAGAGGAAAATTTAAGTATTTTGCTAAACCGGTAAAACCTGGATTCTTAACCACACGTTAAGTGCTCGGAATGTGAATTTTTAATGGAATTCTAAAGATGAAAATGAAGCAGGAGACAGGACATTACAGCACGGTAACATCCTGTGACTGTGAGACTTGCAGTGTTCCTCCTTCAGACGAAGCGACCCACTGCCCCCGCAGCCCCAGCAGTGCACCCGCGTGTGCGGTTCTACCTCTGCCCACACCCAGCCCGCCCCAGCGGAGACCAGTTAACTGGGAGGGCTTGTTTCCCAGAGCCTGGAGTTTATTTTCCCTTAGATGTCCCTAAAGGAAAATCTGAAGACTAGATGAGCCTGATATCACTGTCATTAATCACAGTACGTCGGAAAAGAATTGCACGAAGATAAAACATATTTGTAGAATGAGATTTTATTCTTATTGAGCAAAGCGCTTTCCACGTTAGAAAAGTGGAAGTGGCAGATGAAGGGCTGTCACCAAACCGAGGTAAATGTGACTGTAAGGTGTGAAAAAATGCTCCATACAGAAGCGATTTATATTTAGGACATAAAAAAATGAGCTTCCTTAACATGTGATACCCATCTTCTAAAGAATGCATATGAAAATCTAGACTGACAGAAGAATTCATCAAGTGAGCAAGCACACAGCTCTGGCAAAATAAGTCCATTTTTTGCATTTATAAATAAATGGTATGTCCGATTTTTGTCAGGCCCATGTCCTGTCCAAATGATGCCCTGTGCCTGAACGTTCTTAAACGCTCAGTACTGACACCAGGCACTCAGGAGCTTCCATCAGAGTGGTCTTTCTGATAGAAGAAGGTTTTTTCAAAAAGCTAGTTTTCATGAGAAAAAAAGGTCAGAATTTCTCACAAGGAAAATATTTAATCTTTACACATTTAATATTAATTACAATTTCATTCCATTTGAGTTAGAGTCACTAAATTACTTTTACCAGCACAATACGTTGTGTGCTCACACCGCCGTGGCCGGGCATTCGTGGAGGCGCAGTCCCGTCCGCCCGCTCCCTCCATGGCCGCAGGGGCCGTGGCGCTGGATGCCTCTGCACGGAGATCCCGTCCTGGAACACGCGCAGAGCCCAGACTGCAGCTTCCGTGGGTTATACTGTGTCACCGGCACTGTAATTGCTCCCACAACACTCCGCTAAACTGGAAAAGGAACTTGCTGGAAGTTAAAATGGTTTCTTGCAAAGGAAACCCCAGAAAAATGCAGTGGTTTAACATTTCCAAATCAATTTTGTCATGCTTCATGAAAAGGAATACGAAAGCACGGGGTTTATTCCTGGTGTAGAATGATAACACACATTGAACAGGCAGGATTTCTTTTAGAAGAGACGACCAAGAGAACAGAAGCAACAGTCTCTGGCTTTGTCTGCATTTTAAATTCTATTTAAAGAGAATTAAAGATTTATTTCTATCATTGAAATATTTATTGAAGGAAAGGGCCTAAGTGTCACCTTGCTTAACAAAGGTCATCTCGCTAAGGGGAGCTTTGCATAGGTTCCTCTCTTACATGGAAAGAGAAGTATTAAAACCGTATTTTTAATTGGAACTGTGTTAAATATGTTTAACAGTGCTGCTCACTCAGGATGGATTTATAGGTACACAAATCTAAGCGGTCATCGATATACTGACACTGGATGGGAAAACGCCCAAGCTCCCACTGATGGACTGAGCCGGCATTCCCCACAAAAACACTAATTGCTACGTGTATTCAGCTTTCAACCAATGTAATTACTTCGAATGCTTGGCAGAGCGGTAACAAGTCAGTCTGAGGGACCTGACAACACAAGTTACATGTTCCCCTACGGCAATCATGTAACAAGCTGTAAGTAAAAACAGATAAAAAATTTTCCTTCACGCTTTTCAGAGGCTCTCTGCACTGTTCCAAAAATACACGTGGCACTGGAGGCGCGCGGGTGGTTTTCGAGTAAAGCTCCAAGGCAGGTTGGGGCAGGACCGAGCTGGGCCGGGCTCTAGCTTTGGGGCGCTGCCGCGCTCCCACCGCCCACTGCGGGGAACAAAGGCGACCGGTCGCACTGTCCGCAGTCATACACAAAGGCAACATTCACGTTTCTTTGTAAAACCAGAAGCATCCTTAGGTTACTATCCATCCCCTTTACTGCCAGCTTTTTGAGCTTTATTTTATGAAGGGCTTTATTTTTGAGCTTTGACGTGTGTTGCGTGACAGGGAAAGGGGAATGGAAATTCATGAATTATAAAATTGCATAGGTTGTAACATTTTTATGTGTTGGGTTTTTTTTCTAAAAAAGAACAGAGCATCAAATAGGAGTTCAGAATGTCTTTTTTAATGAGTCAGACTTGGTATGGGTCCTGTTTAAGAGTTACTATATTAGGAATGCATTAATAATAATTACTTCATTTTGTCCTTGTGTGGCCTAGAAAGCACGATGAAATCATTAAGCTATATAAAAATGTAACACTGTACTAAAAATGTGGAAGAAAATCAAACGTTAAATTGAGCTTCGTTCTGTCAGTGTCACAATATGCAAGTGACATTTAGTTGTCTGAGAATTTTAAGGGCAAACATGCCCGCCCTTAGTAGGACGTGAGTACGAACTGTAATATTTCAATAGTTTGTATCAACACCAGAACTACCTGACTACAAGTTAATGGGAAGTGGAAATGAGGATCTAGAAGTTGTTTTAAAATTCTATTTTAATATATCACATTCCAGCGGAATAAGCCAAAGCAGAAAGAGTGCTACAAAATCAGACCAGTCTGCTGAGGGTTGCACGGTCCATGTTGCGCCTGATGCCCCAAAGTCCCGGCCAGGAGTGGGTGTTCTGAGCAAGGGGAGAGCCCCCGCCTCCCTCCAGCCCCTCTCCTCTCGGACCTCAGACACTCGCCGATCAGCTCGGGACTTCGTGTGCCATCAGAACCGTCAATCCGCAGCCAGAGACGGCACCTCTGCAAAGCCGACTTCGTTCCTCAGCCCGCTTTAGAAACAGTTTTCCTTCAGTCACTGCCAAATTTTGTCCCAGCTCTGGCCACCTTCCTCCTGGGTTTGTTCTTCCGTGGTCTTTTCATACACGAGTTTCCATGCGCTGACCCGTGTATAGTGTTTCTAAGACCTCACTTGGGGAACACGAGCGTCTTTCTGAAAGGCTTTCTCTGGTTATTCTTGTTACCTAGCTTGCTCGCCTCTAGTTCTGTGCGTGTCCTGCTCACTAATTTAGAACAAATGCAGAGATTTTTAAAATATTTATTAGTTATTATTGCATCAAAAAAGAAACTGTTTTTGTACAGATTATTTATACTTATGAAGAGTCTTTCCTCTTCTTTTGTCTAATTTAGCTGAATTTAGAATGCATATGCTGCAACTGAACAGCGGGACTGTTCAGAGAACAATATATCTGGGCTGCTCACTTGATATCAGTGAAGTATTTCTAGATTTACAGAGTGTAAACTGGTATAAATTTAGCCCTGTGTCTCAAAAAATTACATTGAGATTTCTCTTTTAAATTTTTTCCAAATGAAAGAAACTGTGCTAAAGGGTGAAAACAGTAATCATCTGTAAAATCTCTTTTTTCAGCTCTGATGAAGCCTTCTGCAAAGTCAATTTAAATTACCGCACAGAAAATGGGCTCTCTCTTCTTCACTTATGCTGCATATGTGGGGGTATGTATTTGAAATATGATGTTCTTTAAAGATTTTATTTACATGGCTACTATCTTTTCTGTCTAATAACTGTCAGGAAGGTTACATTTTCAGTGGATTTCTTTCTGTGTCGACCTCGTTGGCAGTCGGACAGGCATCAGTGAGCACTACTCTGTTGCCAGGGGGGTTGGATCAGGCTAGACTGAGCCCCACGATAGCTGATTCTTCAGTCCAAGAAAAGTTTTGGTTGATAATGTGGTGTGTTTTACTACAGGTGTCCAACTAATTCAGAATTACTTGCTATATGTATTAGTTAAGCACCTCATACTCATCACACAGTATTGCTCCACATTTCTGCGTTCTGTACGCGGCACGGCCTGCAGGCCAGGAGCCAGTGGTAGGCCAGGAGCCAGCGGTAGCAATACTCGGTCATACATACAACATTTGTTTTTCTAGTATAATGAAAATACCTGTATTTTATTTCATGGTGATTAAAAGAATAATAACTCAAATGCTTCAGTGGAAAATGCCAGCTGCCAGGATTTTTGCAGAGAGCAAATCAGAGTACGCGAGAAAAGAATGCAAGATGGCTTCTGGGGTGCTCATAAATAATGGCAGACTTTTCCACTCTCCCCCACACTGCTGCTCTGTTATCCACAGAATGAGCCGTTAGTTAACGCACACACTTTGCACTTGTTACACAATCAGCAGAAATTGGCTGAGAGAGGCAAAGAGAATTTGACCCTGAGGTTCCAGCTCTGCAAAGCACTTACTAACAACATGCATAAACGATTTACTCAATCTTAGTTAGGTGCTATCACGAAGGAGGACCTGATCCTGCACCGCTGAAAACCGAGTGGATCTTTACTGTGACTTGCAGGGCACAAGATCACATCCAAAGATGCCATCAGAACCTGGTGACATTAGAGCAACTGGTGGGATTGCTGAGAGGAAGTTTAAGAGAACATACCCTGGTAATTAATTAGGTGCATAGGTGAACACTTGAAGGAAGCAGAGAAGCTATTAGATCCCGCATTGTCCTTGATTACTGTCATAAGTATTCAGAAGGCAGATACATTTTTTGAGATCATCACTGTGCAACAGAAAGGTGACAGCAAAGCTACTTGCCCATGCTGACGTTCATTAGCATCCCCCAAAACTACGGTCCTGCAATGATGTTGTGCAGAGAGGGAGAGCAGTGCTTCCGTTCTGAAAGGACAAACGGGTTCAGTGTCTGAGAAACCAGAGGTTCTGGAAGCATCTGCTAGTTTATGGGGTTCTGTGCACCGTGGTCTGGGTGCTGAAAGAGGAGTTTGCTTCCTTGGAAGTTCAACTATCCTTAACAAATCCTTACTAAAGCATCAGCAAACTGCAAGCCCTCGCATGGCCAGATCTGCCACCCTCCAGGTGGATAAGGAGATGGGGCCTAAGTCCATTTGGAGGTTTCACGAGATATTTTATGGCTTGCCTCAGGTCAGCAGATGAGCTACCTATTTCTCTTTGCTTTTGAGCTCACACAGAAGTTTCTTACATCATCTGCACATTCTTTGCTGTAAATGACATTTTTTCCAATTTTTCATCCTAAAGGTAACAAGTCACATATCAGAACACTTATGCTGAAGGGACTGCGCCCTTCCAGATTAACAAGAAACGGATTTACAGCTCTGCACTTGGCAGCCTACAAGGTAAATCATTTTGAACAGAGTTGATTACAAGAAATCACAAGTGAGCAGCTTATTTGTCTGAACTGTCTAACTGAACTCTAGTTGCTACGTCTGGTGAAAATTACAGAGCCCTGGGAGCGGCAGTGAGGGACTCTGGAGCGCAGGCAGTTTTTCCATCAGTCCTCCCAGTCAACAGGAAGGGGGACAAAAGGGCCTGTTGAATCTGGTTACAGAACTGGTGCCACAGCCAGGGGTGCAGCTACTTACACCGTGGGAGTCACTCTGAGAAACCTGGGCTGATGGGGACTGATGGGCTCCACCTGTCAGAGAAGGAGAAGAGCATCTTCAATCATAGGCTGGCCAAGCTGGTGAGGAGGGCTTTAAACTATGGTTGCTGGGGGAGAGGAACCTCAATCCACCCCACTCCTACCAGTTCAATGCCAGTGCCAGCAATAGATGTGCAGAGCTGGGAGAAGCATCGGAGGTCAGCAGGACAGCACCTCAAGTACAGCAAAGAGGAATTCCAGCCACTCCAGCCAGTCAGTCGGCTTCCTCTGGGCCCAGCTGGGATGCCTCCAGGCAAACGCAAGTAGTGTGGGGAACAGGCAGGAGGAGTCGGAGACGTGCGCACGCCTGCAGGGCTGTGATCTCATGGGCATCACGGAGCCGTGGTGGGATGGCTCCTCTGGCTGTGTGTTGGGGTGGAAGGGTGCAGGGTCCTTAGGAAGGGCAGTCGGGGAGACAAGGAGTGAGTGTCACCTCTGTGTCAATGACCAGCTGGAGGGCATGGAGCTCCCCTGGGGATGGGTGAGGAGCTGATCGAGAGCTTACGGGTCAGGATTAAAGGCAGGGCAGGGACAGGGGACACTATAGTAGGGGTCTGCTACAGGCCACCCAACTTGGAAGACCAAGTGGATGAGGCCCGCTACAGACAAATAGGAGCAGCCTTACGTTCACAAGCCCTGGTCCTCACGGGGAACTTCAACCACCCCAATATCTGTTGGAGGGACAACACAGCAGGGCATAAGCAATCCAGGAGGTTCCTGGAATGCGTCAATGGTAACTTCCTCCTCCAAGTGATAGAGGAGCCAAGGAGCAGAGGTGCCATGCTGGACCTTGTTCTCACCAACAAGGAGGGGGCTGGTGGGGAATGTGAAACTAAAGGGCTGCCTTTGCTGCAGTGACCATAAAATGGTGGAGTTCAAGATCCTCAGGGCAGCAAGGAGGGCACACAGCAAGCTCACTACCCTGGACCTCAGGAGAGCAGACTTTGACCTCTTTGGGGACCTGCTAGGTAGAGTACCATGGGACAAAGCCCTGGAAGGAAGAGAGGCCCAAGATAGCTGGTTACTATTCAAGGATCACCTCCTCCAAGCTCAAGAGCAATGCATCCCAACAAAGAGGAAGTCAGGCAAAAACGCCCAGAGGCTTGCATAGATGAACAACGTGCTTCCGGACAAACTCATATAAAAAAAGAAAGCCTACAGAGGGTGGAAGCAAGGGCAGGTAGCCTGGGAGCAATACAGAGAAATTGTCCGAGCAGCCAGGGATCAGGTTAGGAACAGTAAAGCCTTGATAGAATTAAATCTGGCCAGGGACATCAAGGGCAACAAGAAAAGGTTCTATAGGTACGTCAGTGATAAAAGGAAGACTAGGGAAAATGTGGACCCTCTTTGGAAGGAAACAGGAGACCTCTCTGTCTGGGATATGGAGAAGGCTGAGGTACTCAATGACTTCTTTGCCTCAGTCTTCACTGGCCAGTGCTCTAGCCACACTGCCCAAGACACAGGAGGCAAAGGCAGGGACAGAATGAAGAACTGCCCACTGTAGGAAAAGATCAGGTTATAGACCTTCTAAGGAACCTGAAGGTGCACAAGTCCATGGGACCTGATGAGCTGCATCTGCAGGTCCTGAGGGAACTGGTGGATGAAGTGGCCAAACCATTGTCCATCGTCTTTGAGAAGTCGTGGCAGTCCGGTGAAGTTCCCACTGACTGGAAAAGGGGAAACATAACCCCCATTTTCAAAAAGGGAAAGAAGGCAGACTCAGGGAACTATAGGCTGGTCAGCCTCACCTCCGTGCCGGGCAAGATCATGGAGCAGATCCTCCTGCAAACTACGCTCAGGCACATGGAAAGTAAGGAGGTGATTGGTGACAGCCAACATGACTTCACTATGGGGAAATATGCCTGACATTCTATGACAGGGTTACAGCATTGGTGGATATGGGAAGAGAAACTGACATCATCTAGCTACACTTGTGCAAAGCATTTACGTTGTCCCACATGACATCCTTGTCTCTAAACTGGAGAGACATGGATTCGACAGATGGACCACTCGCTGGATAAGGAATTGGCTGGATTGCCGCACTCAAAGCATTGTGGTCAACGGCTCGATGTCCAAGTGGACATCAGTGACAAGTGGCGTTCCTCAGGGCTCAGTACTGGGACCAGCACTGTTTAACATCTTTGTCGGTGACATGGACAGCGGGATCGAGTGCACCCTCAGCAAGTTTGCCGACAACCCAAGCTGTGCTGGAGGGAAGGGATGGCGTCCAGATGGACCTTGGCAGGCTGGAGAGGTGGGCCAGTGTGAACTGCATGAAGTTCAACAAGGCCAAGTGCAAGGTCCTACATATGGGTTGGCGCAATCCCAAGCACAACAGCAGGCTGGGTGGGGAGTGGATGGAGAGCAGCCCTGAGGAGAAGGACTTGGGGTGTTGGGACGAGAAGTTCAACATGCTGGTTGAGGTACCCCCAATGCAGCAATGTTTCAGCTATTGTAGAGGTGGGTAGGAATGCAAAAACAGGAGAGATGCAAACAGAAGCTTTTGTAATTTTGTCTGAAGATGGGAAGAAAGACACCAGCTTGTTTCCAATATTTGCTCTGGACAAGTGAAGCCAATTTCCTGCTCCAAATGCTGGATTTCATGAATCCTACCACTGGAGCTCTGAACTTGCCCCAGATGCGTGTAGAAATCTGGTCATTAAATAGGCTGAAGACTCAGTCATGGAGCCGGAACCCTAGAAGTTGTGATATGCTGTGGATACTGTGGATGCCTTATGCTCTGCAGCTCCATGTCTTAACTCTGCACCTCTGCACCATAAGCTACCGTCCTCTCCCAGTTACTATAGTATGAGCACTTGCTATATCTTGCATTATGTTTTCTAATTCCTTTGTTAGTTTAATTTTACAACCACTGGGACCAGTTAGATATGCAAGCTTTAAAATGATGACAACATTAAAACCTTATACCTCATGGAATGAAGTGATGGTTTACAGCAATCATAAAAGAAACTTACCCCATGCGCAATGTCGTGTAATTAGCCAACTGCCTAGAGGAATTTCTCTGCCTTTCCTTAATGTCAATCTCAGTGAATACTTTCCACTTAATAATTTAGTTGAAAAACAAAACTCTTTGTTTAATAGGACTTTTGTAACAGATTTCTAGGATGTTTTCATTACTTGGGAACAGTTTTCATTTTGCTATCAAATCTTGGTTTGTCTCCTTTCCCTGCACTGTGAGTTGATAAATCTCTCCCATCCGCTTGGGCACAAAACTGTATCAGCAACTTATTTAATCACTCCAGTCAGGCGACACAATATCCAGTCTCTTTTTCAGGCTGCACAAAGCTAAGCAAACTAGTGTGAATTTTGGGACGTAAAATAAAATGCAATATAACATTTCTTCTGTAAGTGACATTTTAAGACTTTAAGATTTGCCATGAGTTACCCAACTACAGTTTTTGTTGGATTATAGCTCTTCTCTAAGTAAATTGTAAAGAAGCCTGGAGACACCACAGAAACTATAAAGCAATGCCTACTGAGACAGGGCAACTTGTGAAATTCATTGACTTCTTATCTATAACCTGAATATTTTGTGACATTTCATAACAATGAAACAGAACTAGGGAAACTGGCCTGACTCACTCATCAGAACTGAACATTTCAAGGTAATTCAGACTCAGCCGGTCTTCCCAGGCTACATAATATCCAGCCCGATATGCAGCCAAGTACCATGCTTCGAGGCCTAAAACTGTCGGACAGGAAAAGTGATATGAACTTTTACCGTCCGTTAATATCAAAGAGAAAATCCTAATGTTTCCTGGAAATAGGAAAACCATTTCAGTATGAACAAATGTTACGCTTTCACAGGCATAATTTAACTGCTGCTTCTCTGCCGTTGATTCATTCTTGCCCTTCTTTTAGTATCTGCTTCGAAGAGGTAAAAACCAAAGAGGAAATTTGGAGATTGAGGATCTCTTTTGTCCTTGTGTTGTGTGCACTTCACCTTAGGAAGCACTGAAAACGAACGGGAGGAGGTTCAGCTCTGGGGCGTGTGCTGAGGGAAGGCACATCCCCAAGAAGTGAAAACTGTGACAGTTCTAGTTGGTGCAGTTAGAACAAGCGATGGTGAGACACACGGCCTGGTTTCTCCTGTGAATTCTGCCACTGCCCCCCTAGACAAATTATCTCATTATCTGTGTTTAATTTCTCTCTTTGCAAAGGAGAATCTATTAACGGTTGTATTGTCCAGGCATTATGACTCTTAATGTGTTTCTCAAGTTTATCTTTCTTACTATCATTTGATAGTGCCCATCGCTGTTGCTATACCTGGAAGAAGTTATAGCAAAAATTGTGTGCATGACAGGGAAGAGGTGACAAGAGATGAACAATAAGCTCACAGTTCAGAATTTGGCATACATGCTATATATGTATCCTGGGGACTCCTCAGGTCTTCTTCTGCCCTTCTTCTGTGTTAGGTACTGTAATGTTCTGACATTGAAAACAGTTTGTGTGAGCACTTAGTAGTGCCTTGGAGACTGGGAGATCGTTAAAGACATGATAAAATCAGAATAGAGACTGTTTTTAAAGATACAGGCTCTAGTATAGCAGCAGAGAGACTGCTGGTGCCCAGGACAAGTCTTCCCTCCCCTCCTTTCCTTGCACTCTTGTGCTCCTGGGGTGATGGCCAGTGCCTTTGCTTGAACCCCAGCAGTGCAACCCTGGGGAGGCCTGGTACACACAGCGCGCTCTGGCTCCTTCCCTGCAATTGTTAGAGCTGTGTCCCAGAAATAACATGTTTTTAATGTGTGCCTTTTAGGACAGTGCAGAACTGTTAACAGCACTGCTGCACGGTGGAGCTGACATTCAGCAGGTCGGGTATGGGGCTTTGACAGCCCTTCACATCGCCACGATCGCCGGTCATCATAAGGTGCGTCTCTCCTTTCCCATACAGGAAATGATGGAAGTGAGTACTAATAGTAACAGGTCATTTTATTTTAGGTGGATGCCATTCAAACCAATTTTTTGTACATTTTGGGAAAACCACATCTGTGCATATATTTTTACATTGAAGAAACATGCACAAAGGACATAGATCTGTTTGTACACTGCTTAGGGCAATAAATGGCACTGTTTTCTAAATGCCAGGAGTGTTAAGCAATAGACACACGATGAAACACCCTCACTCATACATGTCACGGTTTCTGAACCTGGCTATGGAGTGAGGCTTCCAAATACTGTCTTCCTGAGTGTGAAGGAAGCACAATCAGAGCGTTGTTCCTTCTTCTAGGTGTCATGGGCTCTGCTTCACAGAGCTGTGATTCTCACTTCAGAAAGGGACAGAGGTTCTCGGTTTAGAGCTATTTTATACTTCAGATTAGCGCAGGGAAAACTGTTGTCAGGGTAAGTGTAGTATGAATCTCAAACATCCATATTGATAAGTCTCCTAGGGGCTGGAGATGTTATCACTACGGGGAGCAGAGGAAGGAGGAGAGGGATGGGATTCCCTAGATGCCTGTAATCAGGCCCTTCCCTTTCTAGACATGCTGTCAGTCATGAATCTATTTTCTTATCATTTACGACCTCAGTTCAGTCATTTCACACATCATCTCATTTCGTCACCCCGGCAACAGCTCACTCAGTGTAATTTATTTATTTTTTTAATCTCTTAAAGTACTGGGTGTGCAAAATCACCTTGGTAATGAAGGGTTTATAACTGTAAATGTACTTCGTTTTTCATCTCCTTTGGGTCCATTAAGCAAGCAAAGATTTTGTCCTCTGCTTGAGTAAAAGCTTTAAGTTATACAGAGTGCTGGACTAATTTATGGAGACAGAAACATCAGAATTTTTTTAAGAGAGATAATCAGCAAGAAATGCAAGAAAAAACCCAGTATGTACAAAGAAGGAAATGTAGGTGATATTAATACTTGCCTTTATACTGTGAGTTTAGTTGTGCGGTTTAGACTTATAAATTCACTTCAAGTGTAAGAGTTTGGCTGGATGACTGGAACAAAGCGTGTGTGCAGTTTTCAACAGAAAGGAAGAACCTCTGTGGAGGTATATGGCAAGAAAGAATTTATGTCTTACAAACTCCCAAGTTACAGCAGTCACTGAGCTTATCGATGTAAAGGAAGCCATCTCTTCTGCTACATTTTCAGTCAACCAACTGATACACACACACACACACACAAACTATTTACTATGAATATATAGACAGAAATTGTTACAGAATTATATACTGAAAGAGAGAAAAGACACTTTTTTTGAACAGGCAGTTTTGTTGTGGAATTGATGACACTACAGAAGTTTTCTATACTATCTCAAGAAATGTGCTAACATTTAAAAACCTGCTCTGAGAAACTATGAGGGTAGCCACTGAAGTTCAGCTGAGGAAAGGCAATACTTCTTTATCTATGCAGTTTAGATTTTCTTTAACTTATTGTTTCTGTTTAGTCTGAAGAAATTATCAGATATCTGGATCAATAACAATACGCTATTTAGGATATCAAAGATGCTGAGAGATCCCTACTGGACCATGGAGTCAGGAAGCTTTTGAAAACTGCACCAGCCACCCTTTGCAAAGTTTTGCAGTTACTACCTTTGAGTATTTCACCTTGTGCTTTAACTGCACGTATGCACAGAGACAGTACCTACCATCACAGCAGTCACTGCAGGGCTCAAAGTTCCCTGGGGCCTATGGACAGTGATGTGAATAATGATCCCAGCAGTAAAGGAGTCACTGGGAGAAACAAACCACACTTGGCAAATGCAGCTCCGAGAAGCTTGCATGGCAGCAGTTTTGCAAGTGCAAGCAAGAACTGTATACCCTTAGTAAATTCACTTGCACTTGCAATGTACTTAGTAAATTCAGCGTAGCTTGGCTGCAAAAGGCTGCCTGATTGTGAGTGAAGGAGATTCACGGGAGCGACAGTGCTAGCGGCAATTAGTGTAATGAGCGCGTGGTGAGTCCCATGAGGGGCAAAGTTGTGCCGATGGAAAGATCCCCCCTTTCTCACGGAAATACCTGTTATGCCGTTTCACCCTCCCAAGGGCTGTACGTGCAGCCTGTATGTAGATACGTGTGTGCATGTATAGTTTGTCTGCTGGGACCTTTCCCAGGTTTGTGGGCCACCAGTGGCAATCAGGGATACTGGTGAATTTAGCTTTACATTGCAGCCTCCAAAATGATTCCAAAACAATTTAAACCCAGCAGGTATGTTTGTGCTTCTTGTTAAAGACAGGATGCATAAAGACAGTTGGTGACAACCTTGCGTTCGTTACCTGGAGAGTCTGTGTGTGTGAAGAAGGTTAAGCTGAAGGAAGGTTAAAACAATTTATGGACGGTCACACCGAGGAACTCAATTAAAAAGCTGTTAACCTTCAGTGTTTCAGTCAGCAGCTCCAGCAGTGATCAGGGGACAAATCAATCTGTAGCATCTGTTTAAGGCAGTGAGCGAGGGAGCACACTAGCAGGGCAAGCTACCCCTTCCATGCTGAAGGTCAGCTCCCACGCGGAAGGACGCGGCTCCTCGGTGTGCCGGCATGAGGGAGGCCAAGAGGGAGCGGGGATGGGGTGGCCGCAGCGTCGCGGCACAGCCCTGAGCTCACACGGCATCGTGTCGCTCAAGCACACGTACGGCTCTTTTTGTTAGCTTAGTGGGCATCCCTCCCTGTGTGTCCTGCTACTGAAAACCAGGTCAGGAACCACCATAGCTAATTGTTCTGTGCAAGAATTATAATGCAGATATTAACCAGAGCCCCAACTCTTTAATGATCTTTTTTTACTTTTATGGATTATGCATTTAATGTTTCAAGTAATTTTTGAAAGGTCTGGGCCTTGTCCTGCAAATGTCAAAGGCAACCCTGCTATTCATCTCATGTCTTTAGCTCCTACTGAGGTTACTGAAAAACACGGGTGCTCAGAATCCGACGAGGATAAGGCCATTAACTTGATAAGAAATAACTTATTGTGAGTGGTTTCGAAAAGTGCCTTATTTCTTCCTTGGGAACAATCAGATCTTTCTCAGAGCTGTTCTCCATAAGTAGAGTAGGACTCTGTACAACTCATTTGGTTCATCTGCTGGTCTGGGGACTGAAGATTTATAGTCCAAGTGCAGGCTTTTTCTTTCCTTCTTTATATAGCGCTGAAATTTTCCATCAGCTCAGAAGCCCCTCTGCTAGGTTAAATAGATTATTCTGTCCAAAATTTCATTAACATTTGTGGGAATATGGAATTTTTTTTTTCAATCCCACTAGAAAATAGAATAAATTTAAGAAAGTGAAACTAGATTTTTGGTCATCTTCCTAATTCCAGTAAGATAAATATGTATACCCTTAAATAAATAAACAGCAGAGGTATACACACCAATGTATGCAACATCGTCTTTTTCCACAGACGAGAACTGACTATATTTAAGAGGAAGACAGAGAGAACTGGGGAAAAATTTGCTTTGTTTCCCATTTCCCTGAAGAGTCAGCCTATGGCTTTCGCTCCATCACCACACCTCAAACCACTAGAGTGCTCTGAAATGAGGATAGTGAAGGGCATCAGCGTCAGCGGGATGTTCCAACTCATTTGAGCCAGAGTGGTGTATAAATATTTCATGTGCGCTACGGCTTCATGCCATGGTTTACTTGACCAAAACTATGCTGTTGGCTTATTTTATCTATTCATGGAAATTCTGCTTTCTATGGGAAATAATGAAAAAATAATGAAAAGTTACAAAATAAGCTGATGACCATATTAGAAACATCACCAAATAAGTTTAATAAATCTCCCATTAAGTCTGCTATTTTGAAAACATTAAATGTTTCCATCCCAGGGAGGTCATTGCTAAATAAATAATTCATGTGCTTCATACACATTTATGTGTTGTCCAGCATTCCCGCGTTGGAAAACCAGTATCATTGCCTATTTAATTCTGTAAATTAAGTTGTCATGCTGAGATTACAACATCTATGGATGCGTGAACCGGACTGAGGGTAGCAGGCAGGATCAACCAGTGCTACTTAATTTTGCGAACTGCAAACCTGAGAAACTGTAGTGTGAATGTGTTTGTGGGAAGGACCTGCTGGGGAAAAGGGAGTTAATCCCATTTTATAGGTTTTCTACATTAATAAATCCCTTTTCAGTTACAATTTATATGTTAGACCAGCATGTTTGTCACCTCCTGTCTTCACTGGAATTTTGCTAGTAGCAGGAGTACGTTCAAATGATTTAAGAAGCCTTGAAAGATTAAATCTATGTGAGCCTATTTAAGTGGTTCGCAAAGCCCCATTTTCTTCTTTCGCTCCCTGCATGTTATGTTAGTGCTGCATCTTCCCAGCCCTCTGTTTTACCTGACACCAATTCTTAGACCTTTTCAGAATCATTCTCGGACCAGGAGGGCAGAAACAGCTCTCACACAGCACCAGTGCAGGTGACTACACCAGCCGCAAGGCAGTGTGGAATCACAGACCCCCAGAGCTTGCCTCTGCCTGAGGATCCCGCCAGTGACAGAGCGCACTGGAACTCGTGAATTTTTAATTCGATAGCTGTTTTTAACAGCTACCCACAAGCTGCCCAGTCTGAATGAAGTGAAGGAAGCCTTCTACAGCCCACGAGCGGGAGCCCGGGGCGTCGGGCAAGCACAAGTGAAAAAGCACTGAGCTGGGCTCAGGAAAGGCGCTCACGTTACCCTGATGATGCCAATGCGTCTGAAAACCCTGACAAACTTTGGCAACGCTTCTCTCCAGATGTGCTTTCTCCCCAAAAAAGTCCTGTGCAGCAAATTTATGTGTAACCCATTTTTAAGGTAGAAGTAGTCGAAGTACATGCAACATTTTAAAAGTGTAGTACTGTTCCACTTACAGCCAGCTCTGCCCAGACCAGCTCTCTCTTAGTAACATTGCCCAAAAACATTTAAAATACTCTGCGCTGAACATCTACCAATACCAGCAAAATATTTTTTAAAATCCCATTCTTTGGTCCCCTGTAGGCACAGCAGTCCTGGGGAGAGCATTATGTTTCAGGACGGCACTCTGTGCTGGCCTTGGCCAGGAGAGGGTTAACCTCGGGAGCCGGGCCAGGGCAGCCGAGCGGGCTCCCCATAAAAGGGGGCGGGCCGGGGGGGCGGGCCCGGGGCTGGCCGGGCGTGGGCCGAGCGGTCGGGCCAGGTGAGTTGCTCTCCTTGTTATCGCCCTTGTTTCCGTCCCAGTGTGGCTGCTGCTGCTCTGCTGTTTCCCTCTCCCTTTGCTGGCCCACGGAGCGGTCGGTGTCCCAGCTCGAGGGGCAGCCCCTGTGCTTACCCCCTTCTCCACCATGCCCCCCCCCCGCCCGCGGGGGAGCGGTGAGCGGGCGGCTGTGCGGGGCCCGCTGGGGCTGAGCCACGCGGGTCCTTGGCGCGCCCAGCGTGGGCCGAGGGGCTGATACCGGCGCGCCCGCCCCGGGTGTGCCCGGCAGGGCTGGGCTGGCGGTTCCTAGCGGTGCTTGGCACGCGGCTGTGGTGTGGGATCCCTGCGGCGCTGTTCGCCCTCTCTGGGAGGGGGTTCGTGTTCTCGTTGTGTCGTGTGGTGCCGTGCTGTGGTGAGGTAACATCGGGGCCGTGACTCCAGCCTGGCGTTTGTGTTCCCCCTTGCCCCCAGGCCCGGCGGCTCTCTCCTGGGGGGCGGCCGGGTTGGTCAGGCCAGACTTGCCCGGGTAAATGGCTGCTGGCTGGGCCCAGGCGCTGAGAAGCTTTCTCCGCAGCTTGGAAAATTTCCCTTGAGTTACAAGCTGCACCTTTAGTCATAGTCTGTCTCCTGAGGATAAAAGTCTTTTTCTGGTCATCCTGTAAGAATGTAAAGTTCTTTTTGCCTCAGAAAGTTTCCCCTTTCTGGAGTAATTTTGTCCTCACACGTCACTCCAGCACACCTGCCTGCTTGTAACGCCTGTGACACCTTCCAGTGTTTGTGATATTCCTTTCTTGGAAAGACAGCTGGTCTGCGAGACTATCAAGGTTGTCTCTGTACTCCTCACATCATTTACAGTTGAGTGGTTTGCTTAATTTGACTCACAAAATTCTTTTTCGCAGGAGATCACAAGTAGCTAGCGTGGTTGCTGTTTCTAGAGCCTGGAAAAATGTGTCAAAATTAATCTAGTTTTATGGTTATCGTCAGAGGTGGATCCATCTTGCTCAGCACAGTTTTTTATCTTGAAGATTCACCTTGAAGTTTGTAGATGAAGCTAAATTTTGAATCCCAGCTTGCAAAGAAGTGAAGGGGAATAAGAGTTGTGGTCACATCCCTGACTGTGCTGTAGCCTCACGGTTGCATGCCTGAATTAAAACCAAACTGCTCCAAAGAAGTTCCAGCCATACTCTTGTAAAACCTACAAGTCCAAACATCTCTTTTCAGAGCCAACAGCTACAACTTCAGTTTTATGGTAGTAGTTTGCTGAAAAGTGTCTGAGCTGAATCACTTGATAGTTGCCAAGCCATTAAAGCACAGACTAACCGGCTCTGTGCTCCCCACCTCTGGGCCATCACAGTACCAGTATCCTGAGAATTGTCTGGACATGGGATGCACGACGGACGGAGTTGGCTGTATTAACCAAACGCTAACTGAGCGTGGTCTGTATTTACTACCTGAACGCATTAACGCTCATCCGGCCAGTGCATGTGCTGTTACCAAGCTGCGCTCCAAATGGTATAAGGGTAGGCAGCTTCTCTAAAGATCTCAGGGGGTTGTTCATAAGTTGTTTTTTTTTAGGGAATCAAACTCTTCTTTGAGATCCACAGCGAAAGGATGTCAACACACATGGGATTTAGCAAGGGAAATTCTGACTGTGAAAAGGGGGCGAGGGGATCACAATGGGAGTGGTGCAGCACTGAAAGCTTTCCAGAGAGGATGCATCATTTGTACTCAGAGAGGTCCTGAAGAAGCATTCTGTAGGAACACAGCAATCCTCTCCTCCAGCCTGTCTTCAATAGAAGGGCTTAGTCCTTGCAGCACTTGGGTGCCGCCTGTAATGCGCTGGGCCTGTTGAAGCCCTTGGGTTCTGGAGACAGCTCTGGCCCTGCTGTGCTGCTTTCATGGGAGGCTTCCATCGGATACCATAGGGAAACAGTGAACTGGTGGGAAATGGACACACCTGAATATGTCAGGGAACAGACCTTAGACAGAAAAATGTATTCAGGCAGTCCCATGGAGAAAATGTATTTCAATTTAAATTGCGTAAAGAAATAATCCCTGTACACTAATGTTGCTTGGTAACATGTTTTCGTTCTCTGAGCACTTGAGTGGCATGGATTTAAATGACTGGCCCCATTGTCGCGTGTGTTAAATTAGCTGATGGCTGCAGTTGTTAGAAATGTGCCCCATCGAAGCTAGCATTAATTGGCATCGTCAGGGGAAGCCTTGATGGGGAGGTACAGGTATAAACAGCATAGCATAGAAGCTGGCCATTTCCCCTCTTTGTCAGCGCTTCCGATGGCCAGGGAGATGTTTCCCCGTTGCTCACTGTGCTGTGGGTGATTCACAGTCCAGCATCTTTCATCATCATTACACTCAAAAATACTTTCATCAAAATGATATGTAGAACTACTCCAACAATCTGTGGTACAAGCCCCTTAGTGTGCCTGAAGTCTCTCTTCTGCTTCAAACAAATTAGCAGTTCTTAAGTTTCAATGTATAATCCAAAGCGGTTTCATTCAGGCCTCTATTGCGACAGTCATTCAGAAAGCCAATGTTTGATAATTCATAGCTGTCTAGGAAAACACTGGCCTCCTGAAAGACCAAACAAAGTGGAAATTTGAAAGAAAACACTTAGGGTTATTTATTGAAGCCAAAGGACTATTATCTTTTAAAATACTTAGAAATCTTTACACACTGAGGGAATTATGCTTGAGGATTTACCTTCATACATTTACGTTTAAAAGGATTTTTTTTTACTTCTGAAAACTCTGATATGTTTACTGCTCTTTCTTCGTAATGGTTAAAAGAAAATTAAAGGTTATGCTGAGAAACTCCAGACAGTCATTTCTGTGCCTCTTATTTAACAATTCAGTCTTTTTTACTGGCAAACAGATTTTCAGGCTTATTTATAAAGCATCAGTGACATTCAGTGTTCAGTTAAAGTACTGTAAGTTAATCACTTTTACATGTTGTATGTGGTCCTTCACCTTATAGCTTGCTTTTTGGGGGCTTTTGGCTTTTTTAAACTGGTGATGTAAGGTTTCAGAATCTTGTTTCACTAGCTGACCACCTATATACACACGCATATATAGTGCTTCTAACTGGAATTTTCTGTTTGTTTCCTTCTAGGCTGTTGATATTCTTTTGCAGCACGGAGCTTATGTGAATGTTCAGGATGCAGTGTTTTTCACCCCATTGCATATTGCTGCATATTATGGCCACGAACAGGTAACCAAACCTATTCTATTCTATTCTAAACAGGAATTTCAGAAAGCTGAGAAGTGAACACCAAGGCAACTGTAGGTTTAGTGTCAGATACTTTAGCTTTACATTCCAGAGGACTGGACCATGAAAAGGCCTCACATACTGAATTTACACTCCTAAGTCAATCTCTGGTTGCTCTAGGAGTCTGAATATCAACAGGAAATTGCTACACTTGAATCCTCTGTACTCAACCCCAGCAAAAATTGGTATCTTACCCTCTAGACCTCTTGAAACAAATGATTGTCTCGCCAGCTTTGATAGCCTATAAACAAACTTGGACCCAGAGACATATTGCATTTGATGTTCATTCATCCCACATTTCACAGATTGCGTGAGGAATGTGAGTATTCTTTCTTTAACCTCTCCAAGGAAGTGAAGATCACTGCCCAGTAATAACTGAACGTCCATTCTCTTGGTTTTCCTTAAAATTCACAAACTAAATAGTGGCCACTTTTAAGTTAATGGAAAAAATATCACTCAGAGCAGGATTTTCCATGAGGTACTGTGCACCTGACCGGTCTGGCTGTGCTTGCTTCAGTCACACAGATCACAGACTTACTGAAACGTGATCTGAAGCTCTGACCAACCTGGCATTAAACCTTCTTTTACTGAAGTATAACTGGCACATGGTTAATCTAGCCGTCCAGTCATTTGCCCTGAATAGCCCTTTTGTGTGAAATACAGTAATGGGTCTATTTTGGCTTATGCAAGTCATTCCCTATACCTTTCTTTGGCTAAAAGCAAGTATTCTGGGGTATTTTTGAGTTTGAAAGGATGACCTCTAGATAGAGTGCATTTTCTGTTCCAGTGACATGTTACTTGGAGGGCATTGAGGAGTTGTAGGCAAATGACTTAGTTGCTATCGCTGAAACATGGTGGGACCACTCCCATGGCTGGAGTGCTGCAGTGGATGGCTGTAAGCTCTTCAGAAGGGACAGGCAACAAAGGAGGGCTGGTGGCGTGGCTCTCTATTAGAGAGGGTTTTGATGTGGTAGAGCTCGGGGCTGGGAATGACAAGGTTGAGTCCCTGTGGGTAACGATCGGGGGAAGGCCAACAAGGCGGACATCTCGGTGGGGGTCTGTTACAGACCGCCAAACCGGGATGAAGAGACGGACGAGGCATTCTACAAGCAGCTGCCAGAAGTTGTGCAATCGCCAGCGCTCATTCTCATGGGGGGCTTCAACTTCCTGGACATCTGCTGGAAATACAATACAGCCCAGAGGAAGCAGTCTAGGAGGTTCCTGGAGTGTGTTGAAGACAGCTTCCTGACACAGCTGGTTGGAGAGCCT
>VWZZ01006627.1:215-11552 GCA_013399095.1 Psophia crepitans
CCGCTGGAAGGGCGGTTGGTCCTTTCACGTGTGGCTTCGTTCTTAACCCCCCAAAAAAACCCGCAAACCCTCGCTTATTTTTGGGGCCAAACCACGGGGTTTGTGTGGAGATTGACTTTATAACCCCCTTTTCTGAGTTGAGGAGGGGCTGGCGGTGAGGGGAGGTGGTGGCTGTGGTGTGATGACTTGAATCACATCTCTTACCAAAGGATGGGCGTTGCATTCAGATGTGGAGGGCAATGCCAGTGGCGCACACGTATTTTAAAATTAATCTCGCTTGGCACAGCGAGCACTAGTTGTTCTTGCATTTCCTTCAAGGAGTTGGGCTCTTGCTATCAAGTTTGCTCTTGCTCAGTTTTTATCTCCTTCAGATCATATTTCAGCTCCCTGGTGCTTCATTTTGCTTCCTTGTGACTGCAGGAGCTGCAATCGCTCCAGCTTCAGTGCTTTTTTGCAAGTCTTGGCTCTTCCCGTTTCTAACAGCTCTTGGTGTCCAGCGTGAAGCTTTACCTTGAGGAAGGACTCTTGTTGCTTCGTGTGTGTTTCTTCCAAGTATGTATTCATGCTGCTAAGCATCCTAAGGCAGCGAGTTCTTGGATTCATCCTGAAATTGTAGGGTCAGATGAGGAAAGGCCAAAGCTTTGAGAGCCTGGGTTTGATTTGGGACAGGTTGTAGAGGTTTCTTGCGCCTGGACTTTGTTGTAATAGCACCCGTTGGATGTCTGGAATGAAGCGCGGGAAATGCCCTGGCTGTGTTTGCAGAGGTAGATGGAGGCTGGGGAGCTGGCACGCGTGGACGCTCGGTGCCTGCGTAGGTCTGCGTCAGCCTGAAGCGCTGTGTGGCCTCAAGTTGTGCCAGGGGAGGTTTAGATTGGATATTAGGACGCATTTCTTCACTGAAAGGGTTGTCAGTCACTGGAACAGGCTGCCTAGGAAGGTGGTTGAGTCACCATCCCTGGAGGTATTTCAAAGACAGGTAGATGTGGTGGTGCTCAGGGACATGGCTTAGTGGTTGGACTTGGCAGTGCTGGGTTAACGGTTGGACTTGATGATCTTAAAGGCCTTTTCCAACCCAAACAATTCTGTGGTTCTATCTAGGAAATATGTGATGCTTCATTCATCAAAGAGAGTTAGTAACACTGCTTCCAAGTGTTCTAAATGTCAGCGTGAATTCTGTCGCTGCGGATCAAAGTGGAGAAGGGTGATGGTGTTGGAAGCCACTCTGCTTCGTATTGAGCCCATTGTGCTTTGGAAAAGGCAAGTCTGAAACGCTGAGAAGAACTGTTTCACTTATTTCTTCAACTCTTGTAGGTAGTAGTAGAAATAAATTTTGATTTGGGAGCTGAGAAGGCTCCTTTTGTTTCTTCTTTGCTGCTGGGAACTAAACAAATGGCCAATACAATTATTTACATTTTCCTGTTCCTCTTGGAGCGCAAAGACACATCAGATCTCTTGAAACAACTTCTTGTGATCATGAGAACCATCTCTGTGCATACTCATCGCTTTCCACAAGCTCTGCTTTATGATGCTCAAGCTACATGCTTAATTTTAGGGCTTTTTTCCCCCCTCTTTGCCTTCCCCTTTTTTTATCTTTCACATGGGTGGTTAGTAATAACAGGCAATGGAAACCCTGCATGGAAGGAAATAGTTTCTATTAATAGAGAAAATAAGACAGAAACAGTCTCTCTCAGAAAGCTGCTATGTCAGTTTAACGAGTGTGTGAGATTATGTCCAAACTCTACATTTGTGCTGGTCTTCCAGTGTGAAAACAGAGACTGATTGCAGTTAGGAGGGACATGTGGGGGTCTCTGGTCAAGCCCTGGCTCAAAACAGGGCCAGGCCTGGAGTTGCGTCAAGCTTCTGTGTCCAGCTGAAGTTGTGGTAGTCCCCCACGGAGGCCTGAGCGCTTGCTGCTTTGCCCTCAAGGTGAAGAATATTTATTTTCTTTATATTTAATTAAGATTTCCCTTGCTGCTCTTCCCTTGTCTCTTGTCCTTAAGCTGGGCAGCTCTGAAACGAGTTGGGTAGACCCAGGACCCTCCGTGGAGCTTGAGCCAGGACCTCCCACCCCTGATGTTTTATTGCTGCCGTCCTGCCGCCATCATTGCATTAGCGTCCTTGTCGTCCAGCCTGTGACTGTAATTAGCTTGATGTGTGCCTTGGCAGTGCCCTTTTGAACCATGAACTTCAGCCTTCGCAGCTGATGGGTCACCAATCCCTGCTGCACCCATCTGTGTTGCCGCCTGGGTTTGGTGACGTCTCCCTGTGCGGGTTTAAACACGGTGCATGGTGGTGGGACCGATCCTCTTGAGGCTTCTCAACAGAATGAGTATTTCCCATGTCCCCCATCTGCAGAGTGGCCATCCCTGGGGAGCCGCTGTCTTGCTGAGAGGAGGGAGCAGGGCTTGGTGCCAGTGTGCCAGCTTGCACATCTGCGAGGTTGCCTTGGCTACCGGCTTGTCTGTAACTGAGAGGAAAGCTCAAAACTGAAGGACTGTCTTCGAGCTGTTTCCCTTCTCTCTGCGGAGGTTTCACTGTTCCTTCATGGAGAAACATGGAGTTTCTGGCTACTGCGAGGTTCAGAGCACGGGCTGTCTGTGTTTCACCCCAACGGTGGCGGTGTCACGGTCTCTCTGACTCTGCTTGGTGCCCAGCTTGTGACCAGCCTTACTGAAAGCCAAGCTTTAATATTTCAGTGAGCATATTGAGCTGTTCCTGGGAACGCTGTGGGGGTGTAGGCATGGACCTTGGCTGTGATTAGCAGGGTCCCACCCACTCCTCCTGGCCAGAGATTGCTATGAGCAGACCCAGGCATCTCAGCAAAGGCTGAACAGCTCCCTTTGGGGTTGGCGGAGTGACTTGGGGCTGTGCATCCCTGGAAGTGCTCCTTCTGGTAGAGAAGCCTGGCCAGAGCTCCTGCTTGGGGTCTGAATGTGGCTGAGCTGGTTCTTCCAGCCCCTGAGCCTGGGACCTGCTCTGCAGAAGGCGAAGTCGGTTGGGAGCCTTTCAGTGCTGGCTGAGACCTTTTGGTGGCCTCTAACTCAGTCCAACTCTGCAGTATGCTTGGGTTCATTCTCTCCCCTGTTTTCTTTGCCCTGAGAAATGTGGGTTGGGTAGCAGAGCTCTTGGCTTTGTGCTTTTTTCCCAGTGTTGGGAGAGTTTGGAAACATGAAGCTCTTCATCCCCCCAGAGAAGATTTGAGTAGTCGTGGCTGTTTCTTACAGCAGGGGTTGGTGTCCAGGAAGCCTTGGGGGCTACTACTAGACCATCCTCAGATGTCTCTCCTCCTTTGTGTGCTCCTTTAAGCTTCGCCTTCAAAACTTCCTCACCACCAGACCTTCTGTAAGCTGAAGGTTGGGATCAGCTTGTGTGCCGCTGGTTGCCTGTGTTGAAAGAAGCCCCTGCTTGAACACCTCTGCGCCTGCTCTGAGGGGAAGGGGAGGGGGGGTGTCCCTGTTTCTGCCATGTGTGTTAAAATTCCATGTGCTCCTGCGCCTTTGTTGTTAACTGGGCTTGGAGGATGGCGGTGAACTGAAAGCAAGGAAAAGAGCCAGGATGGGATTGATGTCCATGGTCTGTGTCCTTTGCAGAGAACGAGCAGCCCTGGGGGACGCCCTGCACTCAGCTCCTCGTCTTTGTTGCCACGCCGGGCTGTGATGGGTTTCCCAGCCTGGATTCCAAGGAAAGCTGTGAGTATTGGGCTTGGGAGCAGGAGGGAGTGACCGGAGAGCGGGAGTGTGGCTGTGTCTGTGCCCATCAGTTGGAAATAGCACTGTGCAGCACTTACCCACGATTTTGGGGAGGCAGCATCCTTTCTGTATTATTGAGAAACCAGAGCAGGGAGGGAGCCACTTACCTGAGGATGCTGATAAAGCAGTGGGAGATGTTTAAAAAAACAACCTGAACCCGAAAGTCAGTTCTCTGGGATCCCAGGGTGCAGTCCTGTATCAAAATCTCTGCCTGGTGCTGCCGCAACCCCAGAGCTGGGGCTGTCATGGCCTGCAGCAGCGTGTGATGGAACGTGGGACCTAACGCCAGCGCCGGCCCCTCTGATGCTGTGTTTCAGATAAGCTGTCTGTCTCTGAAGGCTCCTTGCTGCTCTCTGCAGATGCCGTCTGGGGAGCTCTCAGAGGTGAGGTGTGCTTTCCGTCGGGCATTCCCGCTTTCCCTGCCCCAGGCCTATGGGGATGTCTCTCTCTGCCTCTGTCTTTCCATAGACTGACTTGTTAATTGAGCTCTGTTCCTTTGGGGGAATCTGTGCTGAGAAAGTGGCTGTGTGTGGTTTTCCTGCAGGCCTGGAGACGTTCAGCCAGCTCGTTGGGAGAGATGAGAATGGCACGGTGAGTCCTGGGCTCATCTCCTTGGGGCAGTCAGCTCTCCCTAATGGGAACAGGATGAGGATTGCTGGGATGCTCAGGACCGGGGTTACCAGCAGAGCAGTGCAAACCTTGCCAAGGGCCAAGCAGGGTTTCATGAATCCAGCCAGATCCCTGCCTTCTGAGCACGTAAAGCGTTGCAGCTCTTTCTGGCTTGCTTGTACGCTGGGCAGTGAGGCTCCCCCTCCTCATCCTGCTGGCCCTGGGGACAAAGGTGACCCTGATTGTCTCCCGCTAATGACTGTCTTGCTCAAAGCCCTGCTCACTTTTTCCTCCTGTTCTCTGCATGCAGTACTATATCAACAAGACAGAAATCGTGGACTTTCCCCGCTTCCCTCACCGTGGGCTGTTGCTGGACACCTCTCGTCACTACCTGCCTCTGAGAGCCATCCTGGAAACTCTGGTAGGGTGCCTGTGCTGGGAGACAAGGTGGTTTAGTTGGATGTCCCTTTCTCTGCAGCAACTGAGGGCTCCTTAAGCAGCCTAGAGAGTTTTTTGGGTGTTTTCTTTTTGTGTTGCTCCATTCCAAAGATCCTAGGAGCCAGTGCATAGGCCACTGCATCTACATCTCATCGAGGAAGAGCTTGTCAAACCTAGGCTTTTTGAACAAAAGCAGTTTGCTGGTCCCTAGATGAAGCAGCAGGCCAGGGTAGGATGACAGCATGACCTCAGGTCTTAATGTATAGATGTCATAGCATCATAGAAAAATTCTCTGGTGCTGTAAGTTCTTCCCAGTGCCCATGGCTGTGTTTGGTCCCAACGTAACTCACGCTCGCTGTGTTTGGGTGATTTCTCAGCTCGCCTTGTAATAGGATAAGGAAGAAAACCCCGAGGTGTCCTGGATTCCTGCAATCCAGATTATTTTCTGAGGCAAGGGAAAACTTCTTCCCTGCCACGTTAGACACAGGTGGGTGATGGTTTTGTGTTGGTCCTGGGCAGAATTAAACTTCCAGGTCTCCACCATTGGCTCAGTTACAGGGAGAACACGGGTTTTATTGTACTACTGGTCCTCTGCAGTTCTCTGTGTCGCTGGGATGTTTGAGGAGAGATGTCTGAATCCCTCTTGGATACTGGAGGGTGTTTAGAGAATTCTGCCTTGTCCTCTTGGAGCACAAGGACCTTGTCCCCTTTCTGTGACAAGCTGGGTGACCTTTCAGAAGGGACAGAGCATATTCATCTCCATTCCCATTCCTTCCCAGGATGTCATGGCTTACAACAAGTTCAATGTGTTTCACTGGCACATTGTGGATGACCCGTCTTTTCCCTATGAGAGCCTGACCTTCCCAGAGCTCAGCAAGCAGGTAACCCATCCTGATCGCCATGTAGCACCCAGCCCAGGGTGAGCAGATCCCTCCCACAGCGCCAGAGCAAGGCACTGAGGCTTCCCACGTTCCCCCAGGGAGCTTTCAATGCCATGACGCATGTGTACACGGCCAGCGACGTGCAAACGGTGATCGAGTACGCCCGGCTGCGTGGCATCAGAGTCATCGCAGAGTTCGACACTCCTGGGCACACCCTTTCCTGGGGTCCAGGTGAGGAGCAGATCCTGCTGCTGTGAGGAAACTTGTAGTTGTACCGGGGGGAGAAAAGGGGATCTGCAACCTGGATCCCAAAAGCCAGGTTGTGGGTGTCCCGTGGGCTGGCTTTGAGGAGGAGCAAGCCACCATCTTGGGGAAGCAGAACCCAATGGTCCAACTTCTAGAACAAAGCCCACAGGGAAAATGTTTCCAGCTCTTCTTGGGTGCAAGCTGAGTGATTCTTTTTTTGTTTGGGCACGAGGGGAACATCTGTTCTGCCAAAACCAATGTCGTGGGCATTGCAGGAATCTTGGGTTTAACTGGGGGTGCACGTGACCAAGCTTCCTTGCTGTGTCCCAGTCCTGACGTGCTGCTACCTGAGGACTGCAAGTGCCTCCTCTTCCATGTCTGGAAGTGCGAGAAGCTGGGGTGTCCAGCCTAAAAGGCTGAGCCCTGCTGATCTCACCTGGGAGCGCGTGGGAGGAGCACAAGCTGCGTGCAAATGACGGATCCCTCTCCATCAGGTCGGGCTTTCTGAGCCAGAGATCATTTTTCTGCTGCTGTGTTGATACCTCGTGCGCCGTGCACGGGTCTTCTGTCCCCTGGCAGGTCCTGGGCTGTGCTGAAGGGGATCTGGGGGAGTTGTATGGGATGATATGGCCCTGTCCTCACTGTCCTGTTTGTTACAACCCAGGTGCTCCAGGCCTCCTGACTCCCTGCTATTTGGGCAGGGATCCTTCTGGAACCTATGGGCCCATCAACCCCATCCTTAACAGCACCTACCAGTTTGTGAGCAGTTTGTTTCAAGAGGTCAGCGCCGTGTTCCCGGACTTCTTTCTTCACCTCGGTGGCGATGAGGTGGACTTCACATGCTGGTGAGTCTGAGATCAGTCTGGATGGGGAGATATCTGGGACTGAAGTCCCAGCCCATTGCTTTTTGGTCATGAGCATCTGCAGATCTTTGATGTCGTCCTCCCCCAGCTCTGTGTGTTGGTACCTGGGATTTCTGTGCTCATGGTGATGCCGGTTGTGGGAAGCCACTGGTGCCGGCACAACCACAGCTCTTGAAATGCCTGGGTTAGCCTTGGACTGATGTAGGAAGGACTTGGCCTTACTCCAGAGCTTGGGATGTGGTGCTTTTATTATCTTCTCTTTGGTATGCAGGAAATCCAATCCAAAAATTCGTGCCTTCATGAAGGAGATGGGCTTTGGCAAAGATTACAAAAAATTAGAGTCGTTCTACATCCAAAGGTAAGGGTGGCTGTGTTCTGGGCCTGCAGCTGCACTGTGTGACTAGCACAAATGGCTTCTGCTGTCTTGGGGACACCAGCTCTCCATTTCAGGAGCACATCTCTGTGACCCGAAAGGTAGTAGCCTAGCTGCATTATGGGGACACTGACTGCAAAGGAGCCCAACGAGGGGCTGTGCTTTCTCACGTCTGCTTTAGAAGTATTTTCACATGCTGCTGAGGGTGTTGGGATGACCCAAAACTTGGTACTTTTTCCACTCCAGGCTTCTGGACATCATCTCTTCCCTCGGCAAAGGTTATATCGTGTGGCAGGAGGTGTTTGACAACGGAGTGAAGGTGAGAGCTGCCAGCATTCCCTCCTGCAGTTCCCTGTGCTGGGGTGAAAAGCGCCAGCGCTTGTTGCCGTGCTGATCCCGTGCGCGGGGTTTGTGTGTGGTCGTCAGGTGAGGCCGGACACCATCATCCATGTGTGGAAGGAGAGCTCCACGCGGTATGCAGAGGAGATGGCAAATGTCACCAAAGCTGGCTACCGAGCTCTGCTCTCTGCCCCGTGGTACCTCAACCGCATCTCCTACGGGCAGGACTGGATGGCAGCCTACCAGGTGGAGCCCTTGAAGTTTGAAGGTGTGTTCCTTATGACCCCTTCCTGTATGGCAGCTGACTTGTCCCTTGGAGGTAGCACCAAGGCTGGATGTTTTCATGCTGTGTCCCATTACCTTGATGCTGACAGAAAACAGCTCTGCTCTTCCCCAGCCTGGGGCTTGAAGTGCGGGGCTACCAAAAAGGGCAAGTTATTGTCTCTGTAGCCGAGCCGCTCGCTGCTTTTACGGGCACCTCTGTGGGGAGGGTGATAAGTCACCCCGTCACCCAAAAGCTGTGTCCCTCTGGCAGGGAGCCCTGAGCAGAAGGATCGGGTGATCGGCGGAGAGGCGTGCATGTGGGGTGAATACGTGGACGTCACTAACCTGACCCCCAGGCTCTGGTAAGAGACAGCGCAGGGAGGAGCTGGAGTGATGTGGGACAGGGCTCGGGCCCCTTTCCTTCAGCACCGAGCAGCATGCATCAAAACGCCGCTGGTTTGGTCTGTGTGTGGTGCTTGTCCCTGTCCCTGGCAGTGCCTCTGTGCTGGTAGTGGCTTTGCTGTGACTTAAATGGGGGTTCGTGAGGTGGTACCGTGCTCCTGTACAGCCCGCTGCCACAACCAGCGTGTGTTTAACGCTGGTCTCTGTCCCGTCACCCCAGTACGTCCTGGTCCACGTGTGTCTCGGGGTGGGTCTATTCACACAGAAGCCATGTGTCTGTGTGTGTTGAAGGATTTTGGTTTGGAAAGTGTTGGGGAGCTCGGCGAGGAGCTTTTGAGCTTCCCCCCTGACATGACTCCCTCTGTCCCTCAAGGCCGAGAGCCGGTGCCATAGCTGAGAGACTGTGGAGTAACGAGACCGTCAGGGACCTGCGAGATGCCTACACGCGGCTGGCCGACTTCCGCTGCAAGCTCCTTGGGTAACGCTCCCTCCTCGCAGCCGGACGCCGGCTCGGGGGCAACACAAATGTCTCCCTCTCTGAGATTCAACCCCGGGGAGGGCAGTGAGGGTGAAGCGGGCTTTCCCTGGTGCAAAATGACCCTCGGTCTTCTGGAAAGCCCGGAGCTTTTCTCCTGCCTGCGCGTGGGCAGAACTTGCTTTGTGTGGTGCTGGAAGAGAGAGAGCCCCTGCTGCCAGCGTGGGCTGGTGGCTCTGCCGAGGAGAGGGCTTTGCGCTGAGGAGAAGTGGGGGGGACCTGTCAGCTCTTCCCACCCCTCCCGCAGCACCAGCATCCCCAGGAAAGCTGCCCTCACCCCGTGCTCCCACATGGGTGGGGAAAACCAAGTCTATAAGCGCAGGATGAAAACCGCTCCCTCCTCATCCCACCCGGAACGGGGCACCGATGGCCGCCCTATGCTCCTCTAACCCCACAAAACCTGCCCTCCGCCTAACGCTGCCTCTCCCCCTCTTCCCAGGCGCGGCGTCCAGGCGCAACCTCTCTACGTGGGATACTGTGAGAACGAATTCGGTGGGTTTTGAAGGGAGAGGACTGCTGCCGTCGGTCGCTGCGTGCGCAGGAGGATCCGTCCCCTCTCAAAAGGTTCTGGCTTGGCAGAGGGACCCCAACCCCTCCAGGCTTCGGCTCTTTGTTGCACTGAGGTTTTTTTTTCCTCTTAGTGTGCACTTTTTGTCTCTTTTACTATTTTTATTTCTTTAAATCTACAAGTGCATGACCCCGAAGAGGAAAAAGGGGCCTTTATCATGCTCAGCTGGCACGGTTGTGGTGGTTCTCCCTGCACGTTTGGGGTTCCCGTGCTGGAAAACGGGGTTCAACTCAAAAGTTTGGGGGAATCTCTTGGGGAGAAATTGTGCTGCGCATTTCGGTCTTTAAACAGGAGTGAGATCTGCTGTTGGGGCTGGAAACCTTTTGCTATAGAAGTTTAATTTAAAAATACAGAATTAACTTGGAATTAAAAATATTCAGAAAGGCAGCTTGGTGTTTTTTTACCCTCCTGCGACAGGATACCTGGGTGATACGTCTGCGAGGAGAAGGGGAAAAAAAAGATTGTGAAGCCAAACCGCCCTGGAGAGGGGACGTTTCCCCCAAATCTGGCTTGAGCGGGTTATTTTTTCCCCCCTACTTCCTCTGCGCTGCTCTTCCTTCCTCCTCCTCTGCTTCCTCCAAGTCTCCATGGGAAATATTGTGTCACTTTTCTATCATTTTGGTCATAAATACTGTCCTGGCTGCTCCGCCTGCCTGTCACTCCCAGCGCCTTTATTTCTTCTCAATTAAGTAACCCCAAAAGCCCTAAATAATAAATAACCGCCTCCTTTTGCTGGGGTTTCATGTGATGTCGAGTCCTAAAGAGCTCTGAAAAGATGTTGTTCCCCCGAAGCGGTGTAAATTGGTACCTTTTCCGGCTGGTTTTGTCGCCGTACAGGAGTGGGAGCCTTGCAGAAACCGGGATCCCTGTCAGCGCGGAGGGAGCACCCCGTTTTTCCCTCGCTGCGTGGCCCATTCCTTCGAGAACATCTATTTCGGTCGCGTAAAAACTTGCCAGGGAGCAGAGGAGAACAGGCAGCGTGTGAATCACTCGGGGCAAACGGGTTTAAAAATAAACCCAGGCGTGGCGGTGAGGAACAGCCGCCAAACCCCCAGATTTCGGCAGGATGAGGCGCCGCGCCCCCAAAACCCACCCATGGGTGCCACCCTGGGTGCCCTCCCCGGGTTTTACTGGGACACGCTCACATGCGTTTGCACATGCTTGCATGCACATGCGCATACTTGCAGCTGTGTGCACAGGCTTGCATGCCTGCACATGCTTGCAAGCACGCACTTGTGTGTGTGTTTATGTGCACATGCATGCTATAAACACGTGCACTTGTGCACATGTCCGCATACATGTGCACCTGTGCATATGGGCACTTAGAAGCACTTGCAGTCATGCACTTGTGTACATGCACGTGCATCTGGGTCCTTGTAAACACATGCATCCCTGCATGTGGGTGCTTATGAATGTGCACTCATGTGCCTGCATGAGTCCTTGCACACACCTGTACCCATGCACATGCTTACACATGCATGTGGGCCCTTCCATGTGTGCACTCATGCAAATATACACATGCTTGCATGCCATTGCACAGGCTCACAATACCCCTGTGCTTGTGCACATGCATGTGCTTGCACATGTGCACCTCCCCTGTCCGGTGTGCACACTTACAGTGCATGTATGTGCTTGGAGGGAGCCTGCATAGACTTCTGCAAGCTTGTAGCCTGCGTGCTTGCAACATTCAGGCACATGCACACCCTTGCACATGCACCCTCATGCTTGCACACGCTTGCACACAGGTGGTCATGTGCTGGGGAAGCCGGGCACCCCCAGCCGGCTGCTGCTCTGGGAGTAATTAATTAACTGCGCCAGGTATTAAAGCCTAATTACAGATCTTTTGGGCTGGGGGTGCAGGAGGGAGGTGCTCCCCCCCTCCCCTGTCACCACCCAGGAAACCCGCCCCCCCCCGGGGTGACGTGGGGTCTGTGGAGGTGACAAATGCACCAGAGTGCCCCAATTGTCCCTTTTGAGCCTGCTCCGCGCATTGAAACCCCGCGCTAAGGCGGTGTTAACTCTGGAACCTACTGAGGGCCGCAGGGGAGAGGGCTGGAGGCTGCTCAGCCG
>VWZZ01006628.1:0-42474 GCA_013399095.1 Psophia crepitans
ACTGGGACTGCTTAGCCTGGAGATTACGAGGCTCAGGGGAGACCTTATTGCCCTCTACAACTACCTGAAAGGNGGCCTCTTCTCGCAGATAACTAGTGACAGGACAAAGGGGAACGGCTGCAAGTTGCGCCAGGGGAGGTTCAGGTTGGAGATGAGGAGAAATTTCTTCTCGGAAAGAGTGGTCGGGCCTTGGAACAGGTTGCCCAGGGAGGTGGTGGAGTCACCGTCCCTGGGGGTGTTTAAAGAAAGGTTGGATGTGGTACTTAGGGACATGGTTTAGTGGGTAATAGGTGGTGGGGGGACAGTTGGACTAGATGGTCCTTGAGGTCACTTCCAACCTTAATGATTCTATGATCATCAGAGCAGCCAGGTGACAATTAGCTCACCTAATTGATGACTGAAATCTTTTTGCATATCTCTCATCTCACTCAGGGATATGCATCAGGTATTTGTCACAGAAACATAGAATCACAGAATGGTTTGGGTTGGAAGGAAGCTTAAAGATCATCTAGTTCCACCCTCCCTGCCATGGGCAGGGACACCCTCCACTAGAGGGTTATACCCTTCACCAGAGTTTATCTCTGGTTCTGTCTCTTCATTCTCTTCTTGTGATGGCCCTATTTCATCACCCTTTACTAAACAAGTTGACTTTTGTGTCCATTTCTTCTTCTGTATAGGGGCTTCTTGTGCACCTGGCAGGGCATGAGAATCTAAAAAGTCCTTGACTTAGTGTAGAAGCTACAACTACCTAGCAACAACTGAAAACATCAGTGTGTTATCAATGTTATTCTCATCCTAAATCCAAAACACAGCACTATGCCAATTACTAGAAGGAGAATTAACTCTATCTCAGCTAAAACCAGGACAGTCAGGTTCTTCCTAAACATCTGTCCAAAAACTCTACTGACCTGAGGTAGGTACCAAGATACCTGAGACACCAAACACAGAAGCTTTTTCCAGGAGCAGTGGAACCCCATAGCTTCACTAGCTTGTGTGGCCAAAGCACTGCTGGCTTAGCTCGCCTGGCTGCCTCTGCAGATCACTGCAGACCTCTGTCCCTCCAGCAGGCTTACTTGAACTCAGGCATAGGAGACAAGTCATTTCACCTCACTTATGAATCACAGTAAAAGCAGTCCCGACTACCACCTCAGATGTACATATCTGCCTGTGGTCAGGTTAGTGCCACCCAAGACACATGTATAGAGAATTTCTTCACTTTCTCCCCATGTTTGGGGGTGTGTAACACACCACAGCTCTGAGTTCTGGTGAAAAATACTATTGTCCATACATTTACTGTCATCTCAGAGTAAAAGCACTAGCTCAGTAAATGAAAACCAGGTTGCAAGCCCTTTGCCATCAGAGGGGTTTAAATCCACTACATCCCCCTTGCAGAAGAGCAGCCTGACCAAGAAAGGGTATACCCAGGAACAGGCAGCGAGGAAAGAGTATGTCTTGGCCTCCATCTTTGGTTAACAGTGGGCTACTGCGCATGTAGGAATGGATCATGTGTAGGGAGATGACCCAAGACTGCTCAGTAGCCTGGTGTTCAGAAATTCACCCAAGAGAGGACAGATGTGGATTCTGGTCCTGAGCAACTTGTGTGCTTTCTGTTCAGATTTCTTGCATGAGAAAATGGACTTTCTGCCTAACAAGTGCTCTAACCACTGGGTTACAGAATAAATATCCCTTTTTACTGTT
This sequence comes from Psophia crepitans, assembly GCA_013399095.1. NCBI lineage: Eukaryota > Metazoa > Chordata > Aves > Gruiformes > Psophiidae > Psophia > Psophia crepitans. Next base: position 1,699 of record VWZZ01006628.1, read on the forward strand.
CCTGAGGATCTCTGAAGTGGCCCAACTTAAACACTTGTGGCTATGTTTAACTTACAGTGGTGAACAAGCAAGCAAATGGAGTGTGAGCACCTATGGAGGTGGATAGAAAGAACTGTATGGTTCAACACTTGCACTTGAACTGATGTCCTCTGGTCAGATTATCTCAGAAAAGTCACAGGAGCTGCAGAATGGCTTTGGAGATAGGTGGCAAAGGAACGGAAGAATAGGAAAAACTTTCAGACATTGGGACTGTTTAATTGAGAGAGGGAACAGGAAATAAATGAAAAACATACAGAGGAAACAAGCATAATTTTTTTTAGTACAAGAGCAAGGAGACAGCCAGTGACAGCAACAAACATAGATCTGATGAAAAAAACCCACTGTTTTACTCAGAAAAATATCCTGTATTACTAGTTTGAGGAATTCTTTCACAAGAGCAGGTAAAGTGACCAGGTGAACTGACAAAAATGCTCAGGAGTACTGCATGTATTCAGTAGGAATCATCCACAAATTAGAAGGAAAAAAAAATTCTTTTAAAAGATGAGTCTATAAACCTTTGTTCTTCAGGGAATGAGGCTGATTAGGTTCTACAGGGAACTGAAAGGTAATTGTGCAGACTCTAATTCTTTCTCTGAAGCTGGCCTCGACGCATGACATTAAATTGGGCCAGATGAACCTTTAATGTGGCTGCCACAGGCAGGAACTAAATATTTGGAACAGATTTACCTTGGGAAAAGGAAATGGAAGCAGAGAAGAGGAAAGTAAGCAAAAGCAGAGAGAATGCAAGAAGAGCAATAAGTTATAAAGTGCAAAGAAAAACAATAAAATTAACAACAAATGAAGTTCTGCATTATATTGGTCAATGTGTCATTGCACTACCAAAATAAGAGTCATGAGGACACACATGGCAGGCTCAACTTTTCATACTGGCGTTTGCTGCTTCACAGAGATATAGGAGGAATTATCAGCTTTGAAAATACCAAGACATATTCAAGCACACTTAAAACCACTTGTAGACAATGTATGTGTAAAAAAACCACCACCACCTTTTCCCATGGCTCAGCTAGTCCCTTGCTCTAGTCTTGTAGCAATTCATCAGAATGTAAGACAATAAGACAATAATGTAGCTTTTCTGTATGTGGAAAACTCACCACTAAGCAGGAAAATTAAAGGCAAAATTTCCCCAGTCATGTTTCTAAGTGGACAAAATAAGATTTTAAAAAAGAAATCTGGATTCTGAACACTCACAGGGAAGAAAAGCATCTTACCATAAATACAAATGGAAGAACCAGGTGTCAAGATATAATAAACAAAGGGGAGGACAGAGTGAGCCATCTGTGTCATCAAAGAAAAATTCGATACTCTGCAAGACTACAAAACATAAACACTGGATGATAAGAGAAAAGTTTTGGATTTTCAAGGTCTGGAAGGTAGAAACTGCACCAGTAGTGGTGGGGTTTATGCCAGCCAGATAATGAGAAGATCAGCCTAGCCAGAGCTGCTGGCTCCTCCCAACTCAGGACCTTCAGACAGAGTATGTTACACTGGGAACAGGAGTCAGTCCATAACTGAGTAATCCATGGAGTCCTCAATCCCAGCAGTCCTTTCCCAGTCATATGGGGAATGAGTACCTGGGCATGTGGGAACACTCCCTGGAGTAAGGTCTGGTCATGCAATTTGGGCTTGGAAAGCCAGCGGGAACGGTAAAAGCAGACCTAGAAACATCTAACAGCAGAGTCGTGAAAGAGGAGAAGAGTCATGACGAAAGAGGCCGGATGCTTGCGGATGTGCAAGGCAGCTGGGTGACAAGGCAGGACACTGGTGCAAAGGACAGTTAAGCTGGTGGCTGGTGGAGGAGACCAGAATAGGAAGAGAGGACCTACAGCATGTGTACCTGAGGCTATGCAGGTGAAGATGGTCATAATGTACGGAGGCACTTTACTTCAGAAAGGAATTTGGAAAGGTTGGGAAATCTGTATTAAAAAAATCGTTAGTCTTCTGTGTCTCTCATTAATTCATCACCTTGTACTGTCTCGCTCAGGTCATACCTACAGTTAGGATGTCTGTTCTCCAGCTAATTGAGCAGGGTCGGCCACATGTCTGGAAACTGTTCAACGTATTTTGGGTATTACTGTGCTATAAATAGTATGAAATCCCAGAGGTAAATATGGAAAATACCACTAACTGCATTGAAGGAAGAGGATGTCAGGTGTATTAGATTAATTCACTGTAACTATACAAAGGATTAGAAAGAACTTGGTCAGTGCAGTTGCTCAATGAGTGATTCAGTACAGGGCCAGACAGAGCTAACAGTGCTTATATTTAACTCACTAACGCTTACTTGCTAATGCGACATCGTGCACACCGCAGGTGACTCCAAGCAATTTAATCAGAACTTAAGCTCTCTTTTAAGGATAAAAAGGAAAATCCTGTCCTCACAGTTGTTAAAATAGCTCCCTGAATGTGAACTACCATGGTTATCTGAATGACCCGCTTAATTCTACTGTCAGCTAGCAATAAAACAATGCAAAGAAACAAACAAACAAACAAAAAAAACCCCAAAACTGAAAAAACCTCACCTGAGCCTCTTGCTTGTTTCTATAATTTTCCTAGATAAATTCCCATACTCTTTGTCATCGCATGGTTGCCAGCTGGGCAGACACATGACGTTAGACTGCGAGGATGTTCTATTTGCCAGGGATGTCAAATGAAACAGGCAGTTCAAACATGCCATAACAATAAGATCATGAACTCTCTTAATAATCTTCTAGCAAACACAGACCATACAAATACTGAGTAGTTACTACGTAGTGATTAGCTAAAAATCTAGTTTTCACAGCTCCCCATTAAGAACTGTAAATAGCATCAGAAGTATTGTCTTCAACTGTGCACCAGAGAGGGTGACAATTTGTCTGACTGTGAGTGGAATTTCTGGGAGCTTATCAGCACCCAAAAAACCAGAAGAAGATAATTTAAAAGTAAATTCATCTACCTAAACACAGGGCCATTTGAATTCTTTTGTACTGAAGCTGTAATATCAGACAAAAGACTTCTATGAGATTTGTGTGCTTCTGGCCTGCAGCTGGACACCAGGGGAGATTTCCTCCTGCATCTAAAATGAAACCAGTGCCTATGTTCAAGCAACTTAATCTCATCCTCCATATAGATTACATATGTGATTAAATGTGAATAATTCAGTCCTGCCCATCTCCAAGTGCTCCGAAGGAGTTCACCCTTGTTTCTGTAAAAGGTGTTATAATAGTAATCACTTTTCTGTGTGTATTTTGATCTAACACCATGAAGCTGTTATAGTCAGGGGTCCTTCAAAGGAATAGAAAAATTCTGTATTTTTTTCCATCCAGTGTATGCTTCTTTGCACTTGCCAACACTGAAGTTAATTCACCATCTTTTTGCTTGTTTCTCTAGCTGGTTTAAGTCTCAATCAATTTCCTCAGTTTTCTTTCATGGTGGCTAACTTACATGGCTAGCTTTGTCTTCAAATTCCTCTCTCTCCCTTTGTCTCTCTTCTTTCCAGATCACAAACAAAACCCATCAAACAGCAGAGGGGTTTTCCTGGCATCTCAAAGCATTCTGCTGTTAATTTTACCACGCTGGGAGTTATTTTTCATTGCGCTCCTTGGTTGTTGTCAGCTGGCCAACATTAACTGTTGGATATGTTATGAAATACAGGAAATCCTGATGTAAAAATGTTCGCCAAAGTAACCTAATCATGCCACACTACAGATTCTGAACATTTGTACTTTCATTTCAGCCACCATTGGACTTCGTGAGCCTTCTTGGTGCCATCCAATCCCACAGACAAGATTCAGAGAAGTAGGTAAGGAGCAGAGCTGGCTTTGTCAGCATCCAGCTCTTTCCTTGCTCCCCCAGGGCCAGGGAAGCAGGAACTGCTGGTTCCCCAGCCACACCAGGACTGCTGCGATGCTCCCCTGCATTGTCCCTCAGCGTGGCTGCTTGGACAGTGGTGGACACAGCTACAGCATTGCTCCCAGCCCAACTTTCACCTTCACTTGGCTTCCTTCTTGAAAAAGGACAGTGTGATGACAGTTCCTGCCCTGCCCTCCCTTACTGTTCGGCCAAAACGCTATCCTCCACTCGGTGTGACTTACCTCAGACGCTGGGATTATGGGCAGGAGTTAAAAGTTTCTTTTAGTAGTTGCTTTTAGTAGTTGCCCTTTGTTCCTGAGTTCATTGTTTTCCAGCATGGCTCAACAGACGGTGCCTGCAGGGACAGCAGGGAGCTTACTGCTGAGGTTGAAATGTCTTCAATTCCAGTTCCATTCTATCACCACAGCTGACTAACCCAATACCAAAACTTCATATACGTATTTATTATTGCCAAATGCATCCAGAATATTGCCCTGTCTGGCAGCTATTTGTTGTATTTGTTTTTTATTCACTAGCAATTGGAAATTTGGCAGCAATCTCACCATGACTGGCTCCAAAGGGATATTTAAATACGGGAAAATAAGGAAAATTACAGCCTAGATTTTTTCCTCCAAAATAACCACTTAAGACAGACTCATAAAAATCTTCTATAGTCAGAAAAGGTGAGGTAAATAATTTCATTCCAAAAAGTTTATGAATCATCAAGTTAAAAATAATGCCAACAGAAACATTAAATTATTATATTAGTTGCTTTTTATTATTCCAATATGTACATCAAGTTATTTAATTCTGCAAGGGAATGACTTCTTCCAGTCATTATCTTAGTATAACTATCAACTTGTAATGAGCTTTTAAATGGCATCAACTGAATTTTAAGATATGAGTGTATTACACTGTGATACTTGATTGTTTTTGTGTACCCGTGAATACAGACTGCACGGTTCTCCAGGCATGATGCAAGTACGAGGCAGGGGGGGAAGTTTGTTTTATTTCAATTTCATTTAAATTGCTTTGCTATGTAACCTCATAGAAGTGATTTATAATTGTTCTTTTTTGTAAACTTAAAGCTGAATATTTAATTTACAGTCCTGTATTAAATTAAGAACCGGAACATGTGTAGAATCCTGCTCACGTGTTTGGTTGTTGCGGACTGGAGGACAGAGTTAACAATACTGCACTTTCAGACTACTAAGAAAAACGTGTGCAGTTTCACTGAATACTCAAACATTTTGCATGTCTGATTCAAAACAATGAAGAAAAGACCTTCTATCCTATCAGCAATTTTAAACAGTAGACAGTATAATTGTGTGAAGAAAAAGGTTTGAGCTTGGTATGCACATACACATTTACTTCACTCTTAAAAATCATTGGAGAAAGCTCCTGTAAGCAACGAGTAACATCACCAGAAACAAGTCTTGCCTGTATAATTAAGGAGTTTCTAGATTATAAACCTGGTGGCATTATGAAGATTTCCTGTCCAAAATAATATAGTCACACTGTCACTACGGACAGTTCACCAAATCCTGCTGACTCCAGCCCCTGCCACATCCATTGAACTCAGAGGTTTCAAATCAAAAGACAAATTTTAACCCAGGCTCTTTTAATCGCCCACTCTGACAGCGTGACACGCGGGAGTTTGTGGCTGCTGTTTTGTCCATCCTGCTTTACTCTGCTTTATGGGTTCAGAAGCCAGATTGATATTACAAAAGGACTATAAGTCTCCTCTTAAAATGTGATTGAAGTTGTTGGAATGAGGAATTTACTCTGACTGGTGAGAGGTAATTGGGTATATTCCAGTAGTTCGCATTCAGATGCAAGGAAAAGAGGAGATTAAGTAGATTAACCTCCGTCATCTGGGAGATGACATTTCTTGCTGTGTTTGAAGTATTTTGTGAAGGAAAGATGGCACTGATTTTGAAGTTTATATTAATCAAATCTCTTTGATTTTGTTTGATGCAGCAGCTGCAGTGACACACCCTCGCTCTTTGAAAGACTTGAGCTGCAAGGGCCAGGATTGAGAGGAGACCAGCTTTAGCTCAGAAATGTCACCTTCAGCCTCCAGGGGGAAGGAAAGCACTTGTCTAATTTCTCCTCTTATCTTCTTAAATTTGTGTTAGAATTGGAAACAAAGGTGGGTGATTATATCCTGATGCAAAGCTCTGACTGAGAGGTGAGTTTCTGCACCAAAGCAAATTGGAAAATTAACAGAAGGGGTTACATGGAAAAAAGCGTTCTTTTTTTTCTTTTTTTCTTTTTTTTTTTAATAATTATGGCAGGAAGTTGTAGATGCAATTTCCTGTTAGCAAACTCTTCCTGACTTAAATCTGCACACTGAAATCTTACTAGTAAAGCAACTACAGTCACACAAATTCATTCTGTGATTTCAGTTCACCATATTGAAGTGATATTGGCCTCAAACCCTACAAACATTTTACATTTTACACGTGTTTCGTCTTCTCAGATTTCATCTTCAGATGCTTTGGCTGTGTTGCATTTTGGTTTTGTGAGTAGTCCTGAGGTGAAGTGAGAGCTCTGAGGGTCTGAATTCAAGAGCATCAACTTCTGTCTGAACATCACCAAATGCAAATCATGACAATCAAGCAAAATTGAAACATCTTAACACTACCTCAAAGGCAAAAATTTGTCTTTAATCAGATACATGAATGGTTTTAATTTGTATTAAAAAAAAAAGTTTCAACAGTTGCATTCACTGGAAACCTATTCCATGTACCCTGTCACAAGGTACAAGCTGATCTGAGTACCAAAGCCTTACTTAGAGACGCTTTTATTGGCAGGAGGCTGAAGATGCCTCTCCTTGCCCCCACAGCTCTGGTCCCACCTGCTGGGAAGGGTACAGAGCACTGTAGGTTTCACTCATCACGCCCAAAGGAGCTGTTGGTGCACGTCAATGCCCATCTACTCCCAAATGAGGGACCAGAGAACATTTCCAGATGGGGCCCTCCACCAGCATGGTCCTGCATGGCTCATCCCAGCTGGACTCAGGCACTTCAGGCTGCTGCATTTCCCTGGGGGAGAAGAAATCTTCAGAAGAGTCAAGGCAGTTAGCACACTTTCCCAGCCACACTAAAGAAAGGAGTGGTGGCTCTCCATGTTCGTTAGGACTCTTATGTTCATTACTGTTTATTACAAGAGGACTAGGGGTGTGAGCTGAGCAAACCTTGGAAAGCAGCCAGCCCTGGAGAGAAGACTCCAAGTGGATTTTGTGTTTTAATTTTATTTTCTTAAAGAAAAATCAAAGCCCAGAAAAGGATAAGTTTTGACCTGTTGTTATTTGCTTTGGCAATGACTAAAAGCGATAAGGCAACTACCTGCTGACAGACTTTGGCTACATTTAATTGCTAAAAATCAGATTGTGAGTGACTTGAAGTGATAGGCAAGTACTTAATGAAACTATTCAGATCAGTAATTTTTCCAGTGAAAGCAAACCAAGGAGGGTAACCAACCATTTATTAAGGCTGAGCCACTATTGAATCAACACTGAGCTATCAAAATATATTTAATCACAATTTTAACTGCTCTATTCCCAAAGAGTTACTTAGTATCTTAAAGGTGCTGGGGTTTTTTCTCTCTCTTCTGGTCAGCCATCACCCCTAGGAAATCTTTTGTTTCCACTTATTTCACTCTTCAGCCACAAGTCAATCACAATATGCAGTACAAGACATCAAATATTAACTGAAAGAAGCAATATTACTGTAAATGGCTAGAAGGCATTACTACAAATATCAAGTTTTATTTAACTAGTATATGACAGTTAAATCTTGGGAGAAATACTGCAAGTTTGGGACTCAAATTCAGCATTCATAAAGCTGGTCTATAGCTGAAACAGTTTCTCAGGATCGATTCTGGCTACAGACATAGGCACTGGGTCTACTTTTTAAGTAAGGAGGAACAAATGTAAATATTACTGAATATTTTGTTTCAAAAACACATTGAAGCATAAGTATTATACTTGAGCAATAATTAATACTCAGAATATATCTCAGTCTTGTTTGTATGGTGTTACCAGAAGTCATTTTGACATAGGTATTATTTAACACCCTTTTCAACAAGAATGAGATTGCCTGAAGCAGAAACACCACATCAGCCAGGTAATCGCTGCCCAAATTTCTGTGAAATCTGCTTGGGAATTAACAGTCACAGTTTGATCCCAGCTCAATCTTCAGTTTTAACATGAGTGGAGCAGTTTTCCAGCTAGCTGTAAAGAGAAGCTGTTTTTCCTGAAGCGCTGCGGTCCTTAAGCGAGCACTGGCTCCTTTACCTGCTCCAGCTGAACCGCTGCCAAAACCTTGCTTCCCTCCTTCCATTTATACACTTCCTCTCCCTGGCAAACAAGGAAGTAGTGAAGGATTGAAAAACATCTTCAGCAACATGAAAGAGCAGGCAGCACTTCCCCTCATAAAAACCCAGTCCAGAGGATGATGCAGCATCTTTCCAAAAAGTGATAAAGCTCTTATAGCTGTACTTATCCAGGGAGCTACTACTGCATGCTCTGACACTTTGGCATATCTGGGATAGAACAGATGTGTTTGTGATGTCCCCAGTATCACCTGGGGACCCTGAGCAGCACCTGGGAACCCGTCTCCTGCTTCCAGATGCAGCATGGTACAAGCAGAGTTCAAAGCCCACTTCTAAGGTAAAGGACAAGCAGGAAATAGTGAAGAAAATGGACGTAAGGACAGCTTCACTACCTTTCTGTCAGTTAAGCTTTTAGCCTAAGCTCAAAAGAGAAGGCAAAAGAAGCAGCAGCAATAGGAAAAACAGTAACAGGAATGGCCAGAACAAGACCAGAGTAGCCTGAGTAAAGAGAGACTACAAAAAAAATCAGACGAAGGGTTAGATCTAGCCTCTCCAAAAACATGGTGATACACTGAGTGCCTCCACTTTCCATACTGACAATAAGGCAGCTTTATATTAGCTATTAAATAGTAAGAAGCCCAGCTCTGTCCTGTAGCTGGGTCCTCCACCTCTGAGCTGCTGCTCAAGCAATGCTCTCTGCCTGCAAGTGCAAGGAGGGCCTCCTGGCTGGTCATCCCCACACCTTGGCGGGGTTTAGCCCTAACTGGCTGTTTACCTCTTACCTGTAAGTGTTTCTTATCTCTTAACTTCCACAAGTTTTCCTAGAACCTTTTAAGAACTTCTGTATTAAGATTATTGTTTTTCTGCTAGAAGGTTATACTAATTATACATATCTTCCATATGATATTAATTTAAAATTGATTTGTCTTATTTGCTGTGTTCTATCATTAATTCTCCTGGTAAAGTTCTCTCAAAATCAGTTCTTTGGAATACTTCGGAGGTTGGTTTTTTTTTTCCCTGGAACTCATTCCTCAAACTTTTTTGATTAGCAGATCATAATGGGGAGCAACAGTAGGAAAGAATGGAAAGAATAAAGGAGAATTACAGGATAAGCTGATCGTTCTGCCTGAACTGAAGGTGGTCCTGGCACTTTCTATTACAATACTCTGTTTTCACTTGAACTTCCAGGCTAAAATTTTCATGCAGAGAGTGTGCCTCCGCCTGACTTGAAAACTTCAGCAAAACCAGCTCGGCCATATCCAAAGACAGAAGTGAATGAGAAAACTGATCCAAAAATCTGGAAATGCTTCAGAAAAGTCTTTGTAAGTCTGAGTATGGAACTAGAAACTTATGAAGGCAGTTATCTAAGTGTTCAGGCTTTGTCTCTTGCTATTCTGAGAAGGGACAGAAGCAAGGAAACCACTCAAATTGTGTACCTCAAAATAAAAATCTGAACTGTATAATTTGTTAGAAATTATAAATAAATTGTGTGTCTGCACTAAAGATTATTTCTTTTGTGAATGGAGTGCCCAAGTGGCACAGGACGCAGCATTGCTATGGGAGGGAGTCATGGGAGAGCATCCTTTTGTCTTGCCTGCCATTGGCCCCTGGCAGAGCCCAGCAGTGACGAAGTGGCCAGGTTTGAGTACACAGACACACCAGAGCTGGTGGCACAGGGAGCGGGGTGAGTGGGCAGTACGCTGGAGCAAGGAGCTGGGCAGGGGCAGCAGCCCTTGGCTGGGGTATGGCCCATGGGCAGCAGTGGCTCTAACCAGCTGAGCAAGACCCTTGGGAGAAGGAGCCCTAGCAAGAGGCTTGGGAAGGGGACAGGGAGCCTGGCACTGAAATGGGGGTTCAGAGGGATGAAGTAGATGTGAGGGAGGCTGAAGAAAGCAAAGCCCAAGAAAAAGGCTCCAGGGCACAGTGGGGCACCCTGGGCCGCCATTCCCAGTCCCACAGCTCTGGGACCCCCACCACAGCAACAGCATCCCCAGGGCAATGAGAGCAAGAGCGTGCTGTGGCAACCGGTTATTCCGTTACATGCAGCAGCAGCAATCTGGGCGGTAAATCTGCAGATTTCGGCCCCGCTGGTGACTTGCAAGAAGAGAGAATTGGCGCTGTGGTTAAGACAGTTGAGCATTGCCTTCCAGTTCTAGCCCTGCTTCTGCCGCAGACTTCTTCACGAGCTCGCCTAAAGTAAAGAGTTCACACAGCCACTAACCATGAGTTCCTCTTTTCTGGCAAGCTAAACCCATGCCCCGGGGCTGGGGAACGTGCAAGGGTCCCGAACTCTCCCACCCTCAGCCAAAGTCAATCAGTCAGCCTCTGGACACACAAGCTGATCTGTTCACTGGATGCTCTGAAAGATCAGGTCCCAGAATCTCAAAAAGGTCCCTTTAGGTTTTATAATAACATTCCTGAGCTGCGTCTCCTCAACACTGAGGTGTAAATAATAATAATAAAATCACATATTTGTGTGGTGTAAGGACAAATCTTTTTCATAAAGCGCTGACCCTGTGATAGACTGTCCCAGCAAAGACCTGGGCACTTTTTTTTTGTTCAAATTACTTTGGATGCACTAAGTTACATGTGGCAAACAGTGAGTGAGGAGGAATTACAGTACAGATTAAGTCTTCATTCTCTGAGTAACAGCCCTTCTTTCTGCTGGGGAAAAAAAAAAAGAAAAAAAGGGGAGGCTTTTTAGATTAAAAAAAAACCGACTGATGTCACAAAACAGTGACACTGAATCAATGTCCTCTGCAATTCCTTCTCACTTTAAATCTCATGTCTCCTCCTCATTTTAAACCTTTGCTGAAGCAGGAGGCAGATTTCTGTTTTTCCAGGAAGGGTTACACAGCATTAAATCCCACAGCAATTGCACTTAAAGCTGACAAACAGGTGTTACTGGTATACACTCAATTTCAGAGAGATTTCCATTGGTTACATTAAATAAACACACACATGTCAAATACTATAAATCAACATCAGGCGTAACTGGGATACTACAGATATTTTTAAAATAAAATTTATCTTATATTCATGGACCCTTCTCCTTCTCCTTTCTTGCAGCTAGATATCTATATGCAATTGCAAGAATTAAATGTATCATTTCCACACTCTGCTGCTTAGAGAAGCACCCACAGGATACAGCAAGCACTTCCTTAAATACACAAGAATCACAGTCTTTATTCTCAAATCAGTATGCATTACAGGTTAGCATACAGCTAAGGTGAAGAAATCCTCTAAAATAAAATTTAAAAAAAATCAAAACCCTGTTAGCAAACAACAAATCTGGGCTTCTTCACAGTTTGCAGGACTAGTCCTTAGATTAGCATTGACTCGTCCTCAGCTGCTGGAAAAAACAGATGTGGTTCAAAGCAGTCTTTCAGAGTGGCACCTGGCCAGGCCAGCCTCCAGCCAGCATCAATCAGCCGAGGGGTCTCCAGCCCCAGCCTCCCAGTTCCCCCTGCGCCACGCAGCGTGCTGGGTGGGACCTGCTAGGCTGGTTGCCCACGGGGACACGGCCATGTGCAGCTTCTCAGCCTCCTGCCCAAACCAAACTGCTCCTGCTCCTGCCTGTTTCTGGCAGTATGAAAGCTGTGTGCTGAGCGAGGGGGTGTCATCTGCAAAACGTGGGCGTGTGGGGTGTCAGGAGGTGGTTTCAGGGAATTTCAAAACTTTAAATCTTAACAGTATTCCATACACCTGGTGTTAACCTATGGATAGTGCACTGGGTTTAACCCCTGAGATCCGGTTTTTAACGCTAGCTTTGCTACAGAGGGCCACGGTCTGCCGGTTGTACTAACATTGGCCAGCGGCAAGTACTCCAGAGGTTGTCTGCCTGGGTCTAGTGAGGTTGTCAAGGAGTAGCATACAGCTTTATATAAAGTATACGTAAGTATCCATGTAAATAAGGCATATCTGGCCTGGTCTTTGCATGCATTTCCCACCGTTATCCTGTTTTAAGGAGTCTAATTCCTTCTAAGTGGAGTGGCTCTACCTGCCCATTCAGAGGAACTGTCAATCTTAATTAAATACAAAATACAGAACAGGAAGAGATGGGCTTTCTCTATACCATACCCCTGTGAAGTGCTCAACATATACCATTCTTGTTAAACAACATTTTCAAAAGGGATCTTGGATGAAATTCTGCTTAATTAAAATCACTGCAAGTTTTCCCCTTTGAATTCAGTAAAATCTTTATCATTTCCCAATTTAAAATTCGAATAACAATAACAATATAAAATGCCCCACTGGAGTAGGATTTATGACCATTCAGTTTTTTCTGTCTGTAAATACTAATAAATTTATTCCACAGCCTGGTTGTGGCAATTACTGCGACTTTCTCCTGCCAAGACTTACAGAGAGTGAAAGTACTCCCAGGATTTTGCGAAAGAAACATCTGGTAAAAGGCCAGGTTATCACCGTACAGAGAAATTCTGAAGGCTTTATTCAGTTCTTATGTGGTCCTTTGGTAAATCTTACATTGCTAAACATTCAATGGAAGCAATCAAAGTGGGAGGCTTATTCTTTTTTTATAAAGTTAATATGTTTTCTTCTTCCTGTTAGTACTCTTTCAACAAGCCTCAAAACAAAGATACCAGCATATGAAATGATTCAATAGGAACAAGTAGGGTTTCTTTTTCCTCTTGCAACACAATGGTTGTTAATAGTTTGGATCACTGCAGGCCAAATTTAACAAATTAGCAGTGTCTGAAAAATTATTGTATTTCCAGTAATTTCTCTTTTGTCTGATTAATCTTCTGTTACTGCAACAGAGCAGCCCCATGTAGGAAGCAGAGCAGGTGTTTGTCACTAGCTCAACCACAGTGATGCTTTGGATAAGGAATTGGGTGGATGGTTGCACTCAGAGAGTTGTGGTCAACGGCTCAGTGTCCAAGTGGAGACCAGTGATGAGTGGCGTTCCTCAGGGCCTGGTGTTGGGACCCACGCTGTTTAACATCTTTGTTGATGGCATGGACAGTGGGACTATGTGTACCCTCAGCAAGTTTTCTGACAACACCAAGCTATGTGGTGCAGTCGACATTTTGGAGGGAAGGGATGCCATTCAGAGGGGCCCTGACAAGCTTGAGAGGTGGGCCTGTGTGAACTTCATGAAGATAAACAAGACCAAGCACAAGGTCCTGCACAAATACAGGCTGGATGGAGAATGGATTGAGAGCAGCCCTGAGGAGAAGGACTTGGGGGTGTAGGTAGATGAGAAACTCAACATGACCCAGCAATGTGCTCTTGCAGCCCAGAAAGCCAAGTGTATCCTGGGCTGCATCAAAAGAAGCATGACCAGCAGGTCGAGGAAGGTGATTCTGCCCCTATACTCCACTCACATGAGACCCCACCTGGAGTACTCTGTGTTCAGCTCTGGGGTCCCCACTACAAGAAAGATATGGAACTGTTGGAGCAAGACCAGAGCAGGGCCACAAAGACAATCAGAGGGCTGGAGCACTTCCCATATGAAAACAGAAGATGAGAGAGTTGGAATTGTTCAGCCTGGAGAAGAGAAGGCTCCGGGGAGGCCTTATAGCAGCCTTCCATACCTGAAAGAGGGCTACAAGAAATCTGGAGAGGGGTTATTTACAAGGGTATGCAGTGATAGCAATGGCTTTAAACTGAAAGCGGGTAGATTTAGGTTAGATATAAGGAAGAAATTCTTCACTCTGAGGATGGTGAGGCACTGGAACAGGTTGCCCAGAGAAGCTGTGGAAGCCCCATCCCTGGAAATGTTCAAGGCCAGTTTGGATGGGGCTTTGGGCAACCTGGTCTGGTGGAGGATGTCCCTGCCCATGGCAGGGGGCTTGAAACTGGATGATCTTTAAGGTCCCTTCCAACCTAAACCAGTATATGATTCTATGAAAACCTCACTTTTGCATTTTTTTGCAGAATTATAAGTTGTCATTTTCAATTAAGTTTCAAGTAGTGCCTCTTTTGAGAAAGCCTTCATATGAATTTGCCCTAACAGAAAACAACCTTGTGAACTATTTCAACAGTCATATTGTGTTCATAAAAGTGTTAATTAGGCTTTGAAGTTGATGCTGTTAAAAAGCACAACAACGTGAGAAACAAACACTCAGCTGAGGCAAGGCACATTTATTTTTTTTAAATCCCTTTTCTTCTTCCCACAAATATCTTTTTCAGGGTGTACTCTGTACATCCATCCTCCCAAAACAAGATTTCCTGTCACACAGCTGTGCTCACTAGAGCCATCAAAGGAGTTAATAGATTATTAATAGCAGTTAAAGGTTATTACTTGCAATACCCTGTCCAAGAAAGAAATCCCAGAAGGAATCTGAATTCCTATTGGGTGCATTTCATATAAATATCTTGAGGAACTGCAGCTATGCCTTGTTCTGCAAGACCAACCAGACCACTCCTTTCCTAGAGAGATTTCTGCTAAAACAATAGCAAGCCTGATTTTCTGTGCTAAGTGATAAATTGGGAAACTAAGGATGTAGTGTGCATATTGAACACATCCCTAGGGCATACAAAAGACATGTTTAGGGTATACAAAAGACTTATATCAAGGCCAACTCCTAAGTATCCAAGAGTCATTCTAGACTTCCAGCACAGCAGGAGTGAAGAATACAGACAGCAAGAAAATTTGGGTTTAGCCCCCTCCAGAATGGTGTTTTTCCCAAACTTCCTCACTGCTTTACAAATTCAGCACATCTGTACCGCCACGGACTAGCAGTCCACAGGGCTCTGTGCTTGGGAAGAGATGCATTCCTGCACAAGCCCTTGCAAAATCCGTGCCAGTAGTCATTCGTCATTTGCATTCACCACCTTAATTAAATACGTATTCAGGTGCACATTCTCTGATTCACATAGTGCTATATTTCGGTGCAGAGCTGTGTCCTGGTATGGAACAATCCTTCAGCAAAGATTTTTCTTGGGTCTGAATTTATTTCAGGATAGAGCTCAACATAGAAGTTCAGAAATACAGACACAGTTATTCTGAAGTCCTAATATTTCTTCCTACTTTCTCACAGCGCACACGTGTCTCTGGAGTACTGTGGTAGACACTGATACCAACCCACCATGTTCACTGCTTCAGGTAAAACAAAAATCTAATTTCCAAAAAAAAAAAAAGAGGACTAAGCAGCAAAAATGACTTAAAAATATACTCCTGGGTGAAACAGTTCATATGTTTCTATGAATCATTAGATTTATTTATTTTTAATGTACAGAAATCCATTCCCCCACAGAGTTTCTATTCCTAAGGCTATTTTACTCTAAGAATTCAACTTACAATAAAGACAAATGCATATTCTTTCTCATACGCTCATTTAATTTTCCCCAGATGAGGCTCTTAAACATACTATAGTTTACAAGAAGTCTAGTTCTTGGTTATTTACTTGTTTCTACATTAGATGGTTGCATGATTGAAATGTAAATATCTTTTATAGTGCAGAAAACCTTCAGGTTTGTCCCTAAAGCCTCTTTACCTTCACTTGATGCTGGTGGGTAGCACAAGGTATTGAATGAACCTGGAAAACGGTGCATCTTGATGCTACTGTCATCCTGAAGGAACAGTTACTGTCTTAAAACCAAAGCTGATCCTAATCTAAACCTGTGCAAGGACCACATAGATTGCTAAAGAACAGTGATCTTCACCTATTGCCTACGGCGAAGTAATGATAATGAGTTGATGAGCTAATTATTTTAATGCCATTGGGATAAAACTCTGAAGCATGGGTAGGCAGTAAGAGTAGACGAATTCTTCCCTTCTACAGGCTTTACATAGCTCCTGAACCAGTTCTGCATTCAAACTCTTATCATTAACTTTCAGTTTTCCAGGGGATTTTGCCAATGAGCAATTCAGGTTTGTTACGTTACAACACTCGTGTACACACAAGTGAAATAAAGGCCATAGAAGCTTTTAGTTTATTTTTTGCAGTGTCCTGCAGAGCCCCAATGTGAACAGTGATAAGCAATGCAACTGATATTAATTCAGAGTTTCCCCTTTAAAAAAGGAAACGGGTCAAAGGATATACCCTCTAGGGTATGCGCCGGGATTACACACCTGTGATTAATCTAACAAACTGCTGGAGATGTGATTGTTTCTTCATAGAACTGCAGCTGAAACAACAGTTCTTTGGCAGTAAAATAAATGTAACCCCTTGTGGTGCCCCTAGACATACAAGATAATTACAACAAAGTACCTTCATAGGAAGTTAGGACACTCCTGCTGCATCATTAAAATAAACGGACCTGCGATAACTGATGCAGCCTTGGAAGTGCCACAGAGGAGCATGGTACTCAAGAGATGAAAGAGATCTGCTCTCCTCCTGGAACGTGCATGTGACTTCCATTAGCTTTAGTGGAAGCTGAGATTTCTAGTCCAAATCTAGCAAGAATAAGAGACAGGTTTTATCCCTGTGAAGTCAACTGCTGTTTTGCCATGGAGTTCAGTGGGGCAAGACTTCTAAAGTAAAACTTAATTATCCCAAGGCTTTTCAAGGCCACTCTGTGCCTCACGGCGGAGCCTGGTGCAGAGAGATTTAAGCTCGCTCCAGCCAAGCTAGCTGCAGGCACTGAAGCAGCAGAGCCGCATCTCCTGAGCGCCGTGCCCAGGACAGCCATTTGCCTGCAAAGAGGCAGCCCTCATTGCGCTAATGCGTCATGCTGCGGCCAGGATTCCTGCCGAAACCTGCGCAGTGCTGCCGGACCAGCAGCAGCCTGAGGACCACCACGCTGAACCCACCCGGGCACTAGAGTCTTCCCCAGGGTTTTTCCCAACATTAAATACACCATAAGGGGGAAACAGTACTATCATTAAGCAATTACATCAGTTGTGGGATGTTAGCATGTATTAATATCAAATAAAGACAAACTTTCCCAATTTTCACAGGTTGGGTGATGACTTGAAGGACAAAGTAAGTGAAAAGTAGAAAGGCCTCCCAATGACTTAGTGTGTCCAGCATCAGTCCTGTTTTGATCTGTACGGAACATATCCATTTTCATTATAAACACCTCAACAACAGTGTTCCAACAACTTTCTTCAGGTAGTAATGTCCAAGTTATCTCATAATTAAGCACATCTATGAATCTGAATGCAGTTCTTCTAGTAATCCAATTTTTCTTTTTATTTCAGCAAATTTTCCTCAAATTATACCTCATAATAACACTCAAATCTCTCCACTTCCTCCGTGCACATACGCAGTTACTCACAGACATATCATTCCAAGGAAGAGCTTTCTAAAACCCTGCCCTAAAGACTTGCTTCTGAGATATTTGAGTCAACATGTACAGTGTATATATAGCTCTTCATCTATAGCCAATATGCTATGAAGTGGCAAAGATTGCTAACAGACTGTGCTGCAATCATGTTGGAATAGCAGATACCCACATATGACAGTATAGACAGGGTTATTAGGAGAGCTAATTTATGTCACGGTTATCATCATTTAGTGGGAAACAAAACATGATGAGGCTGCTTTCCTTTGTTATTTCTTTTTTTTTTCTGGGCTAGTAAGCCCAGCAGTGTCCATTTGCTTGACTCCTGCCTCTTCATCCTTTTCAGCTGAGTAGGTGTGCAGATAATGCTGTAAATCTGAAGGAAAGTGTTAGCCTTCAGAGTAGACAATTTTTTTTCTCTGGAAACAGGAAAAGGCAATGTAGTAGTATATATGTGAAAGTTGTCTTCACCACTTCAAGAATGAAAAATTGATTTTTATTTTTTAAAAAAGCAAAAATATACAGGCATAAATTCTGCATAGGTAAATGTTTATGTAGGAAAGTTTACCATGTTACAGAATCCTGTTCGAAAACAGCTAGGGCAGTATGACGCTTTAATGTAACTGCTGGCACAGTAAATTTGTCTGTATAAATGGGGCCCTGAGCTGGGCGAACACAGCGAGTTGTCTGTCTTGTGCCAATGGAAAAAGAGCCTAGTAGCCAGGTTACAAGGAAACAAGTTCCAGGTTCAAACTTAGAAACACAATGAGAGCACACGGGATTAGGTTTTAGGGCAGAAGTAAAGGGACGTTTCAGGAATATCACCCCATCTTGTCCCTGCCAACTGATTGTGCCCCTCTTGGCCGGAAGCAGATTTGATTCACCATGACATGAATCAAATGTTGTGGATAAGGAGTAAAATGCAGATAAAAGAGGAACTCAGACATTCTACTCCACCACTAAAAAAAAATACATGGAATCTAAACACTGCCCTACTGCAAAACTGGCAAAAAAAAAAAAAAGAAAAAGAGAATTTGAGGCTGGTTAAGGGAGCTAATAGCTGAAGAAAGTCTTCTAATGAGATTTAATTTCTTTCCAACGCGTATCACATATAAAAACAAAATAAACACTAAAAATTTAGAAGTCTCCTAAAAGAATAAAGTACCTGAAAGTAATTAAGAAAAAATTCTAATGCCATTAAGAACTACTGCTTTATATAAGCAGCATATAAATATATAAATAATATAAATGAAAATAACATTTTTTCTTTATGAAGTCCGGTGCTGGACTGAAAATTGTGAATTTTACAGATGAGTTTGAAGAAAGATAATTCTACATTTTTACACCAATAATTCACTTCTTATACATTTCTTTAAAAAGCAAAATTATAGTCGTCATTTTCACAGTTCTTGTACTGATATTCGATACAATCATTCCTAGCATAACCAGTACAATTGACTACATGATTATAATATTATCTCAGTGAATTCTTCTTCTGAAATAAATGCCAATTAATCTAAGGTAACGTGATGAATAAATGAAATAACTGCACCTTAATAATCTTCATAACAGAATAATTCTCGTGCAACATCATTTTTAAATGGCTATTTCAACAAATTCCCTTTTTACAGTAATTATCTTTAAATATGAATCTTTTTTTACTTATTAATGTGCACGAATGAATGCATATGAAAGTAGATGCCTTTTATTTTAACCACATTAACCAAAGCCTTCTTCACCGTTTCTGTCTAAACTCTATCACTGCCTATGTGATAGAGTGTGTGAAATACCCTTCCTTACCAGGCTGTACAGTTTAGAGGCTGTACAGATTAACAGGACTCTATAAACTCTAGTTTATAGCTATATTTTCAGTAAATACCTCGCAGATGTTTTCAGCTTGAGACGATCTTTTGCCTTCCTGAGTCTGCACCATTCTTTGGATTTCTATGTGACTGCATAATTCAAAATTCACATCAGGCAAATGGTTATTAGCCTCTCTGCAGCTCTCCAGGTCTTCAGCCCAGACCGAGTCATGGTCTGAGCTGCCCTCCAGGAGTCCCTCCTTTCACAGATCCCTATTTCTGTTTTAATCAAAAAAAAAAGGAAGAGCATTTTGGGAGATCTTAACTTCTGGTGCCTCATCCGTTCTCAGAACTGGATTCTGTGCTTCTAGCAAACATCACTGCTGGGGCTGGGGCACAGGCATCCAGGCCAGGCTCTCAACATCCCTGGCTGGAGAACCTTGGCTACCTTGTGTTTATTTCCTTACCCAAACAGTAAGAAAAGTCTCTCCTTTCCATCTCTGTTCCTCATCAGGGAGAAGGGTTTTGACCAATGTCACATCCATTCCCAGGGACATTTTAGACTGTTGTTTGAGGGTCTCTCTGGTTACTGTCCCCTGGCAAGGAGTATTTGGTTTAACTTCACTGGACCCTGACTGAAACTAGTGATTTCAGTCAATATGTTACTCACTTCAATAATTTCATTGCCCATTAAAAAGCTCAACATAATATTTATCTTGAAGTCATGCACGAAACTTCAAGTATGGGGTAGAAAATCTACAATAAACACTGTAGACTGCTTCATAAAGATATTTCCCTGAAAAGCTGGAATCACCATCTAGTTCAAGCCTTCAGCCAGAATAGACACACCAAAAAACAAAGTTAAGCAGAGGATAACAGGCCTAGCCCCCAGTGCCTGCCCACCCCAAGCAAATTCAGTTTGGAAGTGAGATTTTGTTACCACTTTTAGTATTTCACCCACCAAGATAACTGATTGGACACACACAGAAAGAAAAGGGGAAAAGAAATCAAATATTTGCTATGGCAAATTTTATACCATCTCTTTCTTCTTGTATATAACATTTTTCTTTCCTTGGCAATCTCTCAAAGAGTATCAAATGTCCCTTGGTGGTAAAAATATCTAAATGATAGCTCTCAACTATCATGCGTATATAGTTAAAGACTAATTCTTTCTATTTTTAGGGTCAAACAAGGTAAATAACAAGAAGGGGGGAGGAAAAAATTGCAAAATACAGAAAACTGCAGTTCTGCCTTCAACAATCACAGTTCAGTTTATTGAAAACAGCAGACCTTGTTAGCAACATGGCAAATCGTTACCACCTCAGGACTGCTCAGGCACCTCTTCCAGCTCACCACTCTGGGCACAGCAAGAATTAGAGCGGCAGGTATGTCTCAGGCAGCAGCACTTGATTCTTGGTGAATAGAAACACACAGAGGCACACACACAAATGCAGCTAATGGAGAGAGACGGGAGGAAGCTGAAATTTTAAGCTAGTTCTCCATGAGGGGCTCAAAACAGAGCAATGACGTCCAGTTTGTTCTCCCGGGATGCTCTGGGGAGAGATCAGTAGTAAGACCACTGAAGGCTGTGATGGGAATCTCCTGTGAGTTTTGGCATGCTAAGGCACAGTGGTAGCCTTCGGGATCATAATGCTGTTACTGAATATGATAAGATGATTTCTCTGAAATGTTCAGCATTGACTGCCAACTGAGCTTCAGAAAATAATTGCCCAGGCTGGACTGGGCTTGTCCCATCAAAATCCACCATGCAAGACTGCCCTAGACACGCGCACTCCAAAGCTGGAGCTCACCATCACCTTCCTTTGCTGTCAGAAACATAATTTCTAATTGCATATGCAAGCTATCAGGGGCTTGAGATGCCACCCATGCATGGGATTTCTGGTTAGAAGTATAAAGGCTGTAGTCTAGAGCTTCTCTACAGGACATCTGCACACAATGACTTTGTTTTATAATCCATGTTTGACCAGGTTTTCAGTTTCAGAATAAGACAAAAATCCTGCTCTGAGACCCTTCTTCGCATCCCCTTACCAAGAAGGCTATTCCAAAGCAAGAAACTCATGTACCATTAAAAAAGGATTTTTAACATGGCTAAAGCCATTTCCCCCTACCAAATGAACCATTCTGGCTGAAGTTTCCCAAACTATTACAGCACAACCCAGGTTCACACTAAGGGAAATTTCAGTCTGAGCAGATAACAGATGGCAGACTTATAAACAATTCAGAGCTGACTCTTAGTAGAAACTAGCAGGAGACCTCAATAAGAGGTCGTGCTAACATGTCTGCTCATAAAACTTAACTTTTACGTGGCATATTCTTATTTCAAAGCGGACATATGAATAGTTATCCTACAACTGTGTACTTTCCTAACTTTATGGTTTTCATCACCTATTTCACTAGCTCTGAGATAGTCCATGCTACACTTTCATATGGTATGAGCTTATGAAAATAGTGATAGAATCTCATACAGTAAATCATTTGCAAAGGAAAGGAAAGTGATTTTTTTGTGTGTGCCTTTTTTTTTTAGAAAACAATCTATAGACCATGCACACTCATTTAGGTTATTTAAGTATATATAAATGTTTACATTGGCCTTTAGTATTAAAACGTTTGAGCATTATATAAAATGTAAAAATGCAATGATGGGGGCAATTCAAGAGAGCACCTTTCAGGGAAGCACTGTCAAGGGCACCCTCTGGCTGTGGGTGCAGGATAACTGCTAAGTGAGGGCTACGGGCCCAAGCAGATAAATCACACATGCACAAGGCAACCCCACAACTCCCTGTGAACATGAGGTAGAGCTGTGATTCCAGCCACAGCCACTTACCTGCCTTGAAAATACCAGAATAATACCAAAATACCTTCCATGTGCTTTTGATACAAGGCATCATTTTTGATCATATCATGCCTAGGACAAGTTGATAGGTCTCAGGACCTGTCATCCTCATGGTATGGACAAGCATGGGCCTGTGCTGGACAATAACCTGGGGTGCCACAGCCACCGCACACTCAGGACGCAAGGACCGTTCTTCTGCTAATAACAAGGAGAGTATTTCTGACAAGTATTTGAGATCCTACCATGCAAAGAGCAAAGGACTGAGTAGAGAAAATCTTCCAAAGCTCTGAAACATATTTTCATGAAAAAGACAGGATTTTGTTTAACATTTCTGAATTGTGGCTTATTGCCCACCAAACAAAATGTTAACAAGATAAACTTGTAATGTAAATTACTAGTACTTCCAGGATACTTAGAAGTGTATATTCTTTTCATCTAGCCCGATGATTAAAAATGCCTTTGGGATCATGCCTAGAATAATGTTTTACAGTATGGAGGCCAATAAAGAGTCTTTTGCTAAAAACTTGGATCAGATACACTGTTACTGTTCCCACCTCTTAATCAATTAAAAATATATATCGTAACAGCATATGCCTTGTAAGAAGGAAAACACAGAAGCTATTCTCCTCTCCCTGAACACGTGTAACTGTTACTCAGTTTAATGGGACATATATATGTACACCGAATGAAAAATATCTTCCAGAATATGAAGGATTCATACGTATCTGTAAATTATTACATGGTTAGGTGCAGGCTGGCATTCTGCCATGCTAGACTCAATGCACCCAGTTTTGCCTAGTCTTGGAAGCTGAACCATCCCAGGCCCAGCTAGCATTTCAGTGCGGACACCATCTGGGAGTTCAGTGTGCCATGGGCACAAGCCAAGGAGTTACAAGGTGGTGAATATTAGGCCATAGAAACTGAATGAGTGGAAAGATTTCATTCAGCTCCATCAGCGCTGCCGAACAGATGAATGGGAACTTCCCTATTGGTCTCCTGCCTCTCCCTGCCTCCCCCCACTAAGGAAATAACCAGATTAATTTTAACGGGTACTACATTGGAAGGATCCGAAGTGAAGGATACAATTCAAAAAATATCTATACATGTAATACAAAATTAGAAATATAGCGAAGAAAATATCAATAATACAAGCGGTGTTTGAACACTCCAAGTCAAGTGAGTGAAATCTGTTTGCAGAAATCTGCATTTTTATTTGTTTTAATCACTCATCTGAGTCCAGTGGGAGGTGTTTTCTTTAACAAAGTAAGCGAAAAGCCCTGTGCCCGCACACATCAAACCTGCAGTACTTATACGCAGTATGACTGGTACCAAACCAAACAGAAAGATACTTCTGATTTGCAAGTGTTTGTGCATGTATGTTGGACCTCACAGCCATATTATAAATGACAGAGATGTTTTTGACAGTCAAAACATTTATCATTATGCTGTGCTTCTAATTGAGAGCTCTAATGCCTAAGGCTATTGCAGAAAGCACTGAAGAAATCTAAAAACCATTCTGAGCTTTAGCAGGAAGACTGGAGGAGGAAACCAGCAAGTCCCTTTCTTTGTCTGAGGTTTAACCATGAGAAACAAGACATCCTCAAGGCATCAGGAGCCTCGGCAATAGCCAGGACATAGTCTTGGCAAATCAGATCTTTTGACCACCTGATTTTTTTTGTGCTTTTCTCTCTCTTCATCCCACCAAGAACTGCAGAATATTTAAACCACAAACTGTTATTGAAATACAATTAGAGTATGGTTATTGGTACTCACATAGAAAACACTTGATAGCTTAATAATTCCTAGTGTTTATTTGAGCAACTTTCATGTCATTATTTTTTCAAGGAAAAAAGTGAAGATTTTTTTAATGTCATAGGCATAAGCACAAAGGAAAAGGGAAAGAGGAGGACGACTTACGAAGAACATACTTTTTGTAAATATAATGAGCCACGGATGGTAAATTACTAGTCATCACCATGTTGATTATTCTTTCCAGGGCTAACAGCATCTATAAAAATATTCCAGTATACACCTACCCAGAACTGGAAGGGGAAAAGCTGTCTGAACTACTGATGGCAGTGGCAACATCACTGGATTCAAGGGTCCCAATTCTCCTCCCGACATTATACCGTAACTGTTCAGTTACAGCTATGCAAAATGAACACGTGGGTTACTAAACCAGAATAGCAGCATTTGACAACAATTTACGGGGGTGTAAAGTTTCTGTGCCGTGTTCTAGGCAACAAAGAACCACAGGAACTATAATCCGTTATCTGAAACTTCGCTATCTGCAAACGCAGACAGATACAAGCAAATCCTTCATTGCAAACAGCAACGGGCTTGCTGTCATTAATCACTACAAGAAGGCTATTGAAGACAGACTCTGGGATGGATTTCAGCGGCAGCCTGCAACTTTATTAGCTTAACACATCCAAGCATTTAAGTGGATCCAGTGTAGGAGTTACAGGACTCCCACCATACAACTTGTAATTCATGGTCAACCATCCTCAGCCTACCTACAGAAACCAGTTTCAGACATCTGACATCTTCTCACCTTAAAGAGAAAGAGAGGAGCACAGTGGGGAGGCTCTCAACCTGCAGAGGCTTTGGGTCTCCTTTTTCAGCAGTCAACCATCAAAACCCCAGCTCTTCACTTACGGGAGGTCATACTTCAACCTCCTATCCGTGCTGCATACCAGCGTCAAGTTTCAAAGTAATTATTATACTAAATATTACAAACGTATGAAATGTACTTCATATTTATACCCATACCCTATGCCAGATTTATTGCTGTAATGACAGGTGAGTGAAAAAACAGACAAATGAGATATAAAAACATCTGTCTATCCTCAGTTTTATCCTAATAGGAAAAAATGTTATTCTGACATCAAAACAGGCAGCCTATTAAATCTGCAAACTCCTGAAAATATGGTTCCTAGATTATAACTACAAGTGAAGAGCTAAGATACAGTGTATATTAATCAGAGTCCCCAATTACAGCACACACAATATCCCTAATGTAAGGAAGCACCGTCAAACCTCCAAAACCGTGCTCCTCTGATGGTGGGAAACCTTCAAATTTCTAGCCAAAATGTATTCATTGGCAGTTTATACCCCACTTGACCCAGTGCTGCCTGTTAGCTTAAATAGCTCTTCTTCCTTCCCAGCATTTGCCTCCAACCCCTTCGCAGATGTTAATTGTGTCGATGAAAGGGGGAAAGCAAGGTCCTACCATCTTCTGGCTGGCCAGCGGGAGAAAAAGCCAACAGAAGAAGGAGCGAAAACCCTTTTTCTGCCCTCTCCTGCACTCGCTGCCCTCCCTGATCCTTCTGCAAGCTCTTCAACACCCGCCAGCAAGACTCTGACCGCATTTGTCATTTCTTCACTGGGCGAAAGCACAGTGTAACGTGAAACAAGGAAACAATCCCCCTCTAGGAATTAACAGGATCTGACAGTAAATAAATCATGTTGAATAGACTTAAAGTAATAGTTAAGGCAAAGAGTTTTGGAAAGCTGAAGACAAATGGGTAAAGGGAAGAATAGTATTTTGGGAGCCCTGAGCTGTGAGGAAAATACTGGGAAGATTTTGTGACCTGGATGAGGACAAACCTCCCTTTTCCTTGCTATTGATCAGCAGATTGGGTACACACATTTCAATGCTGTGATGTCACTTGGAGTAACACAGGCTCTCAAAACAGCCACGCTCCAAATATACCCAGGAAGGTGAGCAATGTACGGAGTGGCACAAAGTCGTGCACTGATGCACGGGTTGCATTTCATCTCACTCAGAAGAGAAAACACACATATTCTCTTAATCATAAGGAGGAAGAGGAGACACCGAAACTGAAGAGAAATGGAATTTTGAAGATATGCTATATGTTTTGGATCACTGGACAAAGACTGTGTCCGAGGGCACAAATGCCTGTGCCGCCAGCAACCCCTCTTCAGAGCCGGAAGAGCTGGGGCTGAAAGGGCTGGAAACACAAAACAGGGCTATAAACTTGCTGAAGGTTTGTCTTGGCATTTGTTTTTACAGATTTACAGATGCAACAAATGTTCTGTTTAAAATATCCACCCAGCTGCTTTTTATCAGCTTCAGACAATTTAGCACCCACCAGCGTCCCTCCAAGATAGCCAGCGACAGACAGGGGTTGGCCCCTGCCAGATGACGAAGGACGGCAGATAGGCAGCAACAAGCAGCACCCCTGGGCTGTGTCCGGGGCAGAGAGAGGCTGTGAGGAGGGGGCTTGGCCCTGCGCCCCCCCAGGGTGCCAGGAGACACCCATGAAGGAGAGCGCAGCGTGCCAAGGGGTCTGCATCACACCTGCCAGAGGAAGGCAGGGGGCCAGGGCAGTGCATGGAGCCCGTCACAGCCAGCTCGGTGCTCAGCGGGAGAGAAGTGACAACTGAGTCTGCCCTCCAGGAGCGAGGGGCCCAGCTCAGCCGAGACAGGATCCTGCTGCAACAAGAGGCTAGCAGGAAGGGGCAGAGCTGACTGGACCAGCCACGAGAAGAGCCCAGACCTGGGCTTGCTGTGCCACTGCCCACCAGCGGTGAGGAGCAGGGAGCAGCACGGCTGCTGCCAGGGGCTGCTGCCCTCCGCCAAGCTGAGCCCGTGCGCTTTCTCTCAGGAAGAGAAGCAGGCCTGGTCTTCCTGCATCTTGGCATAAGCAAAGCAGGCGGCAAATCTGTGACCGTTTCACAAGTCTCCAGCAGTTTAATGTCCAGCAACTGCCTGCTTTTTACAACCACAGGTCCTAGTCCAGGTTACTGCTGGAGCATGAGAAGTGTCAAAATAGAACTGCAGTTTCTTTAGCAGCATTAGCTGTTAATCCTCTGCCAGAGGGGGGCTCCTTTGTCAAACCTTTATGCACTTGAAGAAATAGTGTCTAGTGGAGCGGTTACCCATTAGAGAGGGCAATGGGCCAGAAGCTCTGACCTTCAGTGGATAAAAGAAACTTTTTCCCCACTGGGTGCCCAGCCAGGTCATGCCCACAGGCCATGTCAGTCAGGAAATGGCACTAAGCACAGGCTGTCCAGGAGGAAACCATATGCAAGGGAATAAAGCTGCTGGCAGGCAAGAGCCACTGCCAGCAGCTGCTAGTGTGACCCACGCAAAGTGCTGCATGATCACTTTCAGGCTTGAAGACACCAGGAGCCAGCACACCGCAGTGATGGGTCAGAGATCTGCAATTACTCCAGTTCTTGGACAAACTGGCACACTAGAAGGAAAACAAGTGTGGGCTACACAAATTAAGATAGCAGCTATCGCTGAACACCTACTGCAGGCAACAGTGGAAATCCAGCTCTTTCTAAGTCCAGTGAGATCCATGTTCTTGTGCAAAAACAAGATTGCCATTCAGCAGAAGTATGTTACAGGCTGAACCAAGGAATGAGCCATGCGCAGGAGCCATCACTAAGGCTGAGTAAGAAGTACAGCCAGTGAAAAATCAGATGGTGGAGACAGCATCTCAAAGCCTCTGACAGCAGCAGAGGTGAAAAGTGGTGAGGCAGCCTGGCCTGTACTAGTTAGGGATTGACTTAACAGAAGCCTTCATGGAAAGCAGTGAAAGGAAGCAATTAGCACAGCTGTGGTAATGCTGCACCAGTGCATCCTCCAGGAATAAAGAGGAGCTTGTCAAGATATGATCAAGTGCAACATCAGATCGCACTTAAACTAAGGAGTGTTCCTGGCAGGCTGTTCCCAGCTTGAATTCCCTGAATATCGGGTAACAGTGAAGCTAAGTGATATTCTGGAGGTTAGTCTGACTGGACGACACGCCTAACCCTGGACATCCCCACCTGCACGCCCTCAAAAGCCCAAAAGAGATGTAAAAAACATGCATTGGCTGCATGAGATGTAAGGCACAGGCAGGTCAAACACAAGGATGAAATATTAGGAGCAAGATATTTCAGCAGTTTTAATTTGGATAATCTCAGGTAATGATGGGAGCAAATGACCAAGGAAATACACCACATATATGAATTGCTTCGGTCCTTCAGAGTGCCTTCTGAACCTGGAATGAATCAGGCACAATTTAGAGGTACTGAAGGCTCTTCAGAGTTGGGGTTGTTTTAATCGAAGAACTAAAGAGATTTTAGTTCAGTTCAAAATGTTGTTTCTGAGAACTGAAGGAGCCTTCACATATTTCATAAGACACGTTAAGAGTGGCAATAATTTTTAAAGTCTTAAGCCTCAAGAAAGAAATAGCAACCTGTAAGGAGCTGCATCCTGAGCATATAGTCAGTGAGGACAGGCTAAGAGTTTCAGACCACCACCAGAGCGTATGAAACAAAAAGATACTGGCAAAACCACAGGCTATCTGCGCAAGAGACACCACGTCTACAAAAGCTTTGAGCACATTATCAGAACCGACAGCATCATCTTGTCATTGAAGAAACAAATTATCTAGACAAAGGAAGATGAAAAGCTGATGAGTAAAACAAAGGAACGGTTTCTGAGCCATGTTTTGTTCACGTTTTCAGATCCACCCGTCAATCTGCGGGAGTTTGCAATGCCCCAAAATCTCCTGGTGAGATCCAAAACTGGTGAAG
Source organism: Psophia crepitans (assembly GCA_013399095.1). Lineage (NCBI taxonomy): Eukaryota > Metazoa > Chordata > Aves > Gruiformes > Psophiidae > Psophia > Psophia crepitans. The sequence continues at coordinate 30,328 of VWZZ01006628.1, forward strand.
CTGGTAGGTGCTCTTTGATGAGTTTCCCACAGATTAAATGAGGGTTGCTACAGAACTGGAGAGTTCTATTGTTGTGGAAGTCCTCAAATCCTCTCATTTACATTTACTCAATAAGGAATTCAGTGTACACAGGCTCACAACAGCCTGTAGCAACTCCTTATTGAGCACGGCCTAGCAAGACATCCATGGAGATGCACTTACAAACTAGCCAAATAAACATTCTCAGCTCAACAGAAAACAAAAGGAAAATGTGACTGCTGTTTGCAGGGCACAAGTGTACACAGGCTCCCTCCGGTCTGCCTACTTGCACAAGACTGACCTGAGGATCCTGGTTACTTCTTATGCACAAAAATGTCTATCAAAGGAGACCCCAGTTCACATGCAGTAGGAACAGCATAATCGCCTGGAGTTCATAGAGATTAATTTCAAGGACTGAAAAATACCATCTGGAAATCAACTGCTTTCTGGTTGTGTATGACACTTCTGAAAATATGTAAGAGCAGAGCTGCTGAAGCATGAAAAGGAGACTGAGACTGTTAGAGACATGTTGATGAAATCCGTAATGCTGTGGTTCAGCCCACGGGGCCGCATCTATGGTGATACAGAGAGAGAACCAGATGTACATGTGCCAAAAGCTTAAGGTAATCATATGATCGCATTATATATAGCATAATATAAAGTAAGTCTTTTATAAGGTGGCTTGTAAAAGGAATTAAGAGTAATCACCCTACTGGCTTCATGCTCACAGTTCTCATCCAAGAACAACAGGACTATGCTAGGAAGATACCTTCAGCTAATTACAATTAATGAGTCAAGGCTCAGCTATCTGCCTGTCTCCCCATGGAATTATTTTTAACCCCACAAACCCCAGCTTGATTTTCAGACATGGCATCTCACCTCTCTACAGATGTGTGAAAGAGACCTGTTTCAGTGACTCCAGGGCAACAACGGAGGTAGAAGAGGGTTTGAGGCAGGAGTGAAGGCACTAGGATGGAGATGAGTGGTGAGAGCAGCGGTAGGTGCCCATCCTGCAGGGAGGGCACTGGTTCTGAACAACACGAGAAATCCGGGGGGAAAATCACAGCTACACCTTTCTTCAAAGGGACAATTATTAATTGGGGAACTAAACAGTCTGTGCTGGCTGATACAGAAAGCCAGTGCATAATAGCTCGTAATAGATTAAGAAAAGGCAGGCAGATTCAGTGAAAGGCTGAAAAAATAAAATTCTAAAAAAAAAAGACCAAAAAAATCCACCCCCACAGCAACTCTTCCAGACAAATGCTAAAGGAAATTTTATAATATTCCAGAAGCATCTTATTTCTCCTGACAGGAGAGAGGACTCACTGAGCACCCAAGGAGCTGCTCTGGTGTGCTCAGATCTCCCCGAAACGGCGGTGTGTGGCAAAGGGCCCTGTGCCTGGCCGGGGGGCTGGGAGGATCCATGAGCCCTGCTGTGCCCAGCCTTTCCCCCAGCAGAGCAGCATCCCCTCCCTGCAGGACTGGGCAGGCACCAGCGACAGGGGAGAAGGCTGCCTGCACCCCTGCAAGTCACAACTGCACTGTAATTTCTGCAATTGCTTTTGAATTTTATTAAACTTCAGGGAGGTGGGGCATAATACATTTAGTTTTTCTACCAAGAGTAGAAATCTAGAACCCGGTCTTCTATGGCATTCAGCTGATTTTATATAAACTGATGGAGTTTTTATCTATTATGTTCCCAAAAGCCCACTGCTTTCTATGGACAGTTGTGAAAATTTGCATTTAAATGCTAGAAGACAAGTGTCAGATTTGAGTCAGTATAGAAGGAAGAACTTCATCACTGCTGTTACACCTTGCTCATTCAGACTTCTTTCTTTTTGGAAGTACAACTTGTATCTGACAAAATTAGTCTATTCTGCTTTGATACATTTAGTTTTTATATTTACAGGCAATAATGGAGCAGGAATACACAGAATACCTATTTTTAATTTTAGACAAAACCTGCCAAGCATGTACAATAAGAAGATCTGGGAAGTAATTTGTCTCTGTAACCTAATTTGTGCAAGTTCAGCCAAGGACGTTTATCATTTTGCTTTCCACCTTCTCCAGGAAACAGGCAGGGGAGAGCAGAGCAGTAAGTAACGCCTTGCAGAACACGCCGTCGGTTAGGCAGGAAGAGGCATCCTTCCTTCCTCTTTAGGGCAACGTGAACTGCTCTGTTTTAGCCAGCGTTTTTTTGTTTTGGTGAATACTGGTCTCCTTGCTACAACGTTAAGATGAGAACTGAGAATGGTCGAAAATGACAAGACAGCAACAAACAAAAGACGAGGAAGAGAGACAACAGCTCTGACAGATCCAATTCATTTACAGATGTCTATCTCCATTAGGGTCATAGGACACTCACCTTCAATAGCATCAAAATCTAGAAAAAAAAAAAAACAACAAACTTCTCTCAAGAAATTATATGTATGGCCATCAGGTTCTTGCTAAACAATTTTTTAAAAAAAAATATTTGTTACCACAAAAAAAGAAATGTCTTTAAGGATAAAGCTGTAAAAACAGTTTGGCGCTCAAAGGTTGCATCATAACGGCTACACAGAAGGGGAACGAAGAGGGAAGACAGCACAGGAAACGTCACTCTGGCATTTCCTAATTCCTGAGCACTTGACTTCACAACCTCCACTTATTTTTGTACATAATTTCCTAACAGAAATTTCCTTGGTGGAAAGGATAGGCAGCACTCTACAGCCCCTCTCCCCACAGCCTGCCTGGCCCAAAAGCATGGGATGCTCCAGGGTACTGCCACAGTCCCTCCAGAGACCTCAGCCCCGCGGCAGCCTCCGAGGCTGGGAGAAACGAGGGCTCCAGTCGGGTCAAACCCTCAGGAGACTTGAACAGAAAAGCTCAAACATGCTCAAACGGTAACTGCCCCGAGGATCACGGCTCAACCAAACTCCCACATGTTTTCCCAGGAGCAGCTAGAAGTGTCTTTCCAAATACTCTTGTTCCCCCAAATACTGGAGCATGACACCATTACAGAAAACACTACAGCTTTTCTGTAAGGTTTGGGATTTTTTTTTTATTATTTTGTTAACATGAGCCAAACAAAGCAATTTTCTCACTCTTGTTTTTAGAGAAATCTGAACTCTTTTAGTTGAAACTTTCCATTGTAAGTTCTGCCTCAGGCTCAATGTTTCTTTGGAAAGTTTCAGTCCCAGTAGTTAAAGTCTGGCTGAATTATAAGCATGGCCACATAATGGAAAGAGTCAGAAAGCTTTGGTTCTAGGCAATATTACTCGCTCAGTCACTAATACACATATAAACACTCACGTATCTGTCTACCTTGCTCAAATTATGGGAAGATACACAGCCAATGGTTGAATTTCCAAATAAATACATGGTGTCCAATACTTATGGGAATAGCTTCTTTAGGGTTACTTGTGTTAATGCAGAGACAGTATATCCAAGTCAAAGAAACTTTTTTTTTAAAGCAAGGCTAACTCTCAGGGGGAAAAAAAGTGTTTTGCCTACTTATCTGATTAATATAGTTAGGTTATTTGATACATGAGACTGCACAAAAGTGGCAGGGCATCATAGCACACTGTCATTTCATTTTGAAAAGAAAGAGGATTTTTCTAGTTTTTCCACTTTTCTGCATATATAAAATATATAATTGATAGAATAACAAGCTATAAATAAATATATGACCTACTGCTGGGCCTGTTTTGCTTAGCAATGCCAAAACTACACCAATGATAAGCCACGGCCTCCCAGGGCTCCCCCACAACTGGCAGAAGCTGAACCTCCAGCTCGTGCCGGCTGTGGCTGTGCCCTGCACCCATAAGCTTTGCAGCGACAGCTCGAGCCCCACTGGAGACCTGTATTTTTCCCTCCCACGGCACCAAGGCATTCGCATGGGTTATTTTTGCTCATCCCCTGTTCAACAGGAAACCTCTACTGACACTTCCACTACATTCCTTCACATACCTTAATCCTCCTTCTTCGGCTGGGGTAATCCCCAGGCAGCATGGCGTACGAAGTCAGGGCAAATGGAAAGACAAATTATCACAACGAATTGCATCTAATAACCTCTGGGATAAAACCATGGGGCTTTGCATGCAGCTCCACATTTACTTAAATCAGCCTTTTCTGCCATCCTGGCAGTGGAACAGTCCTACTGTGAAACAACACTATTTCAGCTTTATGTGCTTATCATTCTTGTTGTTTTCAAATTGACCTAGACAGGTAAGTATTACAGCTCAACTTGTAGATGGATTTTCATGCAGATCCCACTGTGATCAAGTATAGTCAGTTTGATTTTCAACAATCCTGTCAGATGAAAACTTACAGCCCGCCTTGAAACAAAGATGAATGGGATGATCTTTGATGTTACAAGCCCGGTAGGAGGGAAAGTAGATAAAAGGTGTTTATATGCCATCTTCTGCTGTTAAAATAATGCACAATGCAAAGCCAAAGTAAGCGTTTCAGTTTTAGTGAAATCAGCAGTGGCCTGCAGAAATCTGACAGGGATAAGTAGACCTCTTGCAAAGAGAGCGTAGAAACAGTCTTTCCTATGTACTTCTCTAAAAAAAATCCATCTAGTGGTAAATTTTCACATGTAGACACAGACAACAATAACACAATCGGTCCTTTGTCATGACAGTAGTATTAAACAAGTTTAAACCAACGATGGAAAACACGAGCAGTGAACACCTTGTCAATGGTGCCTTGGAATTTACACAATGGAATTAAAATATTGACAAACTAAGTGGTTACCCTAGTATTTGTGTTGCAAAACACCTTTATAAAACACTTTTGGAACATATCAGAGAATTTATAATACCTTCCACTTGTTTTCAAAAGATTTTTGAAATTTAGCAAGGGGAAAGACCCAGCACCAAAACAGAACCTTTTCTCTGTCCTGTGATTTTGTGTGATGATTTAGCAAAGATATAAAACTACGAACATTCCTTTCAGTCACATTCTCAACAAAAATGGTGGCAACACACCAAAAATAACTGAGCGTGCACATTTCGGCCAAAGGCCAGGCCAAGGCACTACTGCGGCAGCAGCTGTAGCACCCCCTGCACGGAGGCTGAAGGCAAGCAGTGATGGTGAAAGTGGGGAGCAGAGCAGTGCGCTGCCCGCTCCCGGCATGGGAACCCATTCCCCACACCCAGAATAAGGCTGTTATCCTGGATGGGACCAGCGCAGTTAGCCCTGTAATTCAGGCTGTGGCGCCCGGCTGAAGGTTCATGTTTCAGATCCTGCTAACAAGGAATGCTGCTGCCACCGGGATTTCCATACTGGGGGTGTGGGGGGGTGGTGGAGACTGTTTTCACCTTTAGAAAACCCAGCCTGCCAAGAAAGGTAACGAAGAGATGGGATGCTGGCATACGGCTGCTTCTGCGGTTTTAATTTAGTCCCTTTTGTGAACACATTATAAGGTGTTCTCTAATTGCAGTCAGATATTATTAGGGTTTGGGTGGGGTATCCCACAAGGCTTGATTTGCGAGGCAATAAACGGCCACAGACGTAAAGCATTGATCTGGTTTGCCTAATGAATGAGGTTATTTTTACGGAAATATTTATCTCATTGAGACTCAGCATTAAATTTCACTGTTGTTAACTCTGGGGGAGAATCTGCTTTTGGGCAGGAAACTCCCAGTTTTCTATCACCCTTAGTTTCCCAAAAGGAGGCTTTTTTAACTCCCAGGGAATACCTGACCCCAGGTATCACTGGTTCATTTGCTGCATTCACAGCACTGGAAGCATGAAGGGCAGGAGGGTGGGTCTGGGAAGGGGGGAGCGTATTACAGACAGAAGTCCCACTGCTGTGTTTTTAAGGCCGTGGGTCAAACCGACGGCGCGGCCGCCGCAGGAGCGGAGGGTGCTCCCGAGCTGCCGCAGCCTCCCCGGCCTTTGAACCCACCGGACGCGCTTGGAGCCCGGTTTTCCGCAGGAAACGAAAGACGCGCACCCGCGCTGCCCGCCCCGCTGCCACGCGTGGGCGGCTCCGTCCTGCCCAAACGGTACCCGCGGCCGTAAAGACGCGAAGCTCCCCCTGTGAGAGGCGGCGAAAGCCGGGGCTGGGCCACGCCGGGGCAGGGGGAGGCGGTGCCTCCCCCCCCACGCCGCCCCCCGGGGGGCTGAGCGGGGTCCGGTGGGGCTGGGGACGGAGTGGCTCGTAAGGAGCCTGAGGTGGAGAGGAAAAACGTGTGAGGGGGGGTCCTGATGGGACGACGTGTGGTCCCGAAGGACGGCCACAGAACCGTGTCCCTGGGTGCTTTGTGCCCGCGCACCCCCCGGAGCCGGGGCGCGGGGATCTCAGCATCCCTCCGGAGCGCCGGGCTCCCTCGCAGCCCGGGGAGACCCCTGCCCGCCCAGAAAACTCCCAAATCTCTTGTAGGCCCTTCCCTTAAGGCATGGTTCATTAATACACAAAGTAACACCAAACAAAGCTTTTCCCCCTGACCAAACAGCCGGCAGAGCCAGCGGGCTCTCCCTTTGCACCCGTCTCCCCTGAGGACAAGGCCACGCTCCTTCCCCTGCACCCCCGCGGAGGGGGCTGGGAGGCAGGCAAGGCTGCGAGGCTTAACCCTTCCCTGCCTCCTCCGCCCCCCGGAAAGTTTATTAAAATGCCAGGGCCTCTAATTGTCTGGCTGAGTTATATTGCTGAATGAGGAAAGCAAATTACCCACTCACTGGGGAAGGTTTTTACGCTGAGACGCAGATGGTAAATTCTCGCTCCGAGGTTGTTGTGTTGGTCTGTATTTATTTGTGACTTGACTGCTTCAATATGACTGTAGAAATGCACTTGTTAATACTTAAGAGGTCACATAATGTGGTGGGGCTCATACCTTGCATGCTTCTGAACACTGTTATTTACAGAACCCTGTGCAAAGAGATTTGGAAAACCAACCACATTTTCCCAGTACTACTGATTTTTGTCCTCAGAACCACGGGAAAAAATCAGTGACAGCTACGTCAGTTCAACCTGGAGAATAACCCGGTAAGTCTACAGCTTCCCCTCCCCCTGCAGCTAATAGAGTTAGACATTCACGTAAACAGTTGTGAATCATATTGTGAGGATGTTTTTGTGGGGCGAAAAAAAAAAGGGGGCTAGAAGAAAGCAGCAAAAAGGCTGTCTAATGTAAACCAGAAGAGATGCACTTTTTTTTCCCACAGTGCCCATTCAAAGATCAGCATGTTTGATTTTGTTAAAAATTGAGAATATGTCAGTTGCTGTGAGCTCTCCAGTAGCATTTTAGAACAGAAGATGCCATCAAGGATTTGCGTATTTGCCTCACACTGGTACTCAAACTTCACAAGGTGATTTTCTTTTCAGTGCAAAGTGTATCAATGTAGTTCCCTCTCTGGAAAATATCTGCTTTTTGGCTGTTGATGAAGCACTCGCTTTTTTAAAAGACTAATTGATATTTAGATTGACCAAGCGCTGTCTGAAGATGTTTTCATTAACATTTTTGTTTGATTAGGCTGAAAAAGGGTTAAAAGTAACTATAGTCTCACAGTCAACAGAAAGCTATTGAAATGTTTGATTATCCCTGCAGCAAAGGAAAGAGGATAGTAATACAACAGTAGCCTCTCTTGGGGTAAAGTCAAGATTTAATAACCTAGGACCAAAGCAATTGTTCAAATCAAGCAAAAGGAAGTTCAAAATATTTTCAAGTACAATCTATTTCCTTGTGTTTATTTTGATCAAGATGCCCTCAGATAAATAGCTCTCTTCCACAGGAAGGCAATAGAAATGTCACCATTGACTCCAGGGAGATCAGGATGGATGCCTGGACATCATGTGGGAACATTAATTTAATATTCCACAAAATAGTGCAGTTTAAGAGTCTGTATTGGCTGTCCATTCTCTCCCTGTTTTGTCAGATTTTTTTATTATTACTATTTAATCAAATTACTGTCTTAGAATTCAATGATGGAAAAGATCTAGCAGATCAAGCAATCCGTCTTCCTTCAAATGCAGTGTTTCTTCGTGGGTTTTTTTTTACTGATGCCTCGTGGAGCGCAGTTTTTTAAATGTCCCAGGTGATAAGGGCTCCTTAAAGAGCCTTACTGCACGTTGTAATGGATCTCTGCCTATGATCAAATCCTGCTGTTCCTTGCTATGCAGGAAGTCTTTCCAAATTAGTCTAACACCAGGGCCGAGCACTGTGACTAATAGGCATAACTGCACTGCTCATGCTATCTGTAAGGCAGGTTCAGCAGGGAAAATATCAGTACCGAGAGTGTGCTGGTTATTCCATGGACTAAGGGGAAAAATCTTAGAGAAAAAAAGACCAGGGGATGGATTTGAGAGTTTAAACCTGAAGCATAAATAATTACGCAAAGATGCTTTACTCTGGAGGCACTTTGTCAGTAACAACTCTAGATAAACTAAAGAAACATGAAAAACTGTTTGACAGCAGCCTTAGGGGAAGGTACCTGAGCTTCAGGATCTTCACATGCGTCTCGACCAGTGCCACCAAGTTTGGACTAAGCAGAAGAATAAGCCGTGACCCTTGGTATTAGATTCTATGAATCTAGAAAAGCATCAAGTCCAGAGGAGCAGATACATTTTATTCAACACTGGCCAGTAGATCTTACCCACTTTAGCCAGTGTTCTGTCCAATAGCTTATGTCTGACAAAAGCATACTGTCCAAGAAGGCTTAAAAGCAGCAGATAACAATGAATTAGCCACTTTCCTGGGCAGTACCTTACCAATGAGTGTTTTCCTTCACACGTGAATTTGTCTGGCTCCAGTTTCCTGCTATTTGTTCAGCCTGTGCCTTTCCTCACTAGGTTAAAGAGACCTTCCACATCTCACATTTCCGTTTCTTGAGGGTATTCCATGTTGTAATCCAGTTCCTTAAGAAAGGATAAGCTCCAAAAGAAACTCGTATGGCACTTTGGGGTTTCAAAACATAAGGGTGGGAGCAGAGGGTCTCTCCTCCATGCTCTTCAAAATTTCAATATCCCTTTGGAGAAAAAAAAAAAAACAACCAGAGAGTCCAACAGGACATTTTTACCCTGTCTGGAACAGCTTGTAAGGGAAAGGATGGGAGTAAAAATATAAACTGAGCAGTTGTGTGAGAGAGATCCCAGAAGCCACATTTTGGTATTGGCTGAAGATGAAATTTTATTTTGTTAGGTGCTCACACAGAATTTACTGTTACTTGTTTGAACAAATACTGCTGTAAGCATTTTCTTCTCGGTAGTGGCTGTGGCCTTCAAGATATAGAGAAAAAAACACTCTGAGAAAAAATATCTGAAATCCCTCTGCAAAAAAAAAGTCTAGGATCACCCTGTACTTCAGTGAAACCCCAAAGAAACCTACTGCAGTTCCTTTTCCATGATGCCTTATGGAGAGTGGGTGGGAGAGCTGTACCCTGCAGACCAGCCTGCATGGTCAGCCCTGGCCAAAGCTCTGCCCAGGGAGCTCCCAAGGGCCAGAAAGGTTCCCAGGTGCTGGAGGGGTCCCCAGGGCCTCCACGAGGTCCTCGAGGTCCTGGTGACAGGAGCTGTGGGTTACCCTGACCAGGTGATCCACCGCATAGGTGGATCCTTGGGAAGGAAACTGCCACCTGAAAAATGAACGCAAACCTCCTCCCCAGTTTAAACCAGACACTGGTTGCCAACGTGGGGTTCTCATTCAGATTTCACTGCTGGGTAACTATTAATCTCTACAGTCATGTTCATTTACTGTGACACTTGTTTTAGCCCTGGACAAAGAATGTGTTTGATAAAATGAGGGCAATATCTTTTTCGTTTATAGAGGCAATTAGCTACACACTCTCTGTTGTCAGAGCGACACAGCATCAATCACGGACGGAGATCGGTTTCTTTAAAAGTTAAATTCCCTGCTGTTGTTCTGCCAGTGTTTTAGTCACATGCATGATGTTTACTTTGGGGAGGAAAATGTGTTTCATTCTGGCAAGGGGAACAAAACGCTTTGGATGAGGGCTCCTTTGTCAGGGGAAGACGGAAAATTCTGATGCTTTAGATAAAAAGGGGAGATAAGGTACCTGATTTGCTGCTGCTGCTTTAATCGCGGTTATCACGGCTGATTGTGACACGGTCCGCTGAAGTCCGTGGGACTGTTGCTTCCTCATGGCACAGCTAGTCCCGTCAGGATGTTACAGCTTTCCTCTCAAACATTAGATTAATCAATAAATCGCCGTGTACTGTTTTTAATTCTCTTGTGCATGAACCCGGGCTGAAACATCGTTTTCCCCTCCAGCATTTGTGTCTCTTGGGTAATTTGGCAGGGTGCAGATTTTTGTCTAAGCTTCCTGCTTTACCGCCCACGAAAGCCTACCAGCGAGTAAGTACAGAAATGTCAAATTTCGGGGATCTTCTGCAGCCAGGAGACACCCAGCGCTAATTTCTTGGGTCCTCCGCAGAAACTTCAAGCGGACAATAAAAAAATAAGTCGACAATGCGTGGAGGACATGGCTCATCCTTCCTCACCTTGCTTCAGAGCTTCGCTGGGCTATTTCACTTAAAAGAGCCTGCGGAGCTGGTCGGGGAGCGCTCCGCGCAGCGCCGCGCAGAGCCGCGCAGCACCGCGCCGGCTGTCATCATTCAGCGCAGCTGCGCGGGTAAGGGGGGGGCGCAGGAAACGGGTTTGATTTTGGAAACGTTTCGCTGTTTCGGCCGGTTGGGTGGAGGCTCGGAGCTTGCGAGCCACCGGGGGGGCTCGGGCGCTGCGCGGTAGGGCCAGCACCCCGCCACTACCGCGGGGGACCGGAACGCGGCACTCACAAATCACCACTTAAAAACACGAGAGGGAAACGTTGTCGTGCTTAATGGCCTGTGCGGAGTGGCAATAATGCGGATTTGTCTTCATTAGTTTCCAAACGCCCCCGCCCCCCCCAAAAAAAAATCTCCCATCTAGAAACAGGAAAAATTCGGCTCTGAATTTTCAGAGCAACGATCGCGCTCGTGCGCAAGTGAGAGGCATGCCCAGCTCCCGCATCTGCCTCCTCGGCGTCATTTTTAAGCGTAAAAGAGGCGCAGATGCGGGTGTGGTTGCTGAGGTCCGCCGGTGCCCGTTGTCCCCGCCGGTGCCCGTTCGCCGGGCCGGGGGCCGGCTCTGGGAGCTGCGCGCCCTCGGGCGCTCAGCACCGGCGCTTCCCTGGGAGGACCCTCCGCGCTGTCACCGCTCCTTCTCCCTAACCCCAAGAGCCAGAACAAAATCATTACTCGGAGGGGCTGATGGGTGGAGAGGGATCCGCGGAGGAGCGCGCACGGCGAAACCTCCATCCCCCGCCGCCCCGGGGCCGCACGGCCCTTCTCGGGCAGCTGCCAAATACTGTGTTTAGGGGGAGAGTGTCCCCCCGCCCTTTTATTTTATTTTATTTTTCATAATTAACTTTATTTGGTTTGCTCTAGGGACGAGCGGCGCAAGGCAGGGGGAGGATGCTCCGCGGCAATAGCCGGCCTGCTGCGCCCGCGGAGCTGCCGCCGTGCCCGTTTGCGTGGGGGGAGCACGGGGGCGTGGGACACGACGTGCACTAGCAGCCGGCCGGACCTCTCGGTAAAGCTGCCCGGGACTGCTCGCTCCCGGCTCCGTGCGATGCGGAACGGTGCGGAGCGGCGGGCATAGCTCACCTCGCACCCCGCCACCCCCACCCCGGGAGCGAGAGGGGTGGTCCCCGCCGTGAAGCGAAACACCAAGCGCCGAGGGTCCTGGGGGCCGGGGGTCGGGCCCCGTGAACGGCGCCGCGGCTGTCGGAGGTGCCGGTTCGGCCCGGACAGCCCCACCGGCACCTCTGTCGCGGATGTCCCCGCTGCAGCCGGCGGCGGGGTAGCCCCGACATCGCTGTCACCGAGTAACCCACCCGGGCCGCTGCTCCTGCGTGAAAAATCCCGCGTGGAAAACCCCGCGTGGAAAACCCCGCGCTTCACTGACATGCACGGCAAAACCAGCGATGCCGGCACCGGGGAGCGAGGGGGCGAGAACGGAGACGGCGGCAGCACTAAGGGTATCTCAGAACGCGGCAAGCGGCTGGGCCGCCGCCGTCGCCGCTCCCCGGCCGTTCCACCTTAAGAGTAACTGCCCCTTTAAGGGGCGGAGCCGCCGCCTAGGCGCTGCCGCGCCGGTTCCTCCCTGCAGGGGGCGCTGCCGGCCCGCGTTTGGCGCCGCCAGCGGCGGG
>VWZZ01006630.1:0-10905 GCA_013399095.1 Psophia crepitans
ACTGTGAATCATAGATAATTTGCTCTTGTCTACAGCTTTTCAGATTCTTTGATTTATTTCCTGGGAGGATTTGTAACCATACTTTAGAGTTCTCAGTTATTTCATGTTCGTTCCTCTCCGAATACTCACGTGCATTTTTCAAGCTAGATTGTTCTGTTGTAGACCAAAACCTGTTTTCTAAATATGTTGGTCACAATGTATTAGTATGAATTGCCATTAAAAAAAAAAAAGGTCACTTGAGCAATCAATGAGGGCTTCTAATTTAGTCAAATTTTGTGTATCTACCTTTCAGATTAATTTATGTTTTATTCCATGCTTTAGATCACTTGGTCTTGCAATGGCACCTCGTGTGAGATTTCTTCAAAAAGTTCGGAAACAGCTGAGTGCGAATGAGGCAGCTGATGGGACTGATCACTTGACGGGGACAGAGCAAAATAAAAACACCGTCTTCTCGATAGACAACGAAGGAGTGGGGAAATGTGGAACTGATTTCAGTGGAAAGGTATCTGTTAACAACAAAAAGGAAAAGGAGAAAAGAAGAGAGACTGAGGAATGTTCTGCTTCCAGTGAAAGTGCTGAGGAGAGTGGTGAGTCTGAGGATGAATTGCAAGAGGTATCTGAGGAGGAGGAGGAAAAAGAAATTCCTGTACCAAACAGGGTTCCAAACCTAGACTCCACACAATTCTTTGAAGATGATGATGACGACGATGATGATACTAAAGATCTTGATTTGCTGACAGTGAAACGACGGAATGTTTTCGGCGTGGAAGCTAAAGATAATCCACAACCGGTAAGTTCACTTTTATAGTAAGGCTCATGAATCTTAAGGATTTTATATTGGGCATATTCCAAGTAAGGAGGAGGAGAAAAGAGAAAATTCTGCTCCTGGTAGAATACTCACTTGAATACTCACTTGTCCATATGTATCAGAGATCAGAATTGCTCCCAAAACAGAAGTGGTATGACTTGTGTTGTTATCATTTTGTTATTAGTGGAAAGTAATTTTATTTGCATAACGAATACCCCTGTAGTTGCTTTAATTTATGAACAACATGGTTTGAATACCTGGGAAATTTTGACAGCATTAACTCTTATCACTTGCTAATTTGCTTGCACCTCTCTAAAACAGCTGCCACTTTCACTCATAATTTTGATGTGCTGCAGTTTATGGGAAGCAAAGGAGATCATTCAATACATGATGATCCACGTTCCTGCAGAAATCATAACAAACAATCTTTACCATAATGTAACCTTCAAACCATGATTTTTACTTTCAACAGGACCTTTGCTGGTAGGAATTGAGCCAGTATCAGGGGGAGAGAGTGCGCCGTTCTTGTAAAGCATGGTTACAAAGGCTGATTAAAAGTACTCATGTACATCTTTCATTTCTTTAGCAAGTAGCATTATAATTCAGGATTTCTCTGTGCTTGGTGTTCTGAGAAATGTTGCTTTCATTTAATCTTTAAATACAGTGTTATAGTAAGGGTGGGGGTTTGTTTTGTCTTTTTTTATTTTACTATTTCTATAAAGCAGATTTGGTACGTACATATTGTGACTTTTTTGTGTATCGTTTGCTATCTAGCAACTATATCTCTGTAGTAAAGAGATCCAAGTGGAATAGCCATCTGCTTCGGCAAGATGTTTTTCTGAACTTCTACGCATGCAAGCAGAGCCTCCTGTTAAGCAAAGTATTTATTTTTCCAACTGGTATTTTAAATCTTTCTTTTTCAGTGGTGTTATTTAACAGCACAGGGCACTTGTCATGGCCTTATGCTAATCAGCCCACTAGCTGCATTTATGAGCAGCATCTTTCCTTTAGTATTCAGTGAGGTGTTACCAGCTCACTAGTTTTATCAGCTAGCATTGCTTAAGACAAGCATTTGCACAGTGACCCAGCCGCTGCCTGCACTGCTGCCTCTACCAGAGGAGTCTGTCACAGGTTGCCATCTTGTCCAGAACTAGGGCAGGAGGATACTCCTGGAATTACTTTCTCTTCCTGTTGTTCTAAGCCTGAGCTGTCCTGCCCTGGCACAGCCACTGCCTGGCAGTGCCTATTAGCTATTCAGTTCCATGGAGAAAAGAAATTGCTGTTTTAAAAATGAAATTGAAGATAAGATTTCTGCCTTAGTTAACAAATGATGTTCTCACAGCTATATCACCCCGTGCTGAATTACAGGTTGCTTTTGTGTGTTGGAAAATGGATTGGGAAGTTTTGTTCAGGAAATGGTAAAAGCAGAAACTTTGATGTAAAAGAATGAACAGAAGAAGCTTTATGAAAAATACCAGTGATTTAAAAAGTAATTTGGAACCTCACTGGGTAGCCTTTTAACAGTTTTTCAGCATTAATCATTTATAGGTCAGTTTATGCACAGGCAAGTCAGAAGTAATTTTCTGTAATTCAGCATGAACGGTGGAAGGGTTAGTGGTTTCTACTGGGTGTGCAAGTGTGGAAGACCTTGCATCACCTGAAACCTCTTGTACATGGGGGCAAGATAATGAAGTAATTACTTATTCTTCTAAGCAGCTACGAACAAAACACTCGAAAGTTTCAAGATCTGTATCATTAAAAGCTTAAATATAATTAAATAATCTCCTACAGAAACACGTACCATAGTGCAATATGTAATTTTTAGAAAGCAGAGTTGCAGGCCATGCTATGCTTAACTGGGAGCTAGTGTTAATGCATACAGTACCGTGGTGTTTATTACCTTCTGTTACTGCGAAAATTGTTGATAATAAATTGTGGAGTGCTTTAAATGTAAAGATTCTATTTCAGTAGGAATAAGAGAATAAAAGACATACTGTCTTTTACTGTTTTGGGACACAAATGCACATGATAGAAATTGCATAGAAAGGTTCAGGCATTGTGTATCTTTCATTTCATCTGTATACCTCAGCGCCGCATTTTGTGGGTGTTAAAAGCCAAATCGGTAACTTGCAACACTTCTTATATTTTTTCCTGTTTATTTTTGGGATAAAAGTTTTGAAACAACGATTACTGCATTAAGGTAGATCTGTTGAAATCTAAAGAATTAGAAAGGACTGATTCCTCTCGGTGTGAGGAGCACTGAGCAGTGTGAGTGCAGTTCTGGTGCTGGGTGTTGGAGTCCCCTTCCAGGGAGAACTCAGGAGCCAGTTTGACTACAGTGCACTGGGTTGTTGCAGCATTTCTAGGATGAAGTCATGCATTAATTAATAGTGTCAAATGCTGCAGAGAGTCTAGGACTATGAACATAGAGTATACACTCTGCTAGAGCAGTTAGGTGTGTTGTTTTGTTGTTGGTGTTTTTTTTTTTAGATCTATTCTGTGTGCTAAATAAGGTGGGAGTGCTGTGGAAACATTAGTATGTGATCATCTAATTAGGAGACTATGCGTATGCCCACGAAGGTTGGATTCAGTTTGCGTTTATGCTTTTAATGTCTAAGATTGATTTTGCAATTTCACTATTCTTATATTGTGCTTATTGCTGACAGCAAAACACTCCCGCTGTGATTGTTGAGCTTCAGGACCTTCTTGTAAATGGAAACATTGCATTCCGTTTCAATTTTTCAATAGCTGTTGTTAGAGACACCATCGCTTCCTCATCCTTGCGTCTTCCCTAGCCTCTCCAGCGGTGGAAGGAGCAAGGGGAGACACAAGGCTGGCTCCGAGTATCCCGTGTGCTGGTGGTGCGGGTGGGGTGGGCTCGCCTGTCTTTGTAACAAGGGAAGGGACCTAGCCAAAAGGAGCAGGGGTTATTTAAACTGATGGTGCCCTAGAAAGGGATTTGTGTGACTTCCTTAGAACATTTGGTCATTGTTGAATGTCCGTGGTACCCAAACTAAGAGTGAAAGGTAGGTCATGGTGTGAAGTGAGACACATCCAATGCTAATTCCTCTAATAGCACGACCTGTGTCTCGATTCCACTCTTTCCTCTTCCCCTTTTGTAGTGTGGCCCTTGGCCGCCTGCGTACTCTGTCTCCATTGTTTAGTGACGATAGATAGAAAACAAAATATCTTCTATGCACTGCTGTATAAAAGAAGAAAGGTTGGGTATGGTGAAAGACCTTGGCAAGTACTACAATTTTGTTATAAGCTTCTAAGCTCATTTTTTAAAAGGTACTCACTAGTTGCCCTATTTATGATTTTTACTTAAATATGTGAGGACTTCTAGCTGATGATATAACTCATGGCATTTATTTAGAAGTACAGTGTTATGAATAAAAAGAAGCTCAGCTATATGCATAGAGCCATTACCAGATATGCAATGTTTAGCTGTTGTGTTAACATGATGGAAATTGTTTAAAGTACATTTAACAATATTAGCTGTATTGATGTTGCAAATACTAGAAGTACTTCCTGGTTACAAACTTTGTTTCTAATGCTAATGTTATGGAATTGGTTGTTGCATTTGGAAATGCAAAAGCTATAATTCTTAAACTTCAAGCATTATTTATTTTGAGAACTAAGATTAAGCCTATAGTAGTTTTTTCTTGGTTTTCTTTAATTTTAGTCATCTTGTTAGACATATTACATACTCTCAGACTTCTGCTATTGAATTTTCTGGTTTAGGATAGAGAATATTAAATTACTGAGTTCTTAAGATTACTGTGGCTCACTCCCTGTTCCCCCATCTCTTGCTTTATGGACACCTAAAACTTAAGTGAGGTATTTACTGGCTGCTTGGAACACTGTAGTAAGCACAAGGGTACAGAGGGCTGCCTTAAATAGTACCTGCAGATTCCTTGGAGTTAGTCTGGATTTGCGGAGAGCCTGCTATTTCAGTACTGTAGCTATGGAGGGAAATTATTTTATATGTCACAGTTCTGTCTCAGCTGACCAGCTTGTGTTATAATCTAATAATACATACATACGATGACGTTTTTTGACACCTCTTAGACACATGAACACTGTACACTGAAATATTATGCCCTGGATATGTACATGTTCATAAAAGCAGGAGAGAACAGCCAAGGGTAAATTTCCCTAACTAGAGATGATAGAGGAATCTATGCCAAGAAGCAGAGAGCGATAGCGAATTGCAGTGTGGCCTTCACACAGAAAGTGAATCAAGGAAACATCATGTAATATGCACCAAAGTCAGGACATAGTCCTCGGGGATTTTCTTCTGTAATGTTGAGAAGAAAGCCTGATACCACCCAGAGAAATTAAAATTAATTTTCAGAGTTGTGATTCATCTCAATTGCTTCTCTCACATTGATTTTTCCTTCTGAATGGCATCTCTCTCCTGTTCCATGCTATGAGAGAGATTTTCACCAATCTTGTGTTTATATGTTGCTTTTTCTGCGTAAAGTGTTTTCTCATTCCTCATACCAGCTCTTACTAGCTCTTACTCTTAGGCTTTCATATTAATTTGTATTGAATGTATGACTTTGTCTCCCCGGTGCCTTTCGGCAAGATAGGAAATTCCCAAAGGAGGGAAGAAGCAAGGGAGTGAGCTGGCTGACTCTGGCAGCGGCGCTGTTTCCCTTACGGATAGCCCTCTGCTTTTGCTGTAGCAGCATGTTGTGTCCAGGAGAAGAAGGCTGCTCCAGGCATCCCACTAGCTGCAAGAGAAGCATTATTCCCTGGAGACGTGTTGCAAAGCTAGCATTCTGGCAGAGAAAATATAGAAGTTATTTATTTTTAAGTTAAATAGAAGTCACTACTGTGATGCATTACATACCATAAATTCTTCTTCTTAAAGGATGCAAGTGCCTTAGGTTCTCAGCCTAGTAACAGTGCGCTTGTGTATTTCTAATTGAATTACAGCATGTCATGCTATATGAAGTAGAGAATATTTGCATATAAGTGAAGTAGGCCTACATTTGGATGTTAGCCAAAGTGCTTCAAGAATACAGAGTTAGGAAAAAAAAAATCTTTTATCAGCTGTGAATGATAAAAGCCTCTTTATGCACAGCAGCCAACACAGGATGGATTCCATGGATGGAAAATTTTAAAGAAATCACATTTTCTTTCTGTGTCATTTCAGTACTTTAAGTACAACCCAAACTTGTTTTTTTTAAGAATATCTATGATGTCAAGTTATATTTTACGTAATTTTAAAAAGTGTTGTCATTGAGAAGTGTTTCTGTAAGCTATGCAAAGGACAGAGCAAAAATATTTGTTTGTGTTCTTGGACAGCTTTTGCTGTTGAGATTTGCAGCAGTGTTTGTTCCCCTGGCTTTATTATTTTTAAGTAGAACATTCATGACTTACTTGCTAGGTTAAACTCTGTACCAGAGGCGTTTCAGACAGCCCTTTGTAAAAATCCGTAATTTACGTTAAACTCCAGATCCGTAGATGACTTACTATTTTAATCTTTCTTCTTTGCTCTTTCAGGTTAGCTGCTTCAGCACCCTTCTGTCTGCTCCCCATCCATCTTCAGATTTCTCTTTATATGATTTCTATTTCAATTATTTTTTTATCAAGTTGTTGCAAACTTCTGTAGGGTATGAAAAAATCGCTGTAAATATTAGAGTTTCTTTCACCTTTAAGGCAGCATTCCAGATATTTTTGTCAATCCCTGTGATGTTTAGAAAAACTGGAAAACACATGTAATCTGTAGGATTGAAATTCTCTTTGAGTTACTGGTAAACTATATATTTCAAATAAATGGCTACTATATATATATCTTAAAGTACATGTGCAGCATAAAATGGTTGTCTTAAATATTTTAAATCATCTTTAAAATCAGGATAGAAAGTATAATTTAGGAATTCTATTTTGATATCTACCCTTCTCATAGATCTTAGCTTTCCATATCATAAGATACAGAGTACGTCATTGGGACATGCTGGACTTAGCTTCTGTGAAAAGTTTTACATTTGAAAGTGCTTTTGAACAATACTATGTGCCATCTGAAGCAGCCTCACAAGTCTTCACTGCTGAACCTGCTGAAACATCCCACCATGTGCTGTCCAACCGAGAGGAAGCTATTTTGCAAAGCGTTTCTATGGCTAATGTGTACTGAAGTACTTTAAAACTCGTGTTTAATGATGTTAGGTAGTGAACCAGTTCCTTACGGAGGATCTTGCGGTGGATTGATGGTTTATGCAGTGCAGAGTGATGTGAGCAGGCTAGGCTATTACGTGCTCAGGTTGCAGCATCCGGTACGACTTAGGTTACAGTGAGTCACGCTTTGTCTTGTGATTGAATAGACCAAAATGACAGAGATGCCTGGTCTTGTATCTTCAGAAATATTAGGGCACTGTATGATCTAAAATGATTCACTGAAATACCATTTGTTAAATACTTCTAGTAGGTTACTCAAGCCTGCTGTAACACCCTTGGTTTTAATTGTGCTTAATGTATTGCAGCAGTCTCATAGATGAGGGTGAGCCAAATACTCTGCCTTAAAACTGCCTTGCAATCAATATTCTCTGACTCCATAGGTTTGGTGAATTCTAAAATGCAGCAATTTCCTTTACATCATTAGTGCCTGAATGCTCAGCGAGTGATGGCGTTGAAAGTATTTATAACTATGACGTGGTTTTTGGATGACTGATTTTCTAGCAGTTGAGTGCTAAAATTGTAAAATGTTACTAGAAATTATACAGCACTAATTTTTAAAGGAATGCTGCCTCCTGAAATAATAAAATAATAAAGCGGACCTACTAACAAATACATATCCAGAGTCTCCTGACTACTGTCAGCACTGTGTGTAGTTAAAATTATGAGATTTATTCTTTATTGTATATGTGAACATCTTCTCTGATACAGATATCTACTACTGTAAGAACTGCTTAACAAACTACCCATTCACGTTTTGAATAATATTTTGGGGCAGATTTCTGAATTCATATCTGAGTTGTGTAATTTTTAACTGGAATAATTTGATAATTAGGGGGGGAAAAAATGTGGTTTTGGTGGTGATTCATCAGCTGTTAGCCAAAGTGAGTCCCTGGATAATTCATTACAGTATCACTACCATGGAAATTGTAATTTAATGGCTGTTTTTAAAAGGAAAAATGTGTGTGGTACACCGTTTTCAAATAGCAACCTGCTGATTGACCAGGAGCTGGGCCAGTGATCACAGAAAATCTGCTTGGTCCCATGAAGCTGATGCTTCCTTGTTTCCATGAGACTGATTTGTGCCACCTAGTGGAGTTGTAGCATGGCAGGAAGCGCTTGGAAGGTCTTTGACCTTCATCAGGCTGGGCTCTCTGCTCTCCATCTTGGGTGAAGAAACAGCTACTGCCTCTGGGGATAAAAATCTCTTAAAGGAGCTTTGCTTTGAATGAGTGAAAGGAAATTAAAACAATTAAGACCACAGTCGCCAGCTTTATTTCAGTCAAGAATAAATGAAGTACAGATCGCTTGTAGGCCATCCTGGCAGGGCAGACTTAGAGTTCTTCCCATCCTCCATCCCCTATACCATGCTGTTCCAGCGGTAGGTCTCCACTTGTTTCAACCCGGGGTTGTTCCTCTCCTTTGCCTGAGCTCTGTGTGTGTTTGTTCCTCCAGCAGGAAATCTAGCTCCAGCTGATGCTGACCCGATCCATGCAGACTTCT
The DNA here is from genome assembly GCA_013399095.1 of Psophia crepitans. NCBI lineage: Eukaryota > Metazoa > Chordata > Aves > Gruiformes > Psophiidae > Psophia > Psophia crepitans. Next base: position 8,495 of record VWZZ01006630.1, read on the forward strand.
TTGCCTGCTCCGTATGGCCCCCTGTGTTCTGTATAGACCCTCCTGAAGCAATAGGGTTGTGCTCGAGAAGCGAGATATCGGGCAAATGTGCCTGAAGAAGATGGGGCTGCATTAGTAAATCCTTCGGATTCCCGTACAGACGGGAAGAAGTGTTAGTGTCCTTGAGTGGGAGAAACTCATGGGAAAACAAAATGACAAAGGTGACTTTTTGAGAAACTAAATGACAGTATAATTTCTTTCAAATCTGTCCTGTATGTGACCAAGACTACAAAGTGTTATTTAAAACTGCTTTCCATGGTGTTTTTCTGTGGTAATTTTGACTGTGCTTCTTGCAGAGAGCCTGTGCAGATAGGCAGCTGGAGAAGATAAGCTAACCTCATTAGTACTGTGATTAAAACTAGGTTTATCAGCGAGTAGTGTGGAAGAGGAGTGGGTCTGAGATACTTGTGCCATGCCAACCTTGCCGTGACCATGCTGGGAAGGGAATACAAAACAGTATCTATTTGAAATAATAGCTAGTACTGCCACTGTTCATTTTAAACTGGGGTTGCTGAAACTGCCTTCCCTGCAAAAGGATGATGTCTGAGCTCTGCGTTGGCTCGGTAGTGTGCCAGCAAAGTAAACTTTAGAAGATGTTGGATTTGTTTAAAGTTTGAGAAAGAACAAATCCTTACTGGATTTTTAGGGACATGTTGGTTAAAGGCAGCTTTCCTTATTTCTATAATCTCAGCACTGAGCAAAATTAGTATTAATTGATGTTCTGTTTACATGGGCACTTTCTTATCTCAGAGTCAGGGTGCTAGAGTCCTCAAAACGGCAGCTCTGCTGTGGCAGCTTCCCACCAGGTTCACAATAGAAGGGCCAGGTCTTGCCGAGTGTAAAAGTACAGTATGTATTCCTGTCTCCATAGAGCTCTTTCTGTCTTGGTGGAGAAATAGTACATCTACCTCATTGTTTTGGGGAAATACTATTTTTGCAGTCGTTATTCTTCTACTGTATATATAATACTAGTCTGAATTTTGTTGGTCTGTAATTCTGGGTGCTGTTCTTGTGTTAGGTGTCTTTGTAAATCATTAACGAAGGGCAGGGGGTCTTTCTGGTGAGGTTGCAAATCCCAGTGTCACTTCTAAACGTTTTTATCTAATAAAGCGAGGTTGAAGAACAAGCTGATAATCCCAAAGTGGATATTAACAGCTGCCTTCAGCCTTTCCACCTGAGGCTTGTTTACAAGATACACCGAAAGCCGAAAGATATCTCTGCCCCAGCTGTTCGTGGACTTGTTGGCACATAGAATCATAGAATGGTTTGGGTTGGAAGGGACTTCAAAGATCTTCTAGTTCCAACCCCCCTGCCATGAGCAGGGACACCCTCCACTAGACCAGGTTGCCCAAAGCCCCATCCAGCCTGGCCTTGAGCACTGCCAGGGTTGGGGCCTCCCAGATTCTCTGGGCAACCTGTGCCAGTGCCTCACCACCCTCTCAGTAAAGAATTTCTGCCTAATATCTAATCTAAATCTCCCCTCTTTCAGTTTAAACCCATTACCCCTTGTCCTATCACTCCCTGCCCTTGCAAATAGCCCCTCTGTTCAAATGGATTCTCTTACACTCCAGCCATGGGAATTCACTGGCATGGTCTTGAAGAAATGTGTAAGTCCTTGGTTTGCTCATGTATTTTGGGACCTGTCTAGTCATCTAGAATTGCATCGTCTCTGCTAAAGATTAAGTCACTGGGAGCTGTTGCTGTTATTTCCTGCGATGTCTAGTCAATGTGAGATTGGGCATGGGAAGAGGGCAACTTCTTAGAAGTTCTGTGAAAGTTTATACATCTTGGCTCACCGATGAGTAAAGTGTTTGCAAGACAGATATTCACTGTGTTTTCTAATATCTTGTTTCTTGAGGTTTTCAGGTTGAAATTTGAGACTCACTTGAATTGGAAATGGGAAGTATGTTTGCACAATGAAATTACGATTCTGAGTCTTCGTTTTCATGGTGTTTTCACTGCCATTTGTGGAGAAATCTTAAGGTCTCAGATAAAAGACTAGGGCTTTTTTTAGTTATTTAACAGCTGTGCGTTATAGTAATCTGTTACTTTCTCTAGCTTTTGTTCCAATAACTTACCCAACAACATTGTCTGATAAGTATAAATAAATTCTTTTTTATCTATTAATTTTTATGGTGGTCACAAAAAGCTGAAGCTTTTTAAAAGTAAGTATACCCTCTGGAATATATTTATATATTCCTGGCTGGATGGCCGGGCCCAGAGAGTGGTGGTGAATGGAGTGAAATCCAGCTGGTGACAGGTTGTGAGTGGTGTTCCCCAGGAGTCGGTGCTGGGGCCCATCCTCTTCAACATCTTTGTTGATGATTTGGATGAGGGAATTGAGTGCACCCTCAGTAAGTTTGCAGATGACA
>VWZZ01006630.1:11136-68938 GCA_013399095.1 Psophia crepitans
AAACTGGTGAAGGGGCTGGAGCACAGGTCTTATGAGGAGCGGCTGAGGGAACTGGGCTTGTTTAGTCTGGAGAAGAGGAGGCTCAGGGCAGACCTTATTGCCCTCTACAACTACCTGAAAGGAAGTTGTGGTGAGCTGGGGGTCGGCCTCTTCTCGCAGATAACTAATGACAGGACAAGGGGAAATGGCTGCAAGTTGCGCCAGGGAAGGTTCAGGTTGGAGATGAGGAGAAAATTCTTCTTGGAAAGGGTGGTCAGGCACTGGAACAGGTTGCCCAGGGAGGTGGTGGAGTCACCGTCCCTGGGGGGGTTTAAGGAAAGGTTGGATATGGTACTTAGGGACGTGGTTTAGTGGGTAATAGGTGGTGGGGGGATGGTTGAACTGGATGATCCTTGAGGTCACTTCCAACCTTAATGATTCTATTCTATTCTATATGTATGCTACAGGTCAGAATGACGTGGTAACAAAAAACCGATGACCAGTAGCAGAAATCAAGAGGTGCTATCGATGAGAGATTGTGGTAGGTCAGTGAGTGATGCAAAGTATATTTAGTTTAGTGGACTGAGGAGAAACGCTCCTCTTATTTCCAGCTTTAGGACATGAATTTTGAATAGGCATTTCTAGTACATACAGCTCTTAGAGCAGTTTAGAAACAGTGTTGGGAGAAGGAGGCACAGCGTAGAAGAAAGCTCTGTAAATAGCTGTGACAGAAGCTGTGGGGACTGATGTCGAGAGGGATTTGAGGGGAGAAAGGAGGGAGAAGGTGAGGGAGCAGAGCTGAAAGGCCAGCTTTGTACTGACATGACAAATGCATGAGACATCTTTCCAACCTGCTCTTTGGGGAACCTGTAGGATACTGTCAGCAGATTCCTGTCTGTCTTCGTGTTGCGTTTCATGAAAACTTGTATTACCTCTTTTGCCATGATTTTTTTTTGTTTTGTTTTGTTTTTTTTTAATATGTGTTAGTGTGTTGCTTGCTGCCACAGCTTAGGATACTGACTACTCATCTGGTATGTGATCATCATTCCCTCCCCCCACCCCCCTTCTTCCTTACAGCCCTTCAGTGTTACAGTAGTTACATTTTGTAGATGAAAAAGGGAAGCTGTCATCTGGTCTGACTTCCCTGGATATCATAACCCTTATATTTTACTCTGTCACTCCTGTATTCAATGCAAAAATTGAATTTTGGTTAAGTGCATTTTTCAAAAGGCATCCTGTCTGGATCTGAAGAAATGGAGAGATCCAAAATGCACCACTACTAGTCACTTTTTTCAGTGGTTTTAACTCATTTTTTCATGTTGCATTGAAGAAGTGAGTATGGGACTGAAGAATAAAGACATAATTAGAGGACAGCAGCTGAAAATAAAGGTATTCGAGCAGATATTCCTTTGGCCTGCAAGAGAGACTTTATTTTAGCACACAGAAGAATGTGAGAAGGAAGTGTGATACTGTTACGGAGGAGGTGAATGATATGATATAAATTAAAGATGCAACGTGCAAATGCAAATTAAGGCAGCACTTAGCTTAGGGACACTTTGTTACTGAATGTTATCAAATGTTGCAAGTAATTTGGAAGGCATCCCATAGTACCTTAGGTATGGAAAAGATGGTGTGGGACTTGAACGTTGAGTATTTTGACTGACTGAACTTGAGTCAAATTTTCGTGCCTTTCTGCTTCAAGTATTATAATTAGCTTAACAAGGCAAGCCTTAAAATAAAAGTTTTATGTACCACATCTGCAGGTAATTTTTCTTTCTTTGGTTTCAAGATCAGCATTTACTCTAAGCCAAGGAAATGTTATGTTTTCATTAGCCAGTTTTGATTTTGTAGCTGTACTCTCCTAATCCTTTTTTAATGTGGGAAATTTAAAACATAAATTGCTTTGACTTCTCTCCGTTTTCAAGGAGTATTTTATTCTTTTTAGTGTAGCTGAATTTTTCAGTGGGTCATTGAAGCTTTTCAATCTTGATATTTCTCTGTTACTGCTAATCTTTTACGGTTGGAAAAATAACATCTTTGTATTTTATTTTACCTTTGAACACTTTTTAGCACTTATGAGCAATAATAGTCTTCTGAAACATTTCATAATATAATGTAGAACAGCTGCTAATGATTAGAACTAAGACAGCTGTAATGGAATATTTCTGGTAAATTGAGAAGAAACTAACAAGTAAATAGTGGTATGAGAAACGTTGAATTCTTCTAGTGTAAAAACATTGGAGAATTGAAATGCAATTTTATACTGAGTCTTTCTGTCAAGTGTGAGCATCTCAATGAAACAGAAGTCTTGTCATGTTGTTTTCAGTTTTTGCGTTAGATGCTGAAATAACAATTAAAAGGAGTTTCAAATGATGCAGTTGTTACGTACTCACCTTAATGTCACGTAAGTGCTGTGGTCTCTGAAATGGGTAGGGCTGTCCTGGCACCCACACTGTGCTGGTGCTGGGGTAGGTGGTAACTGATGTAGTTGAAAACTGATCTCACTTGTTCTTTTTCTGTGGGTCTTCAGCTAGATGCACTTCTTGCCTGTGCGGCTGTACCAGCCCACCAGCATGTTCTCTTGCACTGGAACTTCTCTGTAATAATACCTGCAGAGCCAGGCAATTCCTCAGATATTTTCTTGAAAAAAGATGTAAACCGGAGCAGAACTTATTTTACATTTTGATTTTGTGCCTGTCTGAACATTAGGAGGGAATCTAGAAACAGGCACGTTTTTGGCTGTTGCAGGATTTTTTCTACCAAGCCGATATAGCAACTGATACATCAGCTAGATAACAATGTCTAAGAAGACAGAACCCCCTTATCGTGAAGGAGAAGGCACTTAGGGAGGAGGCTGTTTGGGGTACTTGAGTTTTGTGGGGGTGAGGCAGGTGACAGACTGGAAGTCCATATTTTATTCTCCCCACCCCCCCAGTTGCTTGTGGTTGCCTGAACAGGGCTGTAGCTGTGTCCCCATGGGAGGGGGACAGCCTGCTGCCGCTGCTGCTAGAGGCTCTGCCGGCGGGGCTGGGGCTTCTGCCGACCAAGTCACAGGGCCCAACGTGGATGTGCCAAGACTGTCACTTGGCCTCTACCACTAACGGGGTTGTGCTATGCTGGTGGTAAACATCTGTGCCTCCTTGTGTCTCACCTCTGTCTGCGGCTTTTGTTTTTTTCAGGAACCGAATGCTGCAGCATTCCCCCTTTCCTGAAGGAGTGGTGTTGCATGGCTCCTGGTGGGTTATATGAACTCTGAAGATACCCAGTTAGATAAAAGGGAATGGCAAGGATTTAAGTGTTTAAACTAGCAGAATAGCTAGTTGTACTGTTGCTTCTAGCTGTCAAGTCTGAATGTAAGGAGGGAGCTAGGACAAATCCACAAAAATTAGCAAAAGCAGTTGTTATGCATGCACGTATAACTGTGTCTAAATAAAGCTTTTATAGCTAAAAAATTCTTAGCTCTTTCCTGGAGTTATTAATCTGAGGCATTTAGTGCTTCTCAAAGACACATTCCCAATTAAATTAGTTCTCATTTTTGCAGCAGGAAGGCTCAAATCTACATTAAAGTATTTTTATCAAAAATATTAAATTCAGACAAAGTTCTGTAGGGTTACATATTCAGCAGGTTAATGCTTATAGTAAATATTCAAACTTTAAAACCTGAAGTGTTGATCAAAGTGATCTTTTCCTTGTACATAATTCAAATAGTCTTCAGCAGTACTTGTGTAGTGTTTCAGAGGGTTGTGTTGGGATGTAACCTGGAGCCTGGTACCTGGAGAGAAGAACCGTAGGAGTGTGTGTGAAAATGTGTCTCAGGTTGGCTTTCAAGAAATAGTGTGTTCATACCCAAAGAGAGGGGAGGAGAGCAATGTTCCAGTTTGGGGTGATAAGGGGGAAGGAAAGTTGTAAGCTAGGCTAATACTGTTGCTACAGAATCAGTAAAATAATGAGTATTTAATTTCCAAATGCCCCATGTACTAAATTTGTTTCAGGAGTAAACCCAAACTTTCATATTCCTAATTTCCTTCAGCGCTTTTGATAATTAATTTTGAATTTCATCCTTTTTGAAATGTGATGGGCATTTGTGATGCACAGAAAAAGTGCCTGGAAGTGTTGCTGGAATCCATTTGCAAAGAGGTGTGAAGTACTCAAAGCTCAGAAGTGTCTTTACAGATGTCAGTGACCAGGGTTTACCCTGGGAATGTTTAATGAGGTGGCTCAGCGTGATAACAAACCAGTTGTATAGATATGGATGTATAGATACGGAGCTTTTCACAAGTATAGCGGTGTGTTTGAGCGTAGTGACGTTAGGTAGGGTGACTCAAGTTCTTCAGTCACGAGAGATTATATAGTGCTGAGGAAATTGAAGGTGGTGGGAGAAACCTGCGTTATTATTTTTGACTGTGAACCTGTAACTGTTTTGTTTTCCTGTGTTTGGTTTGTTTACTCTCGGCGTGTGCTATGAACTCCACTCCTACGTTTTCCATGCTATGGAAAACTGTCCCTTTCTGTCACATGCAGGTTACTTAAAATTAATTGGACAGATGTGTGTACATTCATGTCCAGTGTTCGTGGACCGGGTGCCTGTAGCCCCTGTTGCTTGTGCTTGCAAAACGATTGAAAATGGTTGAAGGTCAAAGCTTATGTCTCATGGTAGTGTGTAACGTCCTATGAACTGTGCATTCGGGCTTTTTAAACTTATCTTTTCCTTTTTTATTTGTTCTTTTTGTATATCTTAATGAGGAAAAGCTCTAGCTTTTATCTTTGGAGCGCTCTGAAAGCAGGACTTCCTATTCTGCCTAGATCGATGAATTATAACTGAGTTTCACTGTCTTGAGACAGGCTTTTGCCATTCTCTTACCTTCAGCCAAGGGGCTGAAATCTATCAACGAGAACAGTTTGGAGCTATCTATCATCTGCCTTTTCAAACTGTCCTTCCTGAGATCCTGCTGGAGTGTATAGCTACTGCACTCGCCGTGTTCACAGCCTAAAAGGACTTGGTACAAAATAGAAATTCAGTGCTTGTGCTGTGAGACCTGGGGCATCTGAATGTCAAGCTCTATCTGATGAAATTGCATTCTTCTCCTACTTTAATAGGATTGTGAGGATAATATAGTTTAAATTTATAGTTGTCATAAGGATAAGGTCAGCAAGTAGATCAGAGATGAATTGGATTTGACCCTGCTTTCTTTTCACTTGAGTTAATTTACTGACTTACTGGGCTACCAGTTGCTCAGGATTCAATGCGTGACTAAGTTGTGTCACAGGTTGCGTTGTCTTAAACTTTTATTAAAGAAAATATGACTTATATACATGAAATATTTAACCTTTATATATCTTATATATAGAAGGTAAATATGTGTATAATGTATAAAGATAAAATGTCTTATTTATAGTATTAATTTGTATTTAATTTATGTGTATATGTATATGTGTGTATATATATATGAAAAAGATGTTGCTCATTTGTAGGCCTACCAGTATGTAAAGGGGGTCTACAGGGAAGATTGAGAGGGATTATTTACAAGGGCAGGGAGTGGTGATACAAGGGGTAATGGTTTTAAAACGAAAGAGGGGAGATTTAGATTGGACATTAGAAAGAAATTCTTCCCTGTGAGGGTGGTGAGGCACTGGAACAGGTTGCCCAGAGAAGCTGTGGAGGCCCCATCCCTGGCAGTGTTCAAGGCCAGGTTGGATGGGGCTTTGGGCAACCTGGTCTAGTGTAGGGTGTCCCTGCCCATGGCGGGGGGTTGGAACTAGATGATCTTTGAGGTCCCTTCCAAACCAAACCGTTCTAAAAAAAAATAAAAAATACTTGTACCTCCAACATCTTTTCTCATAAATCATATTGCTGAAAGAAACCCTGAACTCAGCACATTTTATATGGGGTTAATTTTGCAAATCATAAGTGGCAGGGGTCTGATGATTAACATTTTAATTTTTGTGGTATTTCTTACTGTCTCAGCTAGGAGTACCAGCTCTTAACAGGAATTTTTGGGGGTTTTGTTTTGTGATCGTCTGGAAGATGCCCTGTTTTAGAAAGCAGTCAGCAAAGGCTGCAGAGAAGCAGGGTATAGCTCTCAGTCAGTGTCTGTATTGTAGATATTCCATATAATGATTATAGGATAAACTTACTGTTGTGCAGGAGCTGTGTCTCACTTCATGTTCCCTTTTCCCTTACTTCCTCTGTGTTGTTTCTCCTTCCGTTAGTGCTGACTGTCACAAATGCAGGCGTTAGCTGACTTGGGAGAAAGAATTTCTCACCAATCAGTTTTCTTTGTGCAGAAAGATAAATCCGCTGACTCTCCCAGCCTTGTTTTATTCTGAGATGTTGGTGGTTAGATTTTCAGGGAAGAGAATGGATTTATAGCATCTTGAGCTCATTTTTTTATGTAATCAAGGCTGGATGGGAAGATTTCCTGTTCATCCCAGGGAACAGTGGTAGAAATTCTTGAACGACTCTTCAGGAGTAAGCGTAGCAACGTAAGCAATCCTGTTTACCTTCAGATGTAGGTTGAGATGCTGGAGGACAAGCTTTATGTTACTGGCTGTGTGTGGTAAATAGCAGTTAGATTTGAGGAAAACCAAGTCCATCCTTTTCAGGTTATTCAACCTACATGATTTCCTTCAGTGGAAGTGGTTACACTGTTAGTAGCTTGAACTTTGTTAATTCTCCCTGTGCATCAGGAGTGGCAGAAGTCGTCACCTAACTATTGCTTGGCATTAGCTCTAATTAATCAGAAAGAGGGAAGAGATTTGGGCTTTTTGGTTTTGTTTCGTTCTAGTGTTGTGGTTTTACCCCAGCCAGTGGCTGGGCACCACGCAGCTGCTCGCTCCGTCCCCCTCATTGGGAAGGGGGAGAGAATCAGAAGAGCGAAAGTGAGAAAACTCGTGGGTTCAGGTACAGACAGTTTAATCAGTGAAGCAAAAGCCGCGTGCACAAGCAAAGCAAACCCAGGAATTCATTCCCCACTGCCCACGGCAGGCAGGGGTTCAGCCACCCCCAGGACAGCAGGGCTCCGTCACACGTAATGGTGACTGGGGAAGACAAACGCCATCACTCCGAACGCCGCTGCCCCCCCTTCCTCTTCACCCCCAGCCCCTTATAAACCGAGCATGACGCCATATGGTATGGAATGTCCCTTTGGTCAGCTGGGGTCAGCTGCCCTGTCTGTCCCCTCCCAGCTCCCCGCACACCCCCAGCCATCCCGCCGGCGGGGCGGTGCGAGAAGCAGCAAAGGCCTTGGCTCTGTGTGAGCATCGCTCAGCAACAGCAAAAACATCTCTGCACTATCAGCGCTGCTTCCAGCACAAACCCAAAACACAGCCCCACGCTGGCTGCTGTGAAGAAAATTCACTCTCTCTCAGCTGGAACCAGGACATCTAGGCAAATTTCAGAGAAGGCATGGCTCAACCAAAAGGTATATACAGTATATATATAAGTAGAAGTGCACTGATATGTGAACAGAAATGGGAGTTTACCTGTGACAATTAGAATTTTTTTAGTTCTTCTGGGACATGGGTTAATTTAAAATGTATGGATTGTTAATTCTTCACCTTTTTATTGTATTCCTTATTTTGCGTTGGATATGCTAATGGGAGTTAAGCCAGTGAAATCTACTTCTGTTTTATCAGAAAGCTGCTGCAGTTGTCAGACATTATTTTGTGAGCATCTGTCACTTTTAATATTGGATTGGCAAGCCCCCAAATTGATAATGAATAAATGAATTCTAAGATCTGAACAGACTGTGCTTGGATCAGAAAGCCTTGGTGGCTAGCTGTGTACGCAACAGGCAGCACTTCTAAATACTGGGTCTAGACTAATGAGGCTATTCTAATATGTGGGTTGTTGATGAAAATGCTTAAAACTTTAATTGAAAGAATCTTAAACAAACAAAAAAAAAAGGCAACCAAAAAGCCTACCCAAGAACTCCCTCCTGAGATTCAAATTGAGAAGTATTGCTAATCTCAGCTGTGTAATACGCCAGCTGTACCAGACATAAATTTCTTCAAATTACTGAAAGGGTTGTCAATCACTGGAACAGGCTGCCCAGGCAGGTGGTTGACTCATCATCCCTGGAGATATTTAAAAGATGCATAGACATGGCACTTAGGGACATGATTTAGTGGTGGGTTTGTCAGAGTTAGGTTAATGATTGGACGGAATGATCTTAAATTATTCTATGATTCTACACATGGAATTCTTGAGTAATTCTGCTTCTCCTGTGCAACTATGTTCTCCAGCATCACAAATCAGTGGATATTCTTACAAGGTATATTCCACTGAGTTTCCTTTAAAATGTTCTGGACCTCCTTCAGTTTATAATTCTGTATATGTCCATGTGTATTCAGAACAAAAAAGGTAATATTGTACCTTTTAATAAGTCATAGCCTAGAATAAAATGTATTAGAGAGATCTACTAAAACCCTAGACAAATTTTTTCCCAGCAGTTGGAGACAGGAAATAAATTGGCACATGTTATCTACAGAATTTCCCAGGAGAAAAGACTCAAGGCTTAAAGTCTGGACTGTTAGTGAAGAAACCTTATACGTATTTTGGTTTGATACTGGAAGGACTGCTGTCTGAATTTGCCCTTGGAAGAAAAGGCACACATGAGCCTTTTTTTTAAGAAACTGCTCTAAGTTGATTTTAGTTAACAATTCATTGGTTGTTTAGCTTTCCTAAAACAACCTGAAGATATAATTTTCAGCTTCACTTATTAATTTAGGGGAATAACTAGGAGAATTTGAAAGTGATTTATTTGAATCAAAAAGCCATGAAGCAAGACCAGGGTTTTTATTAGAACAAAAGTACAAATATTAAAGTCCCATTGCATCAGTGACTGTTCATATGACAGATTTTATTTGCAGTAAATGCCCTAGAAATGAGGTTTTTTTGATACCAGTCAGCCACAAGCAAGGGAGTATGAAAAAGTTATATTTGTTTTTCTTTTTGATGAAGAATAGAAGCATCTTTCCTATTTAGCTCCATAGTTACGTGCCAGCTAGAGCTATATCTTTCCTCCAACCCCAGATATTCAAGGTTTATTCCCTACTTCATTTTGAACAGCTTTCTCTTTTTTAAAAGGAGGTTTTTTTTTTTTCTGCCAAACATTTATTAGCTGGAGATTTGTTTGTATTATTATGTGGTACCTGCTTACACATCATCTGTATTCCTGTGGGATGTTGATTTTGAGTAGTTGTTTGGCAAACAAAATAGAGGAAGTACAACACTCAATAAAAGCACTCCCATTATACTATCTGAGTGGATCCTATGTTTTCTTTTTAAATGAGGCAGCAGTACAAAAATGAAGAGATATAGCCAGGCTGTAATAACTGCAGTTGTGCAAACAAAGGTCACACACAGAATTTTTACATCTCTTCTGCATCTGCCTCCTCGAGATACCAGGAATATGAAAGGGAGGCTGTTCTCCCTCCTGCATTCATAGAAAAGTCTCATTTCCCAGCTGAAGACTGAAATGGTGAAGATTGGAGTCATAGCTGGAGCTTTGGTGTGTTTGTGTTGTGAGGGAGCAAGCAAGGAACTGAAAAGTGGAATTACTAGAATTTAGGCTTGCTTTGCGCAGTTCTGCTGAAGGCGGTTAGTATATCCTCTTGAAATGCTGCTTTAAAACAAACGTGTTGTGTTCCGCTCGCCCCTTCTGAAAGCACACAGTGCCGGAAAGCCAGTGCAGCTCAGTAGCTGATGGATGCAGACTCAGACCTGTCCTTAAGAGAGTTGTAGTGCAAGGTAAAGGTGGCTTGGTACACTACTGCTTTTAACTTTTCCTGGCAAAGTCTTTATTGAACATAATCTTTGACGTGAAACCCTGAGTAACTCCGCAGCTGTGAGAAAAGTTACCTGATATGCACAGAGTGAGGAGAGGGAGGTTAAAATATAAATGGATGATTTACTTTGACAGTACTTATATGTATGCAAATCTTCAGAATCCTTCCCTTCCCTACATAAAAGCAAAACCTGGCAACTTCACAGGAATAGCTTTTTTTTATGGGAAATGTTATGGAAATGTTGCGTTCTGTCATTAAACATAAATCAGCTCTGTGACACAGGCTGCAGTACTGCAATTTATTTGGCAAATGAAAAAAATACCTTGACCTGGAATATTCAGAATATTAATAAATTGGGAAATGAATCTAAGTGTATGTGTGTGTATATATATGTATATATACATTTAAGTGCTGAAGCTGACAGACGGCTGCACGTGTGTTCACTTTGGCTAGTGTTTCCAGTATTCAAGCAAGGTATGCTTGCAGTAGCTAGTCGTGCATTTCCTTGTGTTCACTTGAGTGTGAAGATGTACTTCAAATAACCCAAAAGTTTAAAAGCACTTTGCTTGTGCAGGTTGTTATCAAATAATTGAATTTGTAATTTTGCTGTTTACTAAGACTCTATGAGTATACTTGTCTCGGCTATGCGTCCCAAGAGATGCTTTTATTATTTCTTGAATGACAATCTAAGTGCTGCGCTCAACCACCCTAACGAGTGGGCTGAGGGTATGGCTGGCGAAAGGAGCTGTTGCTGACAACACATTCCCTTCAGATTTGGTTAGGGCAGTAAATAAAAGGTACATAATTTGCATAAGCCTATTAAGTAGTGTTCTCAAGGGGAATAGCAATAATTTCTGATGCTGTTTTCAGTGCTGACAGCTGATCCATTTACAAATTAGATATTGAAAACAATTCCAGTGGGAAGGATATGGTGGATTGACTTGTGGCTGTGGAACAGAAGCATCAGGAAAATGCAGAAAGTCTTAAGTCCTCCTGCAAGCAGTGAGTGCCCGGTCTCATAAATTGTCTGGAGTGAATGGAAAAACAAGTTTGGCAAGTACTGTCATTTGAAAGGGAATGTGATTTTAAAGATTTAAATGCATGTCTAAAGAGATTAGTGAGAGCAGCATGAATTACATGTGGATATCTATTTTAACTGGAGAGTATACAGATAGACGTTTGTTTTTCTGCCTAAAATAAGCTAAAATGAATCACAAGATTGGACATACGTTACTTGCACTGGCTCATTTAAATCTGTTTCACAACAAACATTTATTTGAAACCTTCAAATTGCTGTGGGAACAAAAGCTTTTGTGCTTTATGATGTTTCTTGGAGTGGCAGATTGAAAAAAGTTCAATACATCATCCTCCTTCAATGGAAAGCTTCTTATGCTGTTGCTTTACAAAAGGGACTTGTAGAGTTACTTGTCTTGGTAAAAGTCTATGAAAGGCAAAAGTAAACTTTCCGTTAAGTCTATATGTCACTGTTTCCAGATTCTCATTTAGGTGTTCCATTGTGCTCCCTCACGATTTGAGAGGGTGACACAATGGTAAGATTGGCCAAAGTTTATGTACAACTCTGCATCCCAAAAATAAAAATATTTGTTGATAAGCACAGTTATGAAACAAGTATATCAAAATCTTCCCTCTTTATTCAGAGATGCAAAAATAGTCTAGCCTGCATTGTTAGGATGCCAACTTGTGCTCAAAAGAGAGCTTTAACATTTGCCGTGGATGCCTGAGAAGCAAAGTTTTTGTTGTCTTTCAACATGAAAGTATGAAAGGCTTTTCAGTACAAGTAATTCTTAAAACTGTTGACTGTTGTAGAAAAATGAGCTCTAGAGACAAAGAGAGAAAAGATTTTGACTGTTTTAAAACCCTTCATTATTCTAAAAAAATATTTGTCATAGCTTAAAAAGCAGATTTTAATTTGCAGAATAGCCAAAATGTTATTCAAAGTCAACATTAGATTGTGTTCCTAGGGTTTGAAATTATGATTTTTATTAATACTGTGTAATTAAAATGATGAGTAGAAATTTAGGACTCGGCACTTGGGATTAGTTTTGTTGATATATTCCACGATATTTTTTGCGTGCCTATCCAGCCTGCAAGTGTGCGTAACTTCTTAGATTTTTGGCCATTTGTTGAAACTTAAATTCATAAAATCATCATATCATAGAATGATAGAATGCATCACCTTAAATATGATCTAGTTCCAACCCCCTGCCATGGGCAGGGACACCCTCCACTAGACCAGGTTGCCCAAAGCCCCATCCAACCTGGCCTTGAACACTTCCAGGCGTGGGGCCTCCACAGCTTCTCTGGGCAACCTGTTCCAGTGCCTCACCACCCTTGTTGTAAAAAGTACCTTTAAATGATGAAAGCCTTTTCAAAAGATACTACAGAATAGTTAGTAATAGATACTGACTTTTTGATAATGATTCAGACTGTCATCATCTCTGGTCTCCTCACACATTGAGAAATATTTGCACGGGTGTCACAGAAACAACTATTTTAACAAACACAATTCATATTTGTTGGATGCTTTCTGATTTGAAAATGTGGTGCCTTTATGCCCAGAATTAGCGTGTCAGATTATTGTTGCAGCAGTTTTCAGCTCTGTGCCAGTAAAATAGGCAGCTTTGCTTACCGGTTGCAGTGCAGTCAACAGGATTGTAGTTTGTCAAGTGAAACTGCCTTGGTTTCAGCATGGAGTCGCTTGCAGCAGGAGGAACATCAGACGGCTGGTTTGCCTGCACAGCTAAGGTTTGCCTTTCCATGCCTTAAATGACAGGATCTTTAAGGTAAAGGCTGTCATTCCTTTAAGCACCTGCTTCATCCTTACTGGAATTCTCAGAGCTGCACGATACCAAGATGAAATATTTTTACAAATGCAGTGAGTATTTTGAGAACAATCAATTTGGACAACAATTGATCGCTGGAACATCCTCCCCAGGGATGTGGTTGAGTCCCCATCACTGGAAGTTTTCAAGATGTGGCTGGACAGGGGGCTGGATAATTTCATCTAGGCTCCCTTTCCCATGAAAGGCTGGACCAGATGATCTTTGAGGTTCTTCTGTGATTCTGTTTTAATGCAGTTACGTGACAGATTGGTAATGTTCCTGGTGAACAGGTGTGTAAACTGAGGAGTCTCAGGAGCCTCCCAAAGTGTAGTCAGGGCTCCCAAGGATCAGCTGTTCAGCGCAGTGACCTTAGCTTGCAGCACGGCCAGCACTGTTGGATGCCTGACGTACTCAGCAATCGGCTCCTGGACATGCCTTTTCTGGTATAGCACTTCAGGGTGAGGTAATACGCTTTGTTAAACCAATAACCTTACGGTTTATTGTACAAAAATTCCAGAGCTGATGGTTGAGCAGGTTTATACATTAATGTGGCATGAACATGGCAGGCAGCACAGTGAACCGCAAATTGTCCTCAGCCAAGTCACCACTGTCCACAGTCATTAGGGGTCTGGTAAGATGACACGAGCAAGCCTGACACCCTGGCTTGTTCTAGAGTGGCTTAACCCTTCGTTTGCTCTCTTGCAGTGAGGCAGACAAAAAGCAAATATTACTGCTGGCTTCAGAAGAGTTCTGGGGTGGGTTCTAGGGTTATGTGTTGCTTGCTCTTTCTTGACTTTGTGTCCAGTTTCAAGTGGAAATTAAAACTGGTGCACACAACTGTGCATGCTGGTTTGGATAAAGGTGCAAATGCTGGAGTTGAGGTTGTAGATTTAAAAGTTAGGGACTGGAGTTTTGTTTTTTCCAGCTGTCTTTTTCCCCATATGGCTTGATACTGTGCTGCCTTCAGGAGATTTAGAGGGGGAAAGTTTATTTAAAAATAACCCAACAGTCTCACAGAAAACTTTAGAATTATTGGACTGCCCCTAAAATAGAGTGGAAAATGTTGTATTCTTTTAGTGCTTTTCATTATGAAAACACCAACAGATTTCAGTTCTTTCAAAGGTGTTAAGGAATGATAGGAATAGTTAAATTTCAAAATTGTTTTGAAGCTGTTTAAGTAAAAGATCTTTAAGGTAACTGTTATCACTTTTAAAAAGGGAGTCTTCATTCCTGTATGTATGTACTTCACTCTTTTTGAATAAAGTAGCTTACTCTGCCTCGCTTCCCTTTATTCCATATAACAATTAGAAGAAAATATTTGCCTAGATCAGTGGTGATTGCCAGGTGAGTGCTGTGCTGTTTCAGCAGAATACTCACTTCAACTTGCCATTGACTTTCCTGTCCCTGTGTTGAGTCAGCATACTGAGAACCAAGTCAAGAGCCTTATACTGTGCTTAACTTTGATGGCAAATTTTGCTGTCTGAGTGCTGCCGTACTTGTTCTGAGAGGTTTTCTGAGTGGTACTGTAGTGTGTTAGGGGGATACTTAGAGCTACTACATAGAATCACACAGGTTTGATCGTATTTTCAGAGCACCAGTGCAATACCTGTTCCTTTAAATGATGGCTTTGTTTTCACAGAATTTAAATTGTAGAGTCAGAGTGGGTCCTTTGAGAAATCCACCGATGCCCAAGTTCATTGCAGACCAAGAACTGACGTGTTAAAATGCTATTCTGGTTTTTAAACCTTCTCCCTGGTAATGAACCTTGAGATCTGGATGTGACAGTTTATTTAAATTGCCTTTAGCTGTATATATTTAAGTAGTGGAATAACCTTTTGTGTAAATCAAAGCAAAGACTAGTTTGCATCCCCTGTGCTGCTGTCACTGTAAGCAAGTTGCTGCCTCAGTGGTATAATGCATACTTAATTTAGGGCCTTTTCCACTCACAAATGTTGTTAACTTAGCTGATACTAAATGAAGTGATTGGAATTTTAACTGTGCTAAACTAAACTGAAAACTAGTTATGATGATTTTTTAATTTGGTAAAAATGTGATGACTTAATGAAATTGATTTAAATAGCTGTTATTGATATTTAAGATGATTTTAAACCTAAAGAGTAACTGTGAACCTTCTGTTACATGTTCGTCACTTTCTTTCTTCAGCCTGGAGCTTTTAATATTTTTGAAAGAAAAATAGGTTCTTTACCTTTTTCTTGTTGCTTATTTTTGTCAAACGGAAATGATTTACAGAATCTCAGAATGGTAGGGATTGGAAGGGACCACTGGAGATCATCTAGTCCAGCCCTCTGCTAAAGCAGGGTCACTGAGAGCAGGTTGCACAGGGTTGCATCCATGTGGATTTTGAATATTTGTACTGATACAGAATTAAAAGTTGTAAAAGCTAAGGGATCTCTTTGTTGGTCAAGACCTGATGCATAGCTCAGGTATTTTACTGAGTTTGCAGACTGGGTGCATGCTTTGTATTTTGCTTTTTCAGAAACAACAGCAGAAAACCTGCTGTTCTTCCTCTGAATCCTTACAGTGATCAGTGATCATCCTCTCAGTTTAAAAAGGGGAGTCAACGCAGGCTTTAGTATTGAAGAATTGAAGTTGCCCACATCTTGCATGTGGGATGAGACTTACCTGGCTGATTTCCCCCTCCTGTTTCTGTGCAGCTAAAGTTTATAGAATCATAGAATATCCCGAGTTGGAGGGGACCCATAAGGATCATCAAGTCCAGCTCCTGGCTCCACACAGGACCACAACCAGAGCAGATGACTGAGAGCATCGTCCAGATGCTTCTTGAACTCAGCCAAGCTCGGTGCTGTGACCACCTCCCTGGGGAGCCTGTTCCAGGGTCCGACCACACTCTTGGTGAAAAATCTTTTTGTGCCTTCTGCAGGGGTGTACTGTGCATTGTGTAGGTCATCCCATCACTGTGCGAGCAAAGTCCTTGGGGATGGTGGGTAACGGGGTGGGAGGAAGACTGTGGTGTGACCCCATGGCTCTGTGGGAGCTGTTGGGAAGCCAGCTCAGCCCTCACCAAGTGCTGTGGCCTCTTGCATGTCCCTTGTACATGAGGCATTTGTTGCATATTTTGTTGGCCGTG
The DNA here is from genome assembly GCA_013399095.1 of Psophia crepitans. Lineage (NCBI taxonomy): Eukaryota > Metazoa > Chordata > Aves > Gruiformes > Psophiidae > Psophia > Psophia crepitans. The sequence goes on from VWZZ01006630.1 coordinate 26,857, forward strand.
TTCACCAGGAAAGAAGTCTGCTGGGAGTTCTGAACCAGTGCTTTTTTTTTAAATAGTTCTGAGAATTTTCAGTGATAGGGACACATCTTTCAGTCTCTGCAAGGTTATAAAGTTCTGTCGTGCATTTCATAAACTTTACAATAAGTATGTTTAATGCATAGGATAGTGAGTCATTCATTGTACAAGTAGATTCTAGAGTACTTACTTGTCAGTTTCTCATTACAGGATGCTCATGTGTAATCAGATTAAGCTTTATAATACTTAATTTGAATTATTTTTTCTGACTGACTATATGACACATTTTATATAGGCAAAATGTAAATGGAAGAGTAGGAGTATGACAAAGGCACACTCTGCCCATAGAAAACACACCAGGAGTTTTAATAACCTGAAATGCTCTTTTCATGAGGAGCAATGACACCTTTAAGTATCCAATCCCTAGAACATTTTGACGCATTCATGCTCGTTCTTTACCTATTCCAGGAGTGCTTTATTTTCTGGGGTATTATTTACCATGTTAGAAACCTGCTGAATTGAGATCTAGTAAGGGCATGTCCTAACATTGTTTAATTCTAGATATATCGTTATCAACCTTTCTGGCAGGGCACCCTGGTAACACAGATGTGTCTCATTCATGTATGAATAAATTCAATTTCTAGTGGATTGCCTTTGTTTCTCCAAAATCCTCCGATCCTATTTTATTTAGTGTCCACTGTTAGTGAGTTCAGCAGGCCTAATTCTTGTACACAGGGTGAAATTTGTGATGAGCCAAGTGGTTATGGATTAGTTTCATGGAAACTAATGTTGCAGTTGGAAGAAGAATCTTTGTGAGCAGGTTGCAAGGCTTTTTTTGGTGTGCACATGAATTTAGCTAGCAAATACTGTGTGATGCTTTCAGTGGTCTCTAGCCCTTAAATGATTGTTTCCACTAAAATATGTATCTGTATGTTAACACTTTCTCCCATATGTGGCAGCACATGGGCAGGCTGTGTTCTGTAATATACCAAGCTGGCACTGTGAGGGGAGAAGTGGGGATGTACGAACTGGCAAGACACTTAAGATCTGTGAAATCTGTTGGCTTCTGTTCTTTCTTCTCTATCGAGAAGATAGAGTTGAAGCACAGAACTATCTGTGTCTGGGGCTGCAGAGGCAGGTAGTGTAGTGCAGTAAGAGTGGATCTGCAGAGCAAACCCTGTGTCTGCACTAGACACATAGGGGGTTTTTTATTCCTGTGGATTTACTGCCTGTAAGCAGTCAAAGCATGTAAGGTGCACCCCTGGGGTGCATCTGCAAGTCTTGTTTCATCCAAAAGGAACCCATTTCTTGTGCTCTGAGACTGCTCTAGTGCGCCCACCAAAATGTGGTAGGTAGAAATAATAAGGAGAATCATTTCAAAAGCATCCTTTCACGCAAACTGAAACATCACTGGAGAACACACTCTGCAATGCTGATGGTATATTTTGTGGCTTAGTTTAAATGATGCCTTTTTTAGTACTTTCTTTTGGTGAGTAATTTTCTTCTCTGCTTATTACTGATTATCACTGGCCTTTATTCAGCATAAAATGCCTGTGCTCTACCGTATCAATTTACTTTCATTCTTAGCAGAGTATAAATTTGATGAATATGTGTGTACGCATACCCACAAATACGTGTGCACATACTTGTGCTGAGCAGTTTGCATGTCAATAGGTGTTACGGTCTGTTTCCTGTGACCCACTGTAGTCCTGGTAATGATTAAGGCAGGCATTCAGGATGGAGAGGTGTCCCAGTACCCATGACTAACAGCATACACCTGGTAATGTCTGTCTTGCGCTGAAACCCTGTGACCATTACCCTCTTCAGCTTGGTGTTGTAACTGTGTTCCCAGGACCAGGTGGGCTTCCATTCCTTGTGAAGGGGAGGAGTGCTCTGTGCTCAGACAGGCTTTGGTGGACCTTTTAATGACTTACAGCTCTCATTAGTCCTTGCCTTACGAGATTACTTCAAACAGTGGGACATCATGACTTCTAAGCATACAGTTCTGTCTTACAAGGTCGGTGTTTTTTCGCTGCATGTTTATGCAGTTCATAACGCAGTTCTCATTGATATTGAAACGTTACTGTAATGTCACTTCTAATTTAAAGGAGAAAAGAATTTATAATTGTTTGCTCTAATTTGCTTATGAAAGCTTCAGATGTAAAATTTGAATACCCAAAGCTCCCACTAGATATGCAGTTGAAATTCTGTACTTTCATTGGAGACACAAAAACCAGTAAGCTCTTAAAACAAAAGACTGAAATCATCAATGAAAAATGATTTCACAGCATGCCCAGCCCCTATCAGTGCATCCAGCAGTGGGGCTTACAACGTACAGTTAACCTTGAATAATCTGCACTGGTGTATTTAAGGGAATTTAACCCTCCACAGCCACATGAAATGTTGCTACTTCTCCAGATGCGTGTGTGGCTTTCCAGGTGTGAGGCTGACACTGCCTGGTGGCATCAGCCAAACGGGGATCGTCTGCAAGGTTGGCCAGTGGTGGGATTCTGGGAGCTAAGCAACTGGCTGTCAGTATTTTCCTTGAGGGTTCGTTGGGATCAAGTAAAACCATCAAGTTTTGGGTCAAGTGACTGGCCTTTTGCTCAGGGTGGTTTGTCAGTGCTGGTGATAGGGACAAACGAGGGAAAGTTTCTGCGGCCAGTGCCTCCAGACTGCACAGCAATTGCGGTATTAAATATTCTGAGAACTCTCTAAGGTCTTTTCTAACACTGAAATCTGCCACAGCTTTTACAGGGAAGATAAGGCAGATGATGTCACTTCTGTAATCCCCCTTGAAATATAGATACGTCACTGGAGGGAAGGAAGAAATTAAATCTCTGGTTCTGGACAGCGACACAACATTTAAAATGTTATTAGCTATCTGATGCAGTTTATAAAATTGCATAGTTTGAATTTAATATTTCTACAGATGAAATTTACTGCACAAAAAAGTGTGTTTCTAGAATACAGCTAGAAGGCAAGAAGATTCTAGTATCAGATCTCTGCAGAAACAATATTGGGTTTGTCAAGTCTTTGTATCCTTATCTCTTTTCCTGAATGTAACTTATTTTCTACTCTGCAAGGTCACACTGAATCTTGTATGCCACCAGGATATTCATCACTATACGGTCCTTCAAAATTTTCTCTTTCATCTCAGTTTTTCTTTTAACTCCTTCCTTGTATTTGGTTGAAGTTCATGGATTTGCAGCATTTTCTTTATAAACCATTGAAATCTAAAAGAGTTTTGTCATCTTGCAATCATTTTTCTTAGGAACACAAAGTCTTGGAATGGACTCTTTGGGTTTCAAGATTCACATTCCTACGATTGCATATGGAAGCACCATCATATCTTTTTCTTTTTCCTTCCCTTCTTTTTTTCCCAGTTTCATGTTGGGACAGGCTTAGGCTTCTTGCCTGAACTATTGTTTGGGAAGTCATACTTTTACTTCTCTAATGATTAAAAATGCCATCTGGTTTGCAGCCTAGGTTTTTTTTTTTAAATTTACTTAGATTTAATTTATATCCACCTCTTCCTGGCAGGTTTTATTTTTAAATCTAAATAACTTAAATTCTGTATTTGCTGTCAGTCTTTTAGGGGCATATTGTCTGATTCTGTGTTGTGTGAAGGAGAGTTTTCCAGAGAGTTTATTATATTACGCTCTCTCATCCCTGTAGTTTATTTAACACGCAGGATTTGCTAGTGGTTGCTCCATGCTGAAGCTGCTCCATAGCTCTCATTATCTGTGCTGCTTTGTTCTGTATGTCTTGCAAAGGGTCTGTATCTCTGAAGCAAGATGATCAGAGCAGGTGAGCTATCAGAATGCAGAGTGTATCATGACTGTATAATGTTTACTTTTCTGTTTTGTTCTTGATTTAGTTGCCTTTTTTGATTGCACTTAAGTGGTTAGCTCATGTTTGAAAAATGAAAAAGTGATTTTGAGATCTTTAAGTGGGTGATATAGCTAATGTAGAACTCGTGTGTGGATAGTGCTATATAGCCATTTTTCTGTGTTATTTTGTGTTTTCTGTAATTCAGTGCATCATTTTATTATCAAGTTGCTCAGTATCCCTATGATCCTTCTCAAGAAGTTTGTTGTCTACAGATTTTTCTAACCTAGTTATTCACTCTTGCTTCAGAATTTCTAAGGAATGTGTGGATCACTATAAATCCTAGCTAAAATCCTTGGAAGATCCTCTTAACCACCTTCCTACATGGTGAAAAATGCCCTTCACTCTTTTCTATAAAGTAACTCTTCATCAGCGTATGAGGGGGTCTTGCTCTCTCTCGCCCTGCAATATTCCATCCTTTATGTTCTTTCCTGATCTTTCCAGGCTGTGGCTGCCTCCCTATTCTTTTTCTTCAGAAAATGTCATTAACGTAGTCTTTGTGCAAGTCATTAATTACAATTCTGAAAATAGCAGCGCTGAGACTGATATTTCTGTTGCCAGAGTGATAAATGTGGGTAGTGGGCTGCGGAGCAGTGAGCAGGCAGGGTGCAGATGCCGACTGGAGGAGAGGTGCTGGGCTGTGGCAGCAGAAGCTGAGCTGTGAGGAGCCTGGTGCTGAGCTGCATTGGAGGCAGATCATCCTGAGCTGGAGACATAGTCCTGAGAGCAGCTGAGGACCTGGAGATGGCAGGCGAGCCGCAGGCAGATTCAGCTCCATTAAGTGTGTTTGCCATACCTTTGCTCTCGTCAGCTTTTACAATTTTCCACTTTTCTGTTCTTTTCTACTACAAACAAGGTGATAGGACTTTGTTTTATGTCAGCAGTTCCTTCTTCTCTCCAACTGTTCATGCTTCCTTACCTTTCCACAGACGATTTTTGGCTTTTTCTTTCCTCTCTCCTGGTATGCTTAGGGAGTCTCAAATCACACAGTGGCAGCTGCTGGTGTTATTTTGGGAGGTTCATTCATAGGCTACTTACGCTATCAGTTCTTGTGCCGCCTACAGACCTTTTAGGCTGTGCTAGGGGACGTGTAACCTCCTCTGCAGTCCTCCTCTTAAACTTGCAGAAACACCTTCTTCAGTATGGCTAGATGACTTGTAGCTAAATTACACCAATGGCTCTTCCTCGACTTAAGTAGTAATTTTCCATGTGGCACTGTATCAAAAGCTTTATTGAAGAACAGGTCTTTCTGCATTTCTGGTCATAAAACCATTTCTTTGATAACTGAAGAATATTGGCATCTTTGGTCAACCCCTGCTGAATCTTGCCCTATTTTATGTTTTTTAAGTCTTCTGCTACTGTTTCTACCAAATGTTGTTCCAGATCCTTTCATCCCACTGAGTCACCTGGTGATAGTTGCTCTATTTTCCTGAGGCTCCATTTGTTACTACGCTGTATCCTTGTTAAAGCACGTTCAGATAATCTGTAATCCTTTATTTTTCCAGCAAAACAGCTCCGCTAGTAGCGTTCTTACTCTGTCTTCACGTGCCATTCCTAGGAATCAGTTTGACTTCATTCCTGTTAGCTGTCTTGTATGATTTATTTTTCTCACATGGATCCCTGCGTCTGCTCCTGTAGGGTTTCCACTTAGTTATCTTCTAATGGCTATTTATTCAAGAAGCTCTGTAATCCTACAAGTTTGGGTTTGCTTAGATATGCATCTTTTAAGAATTTCACACTTGTTGGCAAACTCTTTCCCAATGAAGCTGTTCGGTCCTCCAGCTGATCTCTGGTTTCTTACTTTCTCAGCCCCTTTTGGGGCTTTAATTTTCCATGCCCAGCGTATCGAAGGCAGTAAGTGCCAGAGCACACGACGCTGCTGCTTTGCGTCTGGGAAGTGTAGGTCCAGAGGGACCAGTTCCTTGGAGAGAATGAAATGCCACCTTCAGGGACTTCAAGCCAAATGTGACTCTGTGGGTAGTATTTGCAGTTCCCCAAAACCTACTTTGCTAAAGTGCAAACTGATAGTTTTTAATTTTGTTGTTACGTGGGTCTTATATCTTTAACGTGTTGTAGCAGGCACATGAACTGCTTTTCCTGTCAGCTTTCTGTAGTGCCTGGGGTAAAGGGAATGAGATTTCTTAATGTCCGTTTTCTACCAGAAATTATTGACCATTAATGGCCAAGGATGACACTAAAAAACCCAAAACCTGAGAGAAGTGCGTTCAGTAGGAAAGTTGTAATCTGTTAGTTCTTATAATAAATAAGCACATCCTTATTTCACATAGCTACCCGATAGCCTAATATACTTCATCCCAAACCGTTGGAATCACGGGCTATTTTCATTTATTACATATTTATTGAAAAGTTTGTCATATCCCTGATTTCTGCCCATAAATTTTACTTTGCTCTGCTGAGAATACTTCTTTTTAGTCATTTAACAAACTATATTTTATTAAAAATTATGCTAAATGATCCCCCTTGATATTTTTTTTTTTTTTTTTTTTAAACCTTAGTGTTCCTTCCTTTTGGGTTTGGGTTTTTTTGGTATTATTTCTGAATGACTATGACAGTTACATCAAAATGGTCCAAAATTGGAAGTTTTTCTCAGAGTATTCAAATAAAACCACATAAAAGTGATTATTGTAGTTGCTATGAACAAGCAAGCATTTTTGTCATTGTCTGTGCGCACAGAGGCAAGTATTCACATCTGCTTTTAGCAGATCATGAATCTTTGTGTTACCAATTAATGTAGAAATTTTTAACTTTCTGTTTATCTCCAGTGGTGTGTCACCTTATACTTGGTGTATTCCTGTCCCAACTGATGTGCCTTTAACCTTTTCTGTGTCTCTAAAGAGCTCATTTGTTTACCTTTAGCCTAGCATTTCTTTTATAACCTTCCTGTATATAAAACTGGAAAGTCTTTCCATAAAAATTGCCTTACATTTTAGCTCTGCCCTGGTGTTACTTTTTAAAAAATATGTTTTTCTTTCTTTTTTCTTCTTGCCGTGTTTGCTGCCTGTGGAAATTGATTTGGTCTCTAATGAGCTAATGGTGTGATTCAGAACAGAGCTCTACTGCTCTGTGGTGCTGCATCTTAACTTTATTCCCTTTCTGATATGACCTTATTGTTAAATCTTTTGTATCTCTTTTTTGTTTTTTGTCTCTCCTTTCTCTTTGTATCTTCTCATTTCAGTGGCATAATGTCTTGTTTAAAAAAAAAAAAGTCATGCATGAGAAGAAACAGCAGCACTATAGGTAGTATATATGGAAGTAGTAAACAAGCAAATGCATGAAATATTTTGGGGTAAACTGATCTTTAGAGAACGAAAAGGAATTTCAGCAGTTGCCTGTTCGGATTAAGGCTTTTTGTTTGTTTTATTCTTAGAGCTTCTGTTTGTATTCTGTGCTTTTTATTTACTGCGTTATGTAACCTCCATTTGCTGAAATTTGCATTTCTGCCTTCATGAATACATGATTTTTCAGAAACATTTTGGGTGGATGTAAAGCTTTATTGAAATTTCTATTTATTTGGGAAATACATCTCTGGAGGCTCCAGAAGAAACAATATCCTACTGTGTTTAAGCTTTGGTATTTCTGAAGTATTTATTACTTTAAGAAGAGTTTATAGAGAAGGAGAATAGTGAGATATTCAATTTACAATCAGAATAAAAATTGCTTTATGGATATCGTTTGAAAGAAATCTGAGGTATTAAAGAGCCCTCCCTATCACTACCTTCTTTAAATGATGCACGGGCAAAGGCAGTAATGGATTTTTAAGCACAAAGCTTGTCTCCTTTAGAGGTTAACGGTTTGCATTTGGAAAAAGAGACCGGTATAAAGGCTTAACACATGCAGTTTCCTTTTTAACTGCTTATTAAAACAACTGATCAAATGCTTCCCATCAGATGTATTGCTTGTGCTCATCTTGTCTTAGCCATGTGTTTCGCTAATGTAGAGTGATACTTTAGCGGAGTGGTTGCGTAATGGCTCAGCAATAAGGTGGCTTCTGATCTTGGCATAAAGGTTGTGTATTTGATGCTATATTTTCTTCTACAGTACAGCATCCAGGACATAACTAATGAGGATTTATAAATGGTAAAGGAGAAGGTTGGGGTACAAAGGAGATGTGCTGCTTCGCAGGGGTGATTACTGACAGTCACCTGAGTGTGGACCCGGGATGCTCACCTGGTGGCACAGTAAAAGAGAATTTCCTTTGCAGGCTGCAACTACTGACAAGTAACAGTGGAGAAACTGTGGGTGAGGAGCACTTACGGTAATCACCACACTGACAAAGGGGGAAGCAGCAGGCTAAAAATAAACACCTTGTATTTCACTCTGCCTTCCACTACTGTAGCAATGGAGATTTTTATATGTCTTAAGCAATGGGAATCTTCTGTCCATGGATACTTTGGGCTGAGTCCAGTAGAATCTAGTGAAGCGTTTCAGCTTCAAAGTGCATCAAAGTTGCTGGTTCCTGAGTTTTGGTCTGTGGACCAACACTAATCCTTGAGGTTTATGGAGTGAGGCAAGCTGAACACTAAATAGCACTGGAGGAAGCAGAGAGGCAAGATAATAAAAAAGGGAGAGTGTCTATGTTGAATGCTGTAGATCAGCAGTTCCTCTTCTACAATGTAATGTAAAAACCTTGCATTTGAAGGCAAGGGAACGCTAAAAATCTATTTCCTTTGCTAACTAAATCAACAAAAACATAACACGATTTGTGGATGTTAATAGTGTACATTTTAAATAATTCATGCACAATCTTGACTAAAAGCAGTTTATATTTTGTTTAACATAGATTATAAAATCTCTTAGTACAGGCTGGGACGTCGTTGCAGTAGGCACTTAACATACTGCATATATACTGCGGCGGAGTAAGCTGTTTAAGGTGAGAAAACAGGTGGACAGAAAAGACAGGTGGGGAAACACAAGGTAACGGAGGCTATTATGAGTGTTGTCATAAGCCGTGGCTGCCGCGTACCATCTGCCCGGCTACGGAGTTTATAATACTGTTTTTTAAATTGTAGTGCGCTATTTCTCATTCTGCCTTAAGGATGTAGCAATGCATGTGAATATGTAACTCTGCCTGAGCTGGGCTGGTTGGGGAAGTTTATTATGGCAGCGGAGAGTTCCTCAGCTCTCAGCTGCGCTCGACATTCGGGCGTTGTGGGTGCCTGGGACCTGCTTAATGCAATTATGTTTAGTGAGGGGTATTGGTGAATGTTGATCTTCAATAATAACCCAATTATATTTGTTCCAGTCTTGCAATCAAGTATTTTCTTCTGTTGCTGCATTAATGTTATGACTAGATTTGACTGAGGTTTTTAAGATTTTTACTGACTGCTCAGCTAAGACTAGTCGTCTTTCATGCAGCGTGAAAAGTACCAGGGACATAAATGAGAGCGCTTGTGTCCGGTGTGTGGCGTTCCCGAGTTTTGCCTGAATTGGAGTATTCACATGATTATCTATCTATCTATCTATCTATCTATCTATCTATCTATCTATCTATCTATCTATCTGTTTCTTTTTAGCTATCCAGTGGTTGGCTTCCCTTGCCCAAATAATTCTTTAAGCTGTGATAAGCTAAGTCAGCTCCATTCATCTAAGTAATAGAAGTCTGATTTTTTTTTTAAAATTATTTTTATTTTTTCCTCAATAAGCTCTTTCCATCAGATTTGGAAAACTGCTGACCAGTTTCATGCTAGGTTTAGGGTCAAGCTGACTGTGGTGACTAATACAATTAGTTAGATCAAAGGCAACTGGATATATAACAGGATGCAGAAAATACATTTTAAGGAGAGAGATGGGCGGAGAAGCTACAGTTAATTAAGTTAATGTGATTTGAGAAGATGGGTGAAGCTTATTTTACATGGGGAAAATGTGAAGATTGTGGGTGTTTTAACAGAAAACATTGCTTGACATAGTTGTTATCTTACCTAGTGATTTCCTTGGCTGTTTTTGACCCTTGTAGTAAGGTGCACTGCTGAGAGGCTTTCACAAGGCTTAAAGAAAAGAAGGTTTTATCACATCTGTAATGTTTTCAGGACTTCTGGCAGTGTTCTGTCCTGCCAAACTGGTGGCTGCAGGGTCAGGCCCACATACCTTACAGAATGTACAACATTACATGTATGAACATATCTGACCCCTGCCAGCATATCTGAGTTGTCTGCAGCCTTTATGTAGGAAGTCAGGTAAGGTAAGTAATAAATGACAGTATTGATTTCCTGCAACTTAGTCTAACTTCTGTCTTTTGTACGTTGGAAGATAGTATGAATGTTTTATGTGGGAACTTCAACCTGAAACAAAATTTCTCAATGAGAATTGAATGCAGATACATTAATGAGTTACGTGTGCTTATGAAGGCAAGCTTAGTATGATGTGGTGAGAGGTGCTTCTGGAACGAGCAAAAATAACAAGGAATCCAAGGCATTTATGTGGAAAAACTGATGCTGGTAAGTTGTACCTCTTGAAGCTCGACTGGTCTTGCAGTCCAGTGCAACACCACCTTTTTGTGGTGGGGCTACGGTAGCAGAGGGCATGTAAAGAGCATGAAGTTTTCCAGGAAAGAAAATATTGGCAAGGATCTGGTGCATTTTGTGGATGCCTAAGTGAAAATCACTAGAGCACATCTTGGAGAGTGGGTAGGGGTGACCCTAATGGATATCACAAGCTTAAATTTCTCCTGCGTAGGCCAGTTGTCCGACGTTACTCCTGTAGAGGAAAGGAGATAATGCTTCTCCAGCAGTTGATTCAGAGCTCCTAAAGTTTATCTCTTGCTTAAAACCCGCCCACTTGTGTGCAGAGGCAGGGAAGAGAGAATGGCTTTCCTTTGTTTCCTGGTGTGCGTCTCTGCTCTTCCAGTTTGCTTTGTCCCCACTTTGTTTGAGGGTCTCTCTTATCCTGCACTTCAGGTCAGAAATGTGGTAAATCTGTAATACACAGTCCTGTGCTCTGCAGAACGCCTGCTACTTGCTCCGTAGAATATTTGAAAGGAAAAAAAAAAGAGATCTAGATAATATATCTACCCTGTACACAGCTGATACTTGCACTGTGTTACAAATTGTGCCTATATCTTCTGAGGAAAAATGGCTGCTCTGCCATGTATCAGTGGAATGTATCAGTGACTGTCTGCTGGGTTATTTAGGGTGAGCGGGCAAACCCACTAACGAAGCAGTTTGCTGCCCAGTTGTTAAAACTGTGCTGCAGAAAATCTTTAGTCAAAATGGTCGGTGAATCATTGTCCCTATTAAATGTAGAAGTGACGTAATTGCGGTTTTTTACAGGATCTGATTTGAAATCTCATGTTAATGCTTTGGAGTCAAGTGACTTGATGGTAATCCAGATGGCAGAACTTGTAACTGGTACCTGCTGGTCAGTGAAGTGCTCCCCACTGTGGGTCTGTGGCAGTGAGAACTGCTTCTGGCCAGAGGTGCGGAGTGCCCTGAAGCTGGAAAGTAGTATTGATGAAGATTGTTTTGTGTTAGGTATTGTGAACTTGTAAGTAACTGGGTCCTTCCACCCACCCCCAGTTCACCTTTGAAACAAAAATATCGTTCTTAGATTAATTTTGTTTCCTTCTATTTCTTGTTGTTCTAGAAATGCAGTAATATTCCAGATAAGATTTTCAGAAGATTCCCAAGGAGTCTTATGTCTGACTCCCTTTAAAAAGTTCATTTCTCAAACCATCCAAGCAGTTGAGGAGCATGCTAACTGTACAGAGTTTTGACATCATTATGATGATTTTGAAAATCTCGTACCAGAAAACAGACTCTTTTGTTTGGCTCTTTTGAAAATCCAAGTTTTATAATTTTGCAAGTGAAGGGCTTAATAGCCTCAAATCTCAAAAAAAACCCAAAAAACAAAAAAACCCACAAACCCCAAAAAAACCCTGAGTCTGTCTGAACCACAGTCCTTGCAAATGAACAGTCTGTGAAACTATGATTGAGCAAACGTTCATGGAAAAGGAACTCATGCCTGCTGTGGGAAGCATGCTCGCATTTTCCATTTGAAGATTCAAAGTCAAGATTCTTCTGTTGGCAAATACCTGCTGCCACTTTCAGCAATTTCTTTTTTCCCCCAAAGGTAGAGAAATATTTCCCTCCCTGTTTTTTAAAAATTCGGTTTACTGAATGAATTATTTTTTTAAAGTAAAAGTGTGGCTTTTTCTTCATATACATTTTACTTTAAACAGTGAGAATGGGACTTATCAAAAGACAAATTTTATTAAACCTGTGCAAATAAGTGAGCAGATGGATTCTCAAGGTAATCATCTGTTTTGCATAGGTTTAAAGATAGGTATAATATATTAAGAGGAAATATTTACTGGTGGACTGGCTCTGTGTGATACCTAGTTTTGATTACTGAACATTCCAGTTTTATCCTGGCTAAAGTACTGATCTCTCTGCACTGATTGCTCATAGTTGCCTCATTATTTTTCCTGTAGCGGCACTAAATACTGAAACCGACTGATATTCTAAACAGCAAAGTAGATAACTGCCATAATTTATTATCTTATTTATCTTCTAGGAACTACTAAATGTATAGAAAATATATTATGGTTATGTCCTTGAAGGAAGCTTGCTTGTGCAACGTAGCGTGAACTTTTCATCATGCTTCTTATCATGTCCTGATAATTGACCACTGAATACCCTGAGCTGCTATTTCCATTTAAAAACAAATCAGTCAGATTTCCTTACTTTATAAGGAAAGTTTCTCGTTAGACAAAGCATAGGAGGTAGTTGCACACTAGACTGAAATGAAAGATTAGCTTTTATCCATAATGACCTCTCAAACTCTGGTTGTCTGTGTCAGCCTAAACTCGGATATGCTTTTCTCTGTTTTCCCTCAGAGCAGTTGAAAATGATAGATAAAAAGGATCTTACCCACATTTCTGTAAGTGGCTACAGGAATAATATCTATTGAATGCGTGATAAAAAGTTACTGCACGGTAAAAAGCTATATTGTTCAAGCATGGAAATGCTGTAAATAGTGCTTGTAAAAACATTTCAGGATTTTTTTCCCTACCAGAGTAGGAGTAAGTCCCTCCTTCTCCCTTTTGAGAGAAATCCAAACAATGTCTATGCAGCAATGCAGTGGCATAACCTCCGTTTCTGTAGATGCAGTAGGAAAAATTACTTCCTTGAGTTTTCTTCCTGTTATATATGGTCTTTCATGATCTTGGAAAAAATATATGTATGAAAGGCTGTAAGTGTTAGCTCAAAGTAATATATTTTGTGGTTTAAAATTCAGTGGCTTGTGCAGAAGGTCAAATTGGCTGTTCTTACAAACTGATCTGTTTGCAACAGCTGTATCTGATAGCGTTATCACAGTTACAGAACTTAGGAAAGTACTTACTTTGGAGAAGAAAGGTTTAAATTGCTCTTTATTTTAAGTGGTTCCATCTTGGGTTACTGTTTTGAATAGAAAAAGATCACTAGCAATGCAGAGAACATGGATGTCTTCCCACTCAGCAGTGTTTCTTATAGTAGGATCTTTTTAGCAAAGAATTTTTCTGTTGAAAAGTTCTAAGAGGATGTTTTTGCTTAATCTAGAATGAGATGTGTCATTGTGAATGCACGTGTTTAAAATCCATTTTCCACATTGGTAGTTGATCTGTCGTGGTTCCTGATTTTCTTGCTTTTCCTGACTCTTTCTCTGCTGTTCAGACTCTCCAGCTGCCTTTGCATTGTGGAGTCCTGCACTTCCCATGTGCGTGGTGTTTGGGATTCTTCCAGCTGTGATCAGTGAGTGCCTCCTGGCACAGGGTGAAACCACGTACGATTGAAATGGGAAATATTTCTCACCATCCCAGAAATCTTGTCTTTCAGACAGATTATTCTTAACTGAACAAATGTCATCTGCTGTATACAATCCGTGCATTCTGTGAAACTGCTTCAGAAACTATGGTTTTTTTGTAAGAGATGAGTATTTCACTTCTCTTATGCTATGTATCTAGATATTTTTAATGGAGACCTCTAGTAAATTTTTTTGGTGTTAAAGTAGTGGTAATAGATTTCTAGGCCTAAATCTATTTTTTCTCTTCCTTGTCTTTAATCCGTTGAAATAACTTTCTCAAACTCCTGATTTTTCACTACACCAGTTTGCTTGAATTAGAGTATGCAACATTTGTGCCAGCTGAGCTGGGTGGACTTTTCCATCTCACTGGCATGAGAATGAGCATGAGGCGGACCTGGGGGGGGTCATGATTGGATTGCAGTGGCCCAGTTCTGCTAACACAAGCTGCTGCCTCCCCACGGTATTACCAGCTCCAGCCGGGTGGCTCCAGCTTACTTGTGGACTCAAAGCAATGTCACAGTTTGTGTGTGTGCCCAGGAGCTTAGCTAAGGCTCAAATGAGATAATTCTTTGGTGGTAGAGAACCACCGTAAAGTCCAGCCAAGAGACGTCTGTTGAGAGGATTTCTTAATTTAGGGAAATTTCTCAGGAGATGACGTTCTTTGAATTGCAAGGATGGGAATTAGGCCTGAAATGGACAACTTGCAGCTTTGTTGGCAGTGTTCATATACAATGCTTCAGGAATGCGGAAGTGTTATTTAGTTTGTATTGCTTAAATTGATATGGTCCAGCTATTGACCTATGTACCCGACGTGTCCTGCAACAGAACTCCCAACAATTCACTGCACTACCAGTGGGAAGACTGGAGACATCTCTTTGGATGGCAGAAGTATCTTCCATCACCAAATGTTGAACCTTTTCTTGCAAACGGTCTGGCACTTACTGCTCAAATAGTAATGCCACTCCTGTCTGCTTGCTTGTGCCTTCACGTCGGTTGGCTGCAGCGCTGGTGTTGGGGAAAGATGGGGAGGAGTGATCAGTGCCGCGTCTCCCCTTTGGTGGATTCAGAGCGTTCTTTGCTAAATTGGTCATGCATTTCCATCTGCTCTGGTTTGTGAAAGTTCATTGTTGAGGATTTTCAGTAGGCACAAGAGACATCCAGGTCTGAGCTGTATATTTTGGTGAACAGCTAAGAAAAAACACATTTGCTCATGTGTTATCCCTGTAGACTTAATTTTCTGTCTATGCAGAATGCAAAATCCACATTTATTCAAAAGTAGTACCATTAAATCTGAAAGGAGGAGAAAAGTATGTAATGTTATATAAAAAAAAGTTAATTTATGACAATGAAATAATTATAACAAGTAGATTATCCTCATTCCTTAATGTCTGTGAAGTCCAGTGCATTCCTCTAGAACTAATTACTAGTTTGATTTTAGCTTGACTTTCTTCCAAGGATCTTTAAAATATGAGTATTATGGCTCAGACAGGATAACCAGAACATAAGTTTTCCCAAAGACAGTAGAGTTGTAAATGCAGCTCAGGAGGAGAAATTCATTTGAGTGTTAGAATGCAATTAATTGCCTGCCATAAATTTTAAGACAATTAGTATTATGAATGACAGATGTTTGTTCCACTTTCAAAACAACTGTCATAGATGAATATAGAAGTTCTTATAAGCTTGGAAAAATGCTGTTGTCCCAGATAAACTCTTAGTATTAAATATACTAAGTCATAGATTTAAAATAATAAAAATCTGCTCTGCTAAAATGTTTTACTGTTTGTAGTCACTGATATTTTAAATGAAGATGGAAAAACAGTGTGAGTTCAATAGTGTGAACAATGCATGCTGTCAAACTCCCTCTTCGTATAGAAGGTCATTTTAACAGGTGGAATTATACTCAATTTTTTTACATTTTGATGGTGTGTTGTATGCTTTTGAAAACTAGTGCCTGAAGACAGAGTCAGATTAAAGGATTTATCTCCCATCTCAAATTGTTTAAAGATGAGGTGGGAAAGCATTACCTCTACTTTGTGGCTTTTTAAGGTACAAGAAGTTGATAGTCGCATCAAAAGATAGTTGATTCAGAACCAGCTTGAAGTAAAAAATCTCATGTATGTGCATAATTTAATGGCATGGTCAGTGGAACAATTCTGTAAAAAACCCTGTGGAACAAACCTTAATGCAGACTTAAGAAAAAGAAATGGTCTGTTTTTTAAAGGTCGATGAAAGTTATCATCTTGCCTGTGTGACATCTTTGTGACAGGAAAGCTAGAGAGTCCTTCATAGTATAAAAGTGGAACTGGTTCAAAGAAGGGGGGAAAAATGTGGTCCTTTTTAGTTCAGTACTGAAACCCAGTGTTACTTCTAATGGGGGTTGGTCTTTTTTATTCAGTGCTTTAAAAGTTCAGCACTTTTAAGAAATATGAAGCCCTAATGTTTCTGGAAGCAGAAGTTTGGGTAAGTAATCGACTTCTGAAGTTATTGATATAGTTAAATCAGTCAAGTTTGGCCTTAAGACTTATAAATTCTGTAGACACATTGAATCTGCGTCTGACACCTGCCAACGCAGAGCAGAAATGCCTTTTTCCTGATTTCTATCTTTTTAATTTTAGTATCCATCAAAGTTTGCTTCTGCCCTTCTTTCTAAGTAGTTTGGCCAGGTACGGAATATGTTCATGATAGCAGATGTCTTCTCAGACAGCAATTTTAAGGAATGTTGAGAATTCAGAGTTTGAAGTGAGGTACTTCAGAGTTAACATTTGTGGAACATGCTTTACCAGTCTTTAATTTCTATATTTTATTTAGTTTTATTGTGTTCAAAGTGAAAGCTTGGGTATTTGTAACAGTTTCTCCACTTGCTATCTTAACACTGCCAATATTAAATTGTCATTTTGTGCAACAGTGGTATGTGAGGAATATAAGATACGGCATGAAAAAATAGCCATACTGAATTCTAAAAGAAAAATTAATTAGTGTCTTGCTGTAAAATTAGTCATTCCTTTCAATCATTCACAAAAACATTTTCTAAAAGCCTGAAATATAGGAGTTTGTTATAAGGAACATAAACATGCTCCTGTGGAAAACAGAAGCATAATTTCTAATCCTTGTAGATTAAATTCTATTCTGTAATGTACGTCCGTACATCTTTGGTATTTCTCTTTTGTCTATTTATCACTAGTACACTTTCTTTCAAAAATGATTTGGGAACGGTGAAGTGTTGTATATGCCTTTAGGGAATACTGAAGATATGATTTGATTGTGAAGCCATTTAAAAAAAAAGGTGATAGCAGAACTACTGTATGAAGTAGGAATATTAAAATTGAACCATTGTGGAATGTTCTTTTTTTTATTATTCACTTTGACTTTGAAAACAGCTGAAAAGACTGATAATTTTCAAAGATTTTAAACTAAATTTTAGCATACTTACATTTACTGAAGTGACTGAGGATTTGTCATAGCTTCAAATATGTATTAAACATGTTTTTTCCACTTACTAATTAATGTTCTGTTGCAGCATTTGTTCTTGTTTTCAACTACAAATTGAGTCCTGATCCGTTCAGGGTCTAATGCTCTGATTAGGTTGAGCCCAGTCCCTGGGGTTATTGTAGAGGGATGTATCAAAAATATCTGGGTCTTTCTCAAAATATTATTTCAGCTGTTTTGTGGAAGTGTCGATCTGCCGGAGGGTAGGATGGCTCTGCAGAGGGACCTGGACAGGTTGGATCGCTGGGCAGAGGCCAGTGGGATGAGGTTTAATGTGGCAAAGTGCCGGGTCCTGCACTTTGGCCACAACAACCCCAGGCAGCGCTACAGGCTGGGAGCGGGGTGGCTGGAAAGCTGTGTAGAGGAAAAGGACCTGGGAGTGCTGATTGATGCTCGCCTGGACATGAGCCGGCAGTGTGCCCAGGTGGCCAAGAAGGCCAACGGCATCCTGGCCTGTATCAGGAATAGTGTGGCCAGCAGGAGCAGGGAGGTGATCGTCCCCCTGTACTCAGCCCTGGTGAGGCCGCACCTCGAGTACTGTGTCCAGTTTTGGGCCCCTCACCACAAGAAAGACATCGAGGCCCTGGAGCGTGTCCAGAGAAGGGCAACGAAACTGGTGAAGGGTCTGGAGCACAGGTCTTATGAGGAGCGGCTGAAGGAACTGGGCTTGTTTAGTCTGGAGAAGAGGAGGCTCAGGGCAGACCTTATTGCCCTCTACAACTACCTGAAAGGGAGTTGTGGTGAGCTGGGGGTTGGCCTCTTCTCGCAGATAACTAGTGACAGGACAAGGGGGAACAGTTCCAAGTCGTGCCAGGGGAGGTTCAGGTTGGAGATGAGGAGAAATTTCTTCTTGGAAAGGGTGGTCGGGCATTGGAACGGGTTGCCCAGGGAGGTGGTGGAGTCACCGTCCCTGCGGGTATTTAAGGAAAGGTTGGATGTGGTACTTAGGGACATGGTTTAGTGGTTAATAGGTGGTGGGGGACGGTTGGACTAGATGATCCTTAAGGTCTCTTCCAATCTTAATTATTCTATTCTATTCTATTTTTTACAAATGGGTAGGATAATGTGCCTTTATTTTTCCTATTTGCAAGAACTGGTTTTGACGTTATTCTCTATTCTGGTTTATTTTCCAACATGTATTTTCATGGCGCGTTTATACTTATTTATTCCTATTCAGAGGTTGTTCTTAAGCTTAAATGTTGGGGTTTTTTTTCTCCCTCTCTTATGTTTTTCCCAGATGTGTTTACAAGAAAGTTGTCGTATTCCCTCTGAAGCTTCACTGAGCTCTTTTTACTTCCTCTCAAAAAATGGGCTCTTCGTCCTAGTAACTCTTCTCTGCACATGCTCCGTTTGAATTCATCTTGATTCTATCTGGGAAGCAAGAGGTGTGCAGTGTACCAGCGAGTTCACACCACTGCCCGCTGTAGTCGCTTTAGTCCTTGTCAGCTTTTACTGGCTTTTAATGACTTGAACAAGAAATCTTAAAGTGTGTATTTGTCTTTTCCTGTGACTGTGTGAACAGTGGGGCTGAGTCATCCTGTGACAGAAAGTGACAGATTCCTTTTCTTGTTCCTTCTTCAGTTTGGGCTCTCACTTTAAATTTTAAATTCTGAATAGCCCTTGCACTTTGTGCTATTGAAGTCATCTCATTTCAATGTGTCTCGTTTTCTAGGCTATCACATTCTTTTGAGTAACCTGTTGCTCATTCTCTTGAGCTGGCAACAGCCCCCAGCTTTGTGCCACCAGGACATTTCATTACTAACTCTGGGACCTCTGGGACTCACCAGGGAGAATCACTCGTGCCTTGGTAATTTGTACTCACCATTTGTAACTATGCTCATCCTTGACCTTTCTTTTTTGTTTTTAACTTAAGTTAGTAATTTTTAGTGTGGTACTATGTTCCACTGGAATGTAAATGAATTAGTCCGGTTATACTGGCTTTCTCTAAAGAGTTGAGAAAACATTTTTATTGCAAAAATGCCTTGGGCACTCCTGTGCTGTAATATATTTCTTATTCCAATTTCCATTCCATTTTTGTAATCCATCATTCCTCTAAAACTTGCTTGTCTGCTTTGCGTCCTGTTGAGGTGGGACTAAGGGCCTGTAGTGGTCTGATGTAGCCTGGGTTGTATTTCCTTTTCTTTCACCATGTTTTGTTAGTATTGGTATTTCCAATTCTGCATCACCTGTCACTTCCAGTAAGAAAGATTTATTAGAAAATAATAATAAAAAAAAACTTCTACCAGTTTTGTAATTTCATGTGCTAGTGTTTTCAGAATCCCATCATGGGGATTATCTGAATGATCAATGAATGCCTAAATTGGAAAAAATAAAATAATAATTAAAAATTTATTTCTTTTATTTGTTTACTTCCAAGTGAGTGGAAGTTCATGTCCTGGTTCCTGAAGCTAAGTTACCTTTGCCTGCCTAGTACCTTAGTAGTCTTACTGAGACCTGAGTTAGCACTGAGGTCATGGCAAGTTTATGTTCAGTATCTACCTCAGTCATACAGCTTAGCAGTCTCACTTTTAGTTTGTTCTAATTTTAGTTGTGTTGCTGAGGAATTCCTTATTGCTTTCGTCACAAAATCTTGGCTTGTGACCCCTTCTTTATACCTTCATCTTCTCACAGCCAGTACGTGTTCTTGGCTGGTGATAGGAGCTCCACCTTTTCTTCTTTCTGCTTCTGTATTCTGTTTTGAGGTTATTATTCTTCTAATTCAATCTGAGCCAGGATTTCTAGTCCTCTTCTCTATAGATAGAGGTCTAAATTCTGCCTGAATGTTTTACCCTGAGGACCTCTGTGTGGAGTTAATGCAATTTTTACACCTAATTGTCTTGTTTTTAAAGGGAAAGAAAGAAAATGACAGTTAACTGAGCAGTCGTCTTGAAATATGCCTGTTTTCCCAATTGTGTGAAGTGATGAAGGTATTTCCACCTTTGCTGCTGCTTCAGAAGCAACAGAGAAAATTGTAGTGTACTTCAGCATATTAGCCTGCTACACTATGGTCTTTGTATTCTGGGAACTGAAAGTATTTTTAAGTGAGTGTTTTGTTTTTTTTCATCAGTCTAAAAATTGTAAACCCAAAAACTTCCAGCAAACCACCACAGACTTCTAGAGGAGT
Source organism: Psophia crepitans (assembly GCA_013399095.1). NCBI lineage: Eukaryota > Metazoa > Chordata > Aves > Gruiformes > Psophiidae > Psophia > Psophia crepitans. Next base: position 47,171 of record VWZZ01006630.1, read on the forward strand.
GAGAAGGACTGAGAAAATAGTAGTATGTATTTCAAATAAAACAACATAGCTTTCATGAGTGCTTTCTTCTAACAACATCCCTTTACATGTAAGATGTTCAGGACTGAGTTGTATGAAAACTATTAAAGTCGTTTAAGCTCTGAGGAGAGGTGTTTGGGACCAGCTGTGGCCATACAGTACATCCTTTGCTTGTAATTTTGCAGCCCTCCCATTTGTTCTTAACAGCTTATTAACTCTCTCTAATAATTAAGCACTGAGAGTTAGGCAGAGTTTAGACTATTTGCATACATACTGCTCAAACATTTGAAAACTTTTAATTGCTTCTGTGGATACCTAGATGTGTATGATTTTTAAATAATCTTTTAAAAAACAGGTTGAAAATATTAATTATGTAAACTTCTATATAAACTTGACTTCTTGTTAAAGGTTGACTCCTGTGGAGAAAGGAGGTGTGGAGGCTTTCAGCTCAAAGACAAAATGTTTCGAAAGATATGGAAAGGCGGATTTATACTCCAGGCAATTTAGAAGCTGTAAGACAAGTAGTTGCTACTGCTCTGAAATTAGTACCTGTCTATGTAGATGGCTATGCTTACAGCTATCAAACTCTTTCACACAACTTTATGTGGGCATCCTTTTTGGCAGGGATTTTGCCCAGAGCATTTCTGTGGTGGAACAGAAGCAAAACCCTAGCAGATTGATCCAGTCCTGTTGACTGGTTCGAATGGGTGTGGGACTCTCCAGTATTTTTTTCTCATCATGATTTACTGGACTTGGAGAGCAGCGTTGCTCTGAGCTTCATGTTCTTGTGATGGCAGTTGCACCGGCCACCACGCACGTGCTTTTCCTACACAGGAATCCAGAGAGTAAATGAGCTTTTCCTCATGTTTATCAATGCCTGAGGTTCTCATTGTGTACCTTAAGATCTCAAAGTAAGTTTGGCTACTTTTCTTACACGTGTTCTCAAATGTTTTTAAGGTGCATTTCCATCTTGCAGCATAGCCGAGGTGCTGGCTGGCTGTTAGTGACGGGGCTGCGTGTCCCTGCTTCGCCAGCGCTGCTCCCTTTCACTGGCCTGCATGACTACTTGTCTGACCCTGCACGTCAAAATAGGAGAAAGCGATTTGCAGCCGCCTTAGTGTTAGCTTTCTGCCAGTTTGAAATGCGTGAAGCAGCTTTTCACAGGGTTGGAAAAGGACCTGTGCTAGCAAAGGGCAGGAATGAGTGTTTGAAGGACCAGTGCACAGGAACTACAAGACCACTTCTGGCAGCATTTTTGTTTAGTCTGTATTGAATACATGGAGAAAAGACTCAAAATACTCAGCCTTTTTTTAAAGAAGAAAAACAGTAAGCATGAAGTACTTTTTTTTTTTATTATGGTGGTTATTATTGTGGCTTCTCCAACAGCCTTTAGTTGTGAAGAAATTATCTTTCCAGACTATCCTTGATGCACATTTGATTGGAAGAAACTGGTTATGTTCTTCTCATCTCTTGCCAGCAATAAGCAACTCACTCAGTTGACCCCTGTTCCCTGCCCCCCCACGGCCGCTTTCTGTGTGTGTTTTCCTCACGTTTGCTGCGCTGCTGCCTTCAGCCCAGCTGGGTCTCCTCTGCCGAGCTCTTTCGTGAATGGGACTGTGGAGGAGGCCCTGATGCAGTTCTGAGATGGGCTGTGCGCTCTCTATTTGAGAGCTAAACTCAAATAAACCTCATCTTGAAGATAAATCCTCACAGACTGCAACTAGTAATACCTCTTCTTTCTGTTTTAAGTGGCCTGAGTAGCACCATGCCCAGGTGGAGGCCAGGTGAATGCTTGTACTTGTGTTGGCCCTCAGGCATTGAGAGAAATGCGTTTAGAGGCCTCTAGAGAGGGAGTGTGTGCCATCTATGCCAATCTACAGGTAAAACAAAACTCTTTAAAAAATAATGATGATTATTAAACTCCCAACACTAATGTGCTGCTGAAAAACTTACACTGTTCAAACGGACAAAAATCAGTTTTGGGTATTTTTTTTCAAAAAATGTCCGGTCTTTCCTACTCGTGGCCGTAGCCCATGAAGGGTATTGTTGTGGTGTGGTAATTAAATGGGCATAGTTTTTGATCTTAGCGTGTGCAAAAGGAGGAAGAGAGCGAGCTGAGATAAATACATTTATCTTTGCAAACTAACTTCTTTTTGTTACTTTCTGATGGCAGATCGGGAGAACGTATGGAGCAAAATGTTTTAAGAAGCTTCAGCCTTGAGTGCTGCTGTGTTGCTGGGGCCACGTGCGGTGGCTTTTGAGGGAGACAGGGAATGTCATGCTGCTCATGGATGGTAAAAGATTACAACCTTAACAAAAAACAGCATGAAATTGTGGTCTTCTCGTCTCGCCTTTTGACCTAAGATTCCTCTGTAGAATATTTTTAAGACATCATTTTAATGATGTTATGGCATGTATTTAAGCATTGGCTGCCTGTGCCCTAATGATTGTGGAGAAAAGTCTTCTTTTTTTTAATAGAATAACTGTCTTTACTACTAGAAAATACAATTGTATAAAAAACAATCTTTATTCTTTAACAGAAAAGCCAGAGATTTTCGCTTCATTAAAGTCAGCTCAGTGTTGTCGTCTTGTTGTATCATTCAGTGATTACATTTCTCTGAATATTTCAATTTAATTGTCTTGCCCTAAGATATTAAATGCAGCCTGGGAGAGAAGGAGCAATGATGTTTCTTCTGGAGACCGAAAAGTTACAAGTTCCAGAATGCAATACAACCTCAGCACACCTGAAGAGCTTAAGGGTTGTTTTCATCCCAGCCAAGGCAGCCCACCCCTCCCCTTCCTGCTTGTATCCCCTTCCATTTGGAGTGTGGGCCTTGTTTCATGTCCAGTATTTGTGGAGGATGAATAGGCAAGGTCTTACACCCACAGCATTCTCCTGGAGAAGCTGGCAGCCCGTGGCCTGGACAGGTACACTCTTCGCTGGGTTGAAAAAACTGGCTGGATGGCTGGGCCCAGAGAGTGGTGGTGAATGGAGTGAAATCCAACTGGCGGCTGGTTGTGAGTGGTTTTCCCCAGGGGTCGGTGCTGGGGCCCATCCTCTTCAACACCTTTGCTGATGATTTGGATGAGGGAATTGAGTGTACCCTCACTAAGTTTGCAGATGACACCAAGCTGGGGGGAAGTGTCAATCTGCCGAAGGGTAGGATGGCTCTGCAGAGGGACCTGGACAGGTTGGATCGCTGGGCAGAGGCCAACAGGATGAAGTTTAATGTGGCAAAGTGCCGGGTCCTGCACTTTGGCCACAACAACCCCAGGCAGTGCTAGAGGCTTGGGGCAGGGTGGCTGGAAAGCTGTGTAGAGGAAAAGGACCTGGGGGTGTTGGTTGACACTCACCTGGACATGAGCCAGCAATGTGCCCAGGTGGCCAAGAAGGTCAACAGCATCCTGGCCTGTATCAGGAATAGTGTGGCCAGCAGAAGCAGGGAGGTGATCGTCCCCTGTACTCAGCCCTGNCGGCCTGTTCTCGCAGATAACTAGTGACAGGACAAGGGGGAATGGCTGCAAGTTGCGCCAGGGGAGGTTCAGGTTGGAGATGAGGAGAAATTTCTTCTTGGAAAGGGTGGTCGGACATTGGAACTTGCTGCCCAGGCACCGTCCCTGGGGATGTGTTTAAGGAAAGATTGGATGTGGTACTTAGGGACATGGTTTAGTGGTTAATAGGTGGTGGTGGGACGGTTGGACTAGATGATCCTTGAGGTCTCTTCCAACCTTAATGATTCTATGATTCAATGGAAAGTGAGAAAAGATCTCAACATTGTCAGTGTTGGAGATCTGTAATAGAACAAAAGGTGCAGAGCAGGTGAATGTTTTCCTAGCTTCTCAACTCCACGCTAATGTGTTACAGGGTTTGGGTTGAGGGTGGTTTGATAGGTTGAAATTTTTTTTTTTCAGTGAGAAACAGAAGATATCTACATTTGAAGAAATTTGCAGTTTTGTTCAATATCAAATTTCTAATTTGCTGTGTTTTGCTGGAAATAGTGTCCTCATCTTGCTCACAAAAATGGAAGCTCTGGAACTGAGAGGATGAATAGTCAAAAAAATAATGTTTTTTGCTTCTTAATTGATGTTGCATGAGGAACGCTTCTTCATTTACTAAGATGTAATCCTCAGCTTAGGATAACTCCAAGCAGTTCATCTGCTTCTCTTGGCCGTAGAAGTGCTGGAGAATTTGATGGTTGCTGTGCGTTTCTGTAGGATTTTGGCAGAGGGAGATTGTGATGTAATGATGCATTACCTTGTAATGACAAGGAGGGGGGGAATGAAAATATTTTATGTCTTGATCTGGCACTGCAGTTACTAGTGGTATTAATCATTATTGCGTACTTATATATTTTCAGTCTGAGATAGTCTTTTAGTTCTTGGGATAGCTTAGCTTGTAAGTGTTTCTTTGAAATATGTTGTTCTACCAACCTTAACCCCAAGAGTAAATGAAAGCTATGTTAATATGTTTGGGTTTGAATCATAGTCTTTCCAGAAGAAGACTATCTTTATTTAGTCAGGCATTATCTTCATTAATTATCTTCATTTAGTCAGGCATACTTAGTTAAAACTTAATGCACTGTTTTGCCTAGAAAAATGTAAAGCAGTTCCCTATTCTAGCTCACTTTCTTGGTTATACCTTTCTTTCAAATGAACTGCAGGAGAAGTCATGGTCTTCTGTTGCTAGAGGCCTAATGCTTTAGAAAAGGATGTCATTGCTGCTTGTACTCACATGTAATGGAGATGTTCAGGTTAATGCAGTAGCTGTACTGAAAATTCCTGTGGTCTTAGTGCATTAAATTGAGGTATTCTTTCAGAGTGACATATTACCTAATTACTATAACTCTCAAATTTCTTAAATAGGGGTTTTGTCCATATTGGATCTTACAATGATAAACTTGGTTATTATTTTTTTGCCTTATTTATTATATAATATTCTTACACCTAAAGATTTGGAAAATGAGGTGCTGTGGTTTTGCAGATCAATGACAAAAGCTGTTGGTGTGTGTAGATGCTAGAGTTGTGTGTATAATTACGTAATTTATAGTACTCAAATCAAATCTTTTTGTGGGCTGGGGGAGCTTGCCTCTTCACTACAGCATTCTTTAAAATCTTTCTGTTCTGTGGAGGGATTCAGATATGTATTAAAAAGAGAAAAAAAAGCAGAGAGAGAAAGATAGGGAGGAAAATTGCGTGAAAAATCAATTATGCAATGCTGCTAATTCATGGCTCCTTCTGGCATTGTGGGATTTTTATATCAGGGTAAAACAGGACCTTTTTCAATATAGATATTGAAAGCAATGAAAATTTTCTCAGGTTTGGAAGGATACAGATGCACGTTATTGCCAGGATTTGGTTTAAATTTACAGAGAATATATGCTGCTGTGAGGATACAGGGATTATCTTTCAGAAGACATTTCAGGAGTAGGAATGGTACGCAGTCATTTTTAAATTATCTATAAAAAACCAAGAAGAAGTAGTTAAAGCAGAAGTAAACCTTTTAACATGAATGGGAGGTGGGGGTGCGTGTGGAATTAAAAAAAAAAATCCTTTCTTTCATCTAAATTCATAGTTGGAAGTGCAGAGCTACAGTGTCCTGCAAAGAAAGATTGTTTTGAAAATCCTGGTGTCTTTGACATTGTTTAGTTATGATTTTTAAGTTGTAAATCACAGAATAAGCTCAGTAATTTAATAAAAATTTTGCTATATCAACATATTTAATCTTTGCTTTTTTACTGACTTGCTAGGAGGAGAAAGTTCAGCTTCTCTGTCTGTTTAGTCTTTGTCAAAACTCCCAATTTTCAGTCTGGATAGCAGCTGCTGAAATGAACAGTTGGGTATCCCATGGAATATGCATTCATTAATAAAAAAAGTTTAATAATATGATAGAAAATTATTTTAGTTGTTTTCAGTGTTTCTAGAGAAATACAGCTATGTTGTGTCAGTTAGAAATGGGAGCAAGATTTATCACTCAAGAAGCATTTAATAAAGATTTCTGTTCTTAAGGTTGGTTCTTGTCTGTAGCTGGAGAGAAATACTGGGCATGGAGCCATTTACTGCCACTTCTTCCTCCTTTTTTCTGCTTATATAGTCTATATATAAGTAAAAATTACCTCCTAAATAAATGTCTTTTTTTAAATACAAGGAATTGTAGTAAATACCTGTCTAAATCAAGCTCATATAAATATATTGCAGAAAATTCCAGTTGTTTTATCAAGTTTTAAGTTGGCAGGTTTTTTAATCTTCACTCTTGCATTTTGTGTTAAATACTGAGATTTTAATCTTAAGTTTAGTTCTTTTCAACTTTGATGGCTTAATTTAATTTGTTGTATAACAAATTATACTATGTTGTTTAGTAAGACATCCTCTCTAACCAAACTCTTGCACCCAAACACAAAACTCTGATGAAATTCAGATTCAGATGTAATCTTCTGTCCTAGCGGTAATCAAACCAGAGGCAAGCATCATCTAAGCATGTGGTTGCCATAGGACAGTTCTTTCTTTGCTATGGTTTCTTGGATTTGTTGCTGTTTGTTTTATCTGAATGGCAATTTCAATGGGAATGATAGTGTGGGGAATGCTGGTCTTGTGGTCTTTGTCTGTAATGTGGTTAGCAATATTGAACAGTGTTTATCAGAAGCTTTTCTTATTCCCCGTATTTTTCTCCCCCTCCTGTTGCTTTGATTTAGAAAAGATTCGTAGCTGTATGCCGAGTGCTGTTTTTCTTTTGAATACCAGCCTGTATCTATCCTTATGTTCACAACTGTTACTGTAAAAGCCGTGTTCAGTTCTCTGTGTAGGTTGTTGTACCCTAGAAAATGGTCTCTTTCAAAATCAACACTTTTTCAGTAGGTTTAGAAAGTAAATAATGAATATATGTAACAAGTAATTTAGCTGTGCAGCTGTTCAGACTGTAATATTGTGTAAGGAATTACCAACCAATAATTTCACCTTTGTGTTATTTCAGTGTCTTGGTTGAAATATTGCAGGATACTAGTTAAAAACCCCAAAATAACATAAACACACCCTGAGGAAAAAAAAACACAAACCAAAACAAGAAGAATCCCATTAATCTCCCCTTTTAATTTAAGCCATCACTGGGAAAAAAAAAATCAAGATCATGTTGATCTTGATACTGGACCGATGGGCTCTAAAAGTTCATAGAGAAGCAAGTAGAACAACATGTAAGAAGTGCTGGTTTGGTCTTTTGAGTCCCAACCTGCCTATTTTCCTATCTTCACTACTCTCATCGTAAAAAAAACGAGCTCAGTGACACATATAGATGTTATTCACAGTGGTTGGATAGTGTCTCTGAATTTAAGCTTCCTAGTCTTTAACATGTAATTAAAAAAGGAAAAACTTATAATGCTTCACCAAAGCAAAATTAGCCTCGCTTACATTATATTAAAAAAGCCAACATATGTTAACAAAAGAAGCTTGTTTTCCTAGGAAGGGTTGGGGGAGTTGTGTTGTGGAAGTGGAGGGATGGTTTGAATGGCTTTTGCTTGTTCTGGTGCTGATGGCAACAGAGAGGCCTGTGGCTTGTGAGCAGTCAGCAGAAACCAGGCAGAACTAGAGTAGCTGTCATTGCGAAGAAGTGGGCTGGAAATTAAAATAGAGACCACCTAGCTACCACAGATCATGAAGGAAAGCAGCATCCATACATCTCCCTGTGATCATGCTGCATCCTAGGACTTCTGCTTCTCTGCTCCTTTATGCTCAATGGCAGACAGATGGCTGGTTGAATCAATGTGTATTATTAAGAGGAAGCTTTTTGGTCTTTTGAGTTTTGTGGGTGCTTGAAGTAGTATGGACTGGTCTTCAAAGTCTGATTATTTTGCTCCTCTGGATGTTTTCCTTCTTATGTTTTATAATTATGTGTAAGGTGTGAAGTTTGTATCTCAGTGCTGCTTCTGTGGTTAGATATTTGTCAGGAAGAGTGAAAATTTCTCCTCTAACCTTATCTGCATTGTAGATAATGAAGGCCTTGTAGTCTGAGTTTGGGGAGTTTATGGGATTGAGAGGTGGTAATGCTTTATGGTTAGGCTGCTTTAGAGTAGTGGCTGGAGGATACTCTGTCTCGTAGTTTTGTAGGGCCTGCCAACGCAAACCACGTCGGTATGTTCTCCATGACACGAAGAGTGTGATGGCCCTTCTCTTTGTCTGAGGTTTGGTGGCTTCAACCTGGCAAGCCTGTGTCTTATTCAGTGGGAAATGGCTTCTGAGTCTGAACTCCGTAGATTGACAAGGGGATTGACGGGCTTGGTGATAATACAAATTTGATAATACCTGCTCCTGTTGTGGGCGGTTTCTTGAAGAATTATGAAACAAGTGTGTCAAATTGAGTATGGCATTGATTTTTGTTTCTCAGAGGCAGTTGCTGTTGAATTCTGGGTAATGTAATGTAATAATGTTGGGAGAGAATGAAAAATATTTCCAGGTACTGCACCATGTTTCCGAGGAATTGTAAGGTATAAGCAGGGGGAAGAAAAAAAAGCCCATAAAAACCCTAGAAAAGCAGTAGTGCTTGTTATAGCTAATGTGACTGGAAAATTCATTGTAACTTTTTTTTCTACTGATATTTTACCCCACTGCAATAAGGTAGTTCTCTCTTTAGACTGCTTCTGTAATGAATATATTGTGCTTGCTCGCAACATACTCACTGCAGGCTTTTTGAGTTGAAATTTAAAAGGAAATTATAGTTAGGAACAAAGAAACTTTACATTCAATGATTTGTAACACTCCAAAAGTCAAAGCAAATGTGTTTGTCTTGGTTATGGTAAGAGGCTGTAAATGCTTTTATCCTGAGTTACTGGGGATTACATAGTCTAAACTGTTACTTTAAAAATTGTATTAGTAAGAAAAAATATTACATATTAGAATAGTAAAATTTATTGACATTTGTGTTTCTGATGCCTTTTTAAAAAAAAATTGAAAAATAGTAAATCTTCTGTCTTAAACTTGTCAGTATCTTCATTTAGAAAACCTTTGTCATAGATTCAACTAAGAATATCAGATCTTTTAAGCCAGAAAACAAAAGCCTGCTCCTTTTTGAGAAAAACAGAAAAGAACTTGCATATTAGCTGTATTGTTTCTGATGATATATCAAAATGTTTCTGTGCTTCTAAGCTTGTTTTTATTCTAATTCATTAAATAATCCAGCAAGCCATCTGGCATGTGCATGTGCAAAAGGAAGAAGAAATTCAGGCTTTTGATTAGTAACAATAGAAAATCCTCCAACCCCGCAGCTGAGCCTGTGTTTTATGAAATTTTTATAAACTCGTGTGACTCTTCTAATGCTTAATTTTTATACTGTTTTAAAAATGTGCTTTATCCCTCTAGTCTTGTTTGATCAGTTTAACTGTTGCCACTTTTTCATAGAAGAAAAGGTGAGACTTGAGTGCTTGTTTTATTGGGCATCGGGCAAAATGATGAAGGCACTGGTGAGCAGCAGGTAGCCCCTTCTCATTGACTGGGACGTGTGCGTGAGGAGCAGACGGGTGCTTTCACATGCTTTAAAGGAAAATCCCTTTGGCATCTAACAGCAACAGGAAAACTTGTGCCCAGATCACGCGTCTCTGCTTTGGATTGATGGCTTGTTTGGTGGTATAATTCAACTTTAGAAATGGATTTACTCAGGTAGATATTAGTTGAGCAGGTTTTGATACACAGCGTTTTCTGAGTGAGCCAGTCAGTGTGGGGAGCGGATCTCTCAGCTCACTTTGAAATGCCCAGGCCCCTGGCTTGCTCTGGTGTTAGGGGCAAGGTCTGGTTGTCAGCAGAAACCCTCCATTTGCTCGTGTCTGCTGATGTGACAGTGCTTCCTCCTGCAAAGCCTGTGACCCTGGTTCCAGCGGTTTACTGAGCAGTTAGAGAGGAGTCATTGCTCCTGCCACAGTTGTATTCTTTGCGGCACTTGAGGTTAACAGATGGAGGAGATCTTTTGGCAGCCCCCAGCAGCTGGTGTTGTCTTCTGGTGTGATGAACTCTTTTGTGAAGAAAAGTGAAGCCATGGAGAATGTGGGTTAAATGCCAACCTGCTGCTTGTAAATTGTCAGGTATCTTCTAGCACAAAAGACAAAAATGGGAAATGAGTAAGGAGAATGGTTTGAAAACGCGGGGAACCAGGGGTCGGCACTGAAGATCAGGAATATCTGAGGTCTGCTGTCCATTGGTGTTATGCTTTTTACAGTGGATGAGTCGGACTCCTGCGTGATGGGAATGGATGTTTTGGTGTAGCTGTTCAAATGTGGGGTGACAGGTGATGGTATTAGAAATTGAGGTGAGGGCAGTAGTTGTTTGGGTGAGGGGGTCCTAGAGGTGGTGTGGGTGGGGAAGTAGGCCATGAGCTGAGATTGATGTAACCAACCCATCCTGCATCAAGACTGCAGCCAGTTGGAGGAACTCCTGTCTCAGATATGTTCAAGATAGAGCAGCAGCCACTGGGGCAGGAGATATGGGGAGAGGCTCTTGCGATATGGGGAGCAGATGCTCGGAAAGATGCTACTGGAGACATATGGAGGGAAAGACTTAGGTGACAGAAGAGAGAGACTTCAGGACTATGTAGGGGCTCCAGAACAATATGAGAGAGGTCCCCAGCATGTATGGGACATTACGGACTATGTACACTCCATGACTGACCTGCCTGACTCTTCTCCTGCACCACGTAGTCTCCCCCGTGGGAAAGGGAAGCCATGTCAGGAACCACGGCACTAACTCACCCAAGTTGCCTCCTGGGCTACACTGCTTCTGCTAACAGTGAAGTCATGTCGTTTGTAGAATTGTGCCTATATCTCTGGTGAAAATCTTTCGGTGTCTGAGCCTGTTTGGTCTTAAACCGTGATTATCAGTCAGGAGATGGCGTCTGAAGCTGAGGGAGGTTCGGTAGCCATTGCCTTTGGAAGGTGTTCAGTTTTGTAAAGCAATGAAAATGTCCTAATAAAAAGCAGTTTAATTATCCATGGGGTGTGTAGAGCTTTATACTAATGCTCTTTCCTCTATGTTTTTTAAAACTCTGATATCTTACCTTTCCTTAATGTGACGTATTGTAAATCTGCCAAATTCACACAGTGATCTTACACCATGCTTTTTAGGTGGATAGTGAGAGACTTTAGCTTCTCAGTTATTTTCTTCTCCTCTTGTTCATCATCTTTGTTTTTATCCTATCACATTTTTTTCCATGCTACTTTGCAGCATCAAAATACTTCTCAAAAGCACACAGAGGAGGGAGGGAGAACGAGGTGCAACTGGAAATATTACCTATATTTGTAGGCAAAGACAGCCTACTGGATATTTGTGCTCTTTAGCCTGGAAAACATTTTTTAAACCAAGAATAGTGAACAGCTGAGAATCACACTTTAATATAATTTTACAAAATATTGAGGTACAGATTTGAAATGTTCAATCACCTTTATTTTTTACATTAACATATTGTGTTGGTACTAATAATACTGGCAGTGCTGAAATGAAAGATTATATTAAAAAAAAAAAAGTACAAAAGGTGAAAGAAAATGTTGTGGTAGTGAGAAGTATCATCCTACCTCCTTGAAGTACACCTCTTTAAATTCTTCCTCTGGACAGTTCATGTTGTTTTCTACTAAATAGTCCGTAGTTTGAGGTAAGGGTTTTAAGCTTGTGCAGACTCTGAAACAATTTGTGTTTGTAGGACAAGCAGCAGGAGTGAGGGAATAGCGCAGCTTTCTGAGCTGTTAAAGGTGTGCCCCAGGAGTAGTATCTGCACAGTGCAACAAAAATCGTGTGACAATGCAGGGGACTAAGTACTGCTACAGTTACTATTTTCTATAATAGATATGGTCATTACTTGGTAACACAGCACAGTAGCTGTCACAAACCATTTTTCCTCTTAGGAAGGCTGTAATTTTTCTCTTTTATAGTTCATATTTCAGTGCATTAGTGTGCTGACCGTAATGACAGTGACTTTCTGAGTTAATTTTTTTGCTTTCTTTTATAGTGGATTTGGTGTAGAAGATGAAACTGATTAAAATGACCAAAATAGAAAAGTGAGAAAAAGAAGTTCAGTTTTTTCTTTTTCTCTCTGGTTGCTTTGACCACTTTCTATTATTTATCAGAAATTTATAGACAGTTTAATGACTGTTTTTCAGGCACTTTTTCCTGAGTGACAGAGCCTGGCACTCTTTACAGGGTGATGAATGAGTCGTGGGTCTTCTCCTGTGGAGTCTCCACGTATTCCTGCAGAGTATCTTTTGCTATAAAATACTTCCTGCAACTACAATTACTGTTTAAAATGTCCTCTGTGTGTTTTGTGTCTGGACATACGGCCATTGTTCTTGAAGGGAGAGCTCTCAGAAGAAGAACTGGAGGTTGGGAATCTCCACATTCTTCGGTTCCATAATGTTACCACCAGATGAGTGGCTCTGTGAAACCTGTGTGGGCCATTTATAAATGTGATAATTTATTTTCCACTGCTTTTTCCAGAAGTCATTAAAATGGTCTTCCCAGAGTTGAAACCTACCTCCAAAATGTGAAAATACTCTGAATTTGGAAAATACTTCAGTTTCTGTCAAAAATAGAAGTGACCTCTCAACCGCTTCTAACAGCAAGATTATGCACACAAAAAACCAAATTTAACTTCAATATCCATGTGTTTTATACAGGGTTACTGTTTCACTGGTAATATTTGCTTTTTCTGGTCAGTATTGCTTTCTCAGTGGTAGGAAAGAACAACCTCAGCCTGATGAAAGCAGTCTTAATGCCTGGATTTCACAATCTCTGCTGACTCATTCATTAGTTTCCCTGGTGTCTTCATCACTTTGTTTCACTACAGCTTTTTCCTATAACACTAACAACTTTTGCCATTCTAAATGTTATTTAATGCTAAGTTTGGTAAACATCTCCTAGCACTGATGTTCTGTGTCCTGATGGGACTGCAAGAGACAGGAGTTATGAAATAAGAAGGTTCTTGCATTGCCACTTGTACCCTTTGTTGACACAGAAGTAACTCAAACTGGTGTGCTGGGGACATGGTGATGACAGGTGAGGTGAAAGTGAGATCTGATTGGTTGTAGCTAATGGCTTCAGTCAGTTATACTGAATTTCTTGTCTGATGAGGCTTGCCAACAGCGTAAGCTGGTGAGTCTAGTGCCCTTGTCCCAAAAAGATTAGTGAGATTTGAATGAGTCAGGTGTCCTGCTGCTGACAGGATTTAAGTTATGCTGAATTGTTATCAGAGTAAATGTGTTACTCGTGCTATGACCTGCTTACAACACTTTTATGAAAAGGTCTGCTAGCTAATTTTTACTGGAAATGACTCTTACATATGTGTGTTAGGAATTGTGTTTTAATACCTCTAATTGGTTTTAAGACAGTTTGAAGCATATACTCTATGACTAGGAAAAAACCCCAAACATAAGAATTCTCATTTTCTTTTATATAGAATGCATCAAAATCAAAGATGAAGAAAAAAACAACTAAAACCCAAGAAGCCAAGAAAATCTTGAAGAAGAAATTTAAAGTCAACACAAAAATAGTCTTTACTGAAGATGGAGAGGTAAGATTGATTCAAAATAACTCTTTTGGTGGGAACTGAATTTGCAGTTTCTGTAAAGACAAAAATACTTATATTTTATACCTGTATAAAAAGATATGCTTTTCAAAAGTGTGTGGTTTTCGTAATTGGTTTAAGTTTTGCAAAACTGTTCAGCTTCCATTTAGAATTCAATTCCACTGGGGAAAGAGAGGAATGCTGAGCACTGACCTCTTTTCACCTTTGCATGTGTAAGGTACTTGTATGAGAGCTGTTAGTGGATGTACAGAACCATACCTCTTTTCTGCCTGTTATCTTCAATTTCAGGTGGAATCAAGAGGCTATTTTTTTCCTTACAGAAATGTAAAATAATTTTCCTGTAGTTATTTGTCAAAGCTCGCCCAAGTTGTACTGGAATTAAAAGAAATCCCTGGTTTTCTTTCCAGCATTCACTATTTCTAAATAAAAAGTTTTCTTAGGAAAGCTAAGGAAGTACCGAAGTTTCACCTACTGGTGCTGATGTAGCTGTGCATTGAAATTTGCCAGTAATTTAATTGGATCTTTTAATAGCCCCTGGAAAAATGTATTGATTTTATACCGAGAGGAACTATTGTGGATGCTAGTCACTCTAGGGTTTCATTGTGGCAATAACCTCACTAGCAAGTCTCCATGCTCCATAAACTTTTCTAACATTTGATTTCACAGCTTCACATGCTGTGTACGTTGTTTTTTCCATTTCCAGCATTAAGAAAAAAGTAGCATTTTTTTTTTACTCTAGATTAATTTCAGTAAGGCATAAACTGAAAGAGAGGTGACCTTTACAAGTACATAATTTGCTTTTGTGACCAAATAAAATAAAGCATTTTATATTGCAGGTGAAGGGAGTATAACCATATAATTACTGACATCAGACAAAATTTAAAAGGTTTTAGAGGAAACCTCATTGACTGGAAATTATGTCTTCAGATATTTTTAGATATACAAAAGCTGTTGTCTCATCTTAAAATACGTATGCAAATGTTTTATGTACCTGTGCAACGAAGCAAAACGGAATGAAGATGGAGGAAAAAAATAGCACAAAGATTATAGTTAGAAAAGTAGAAGGGATGACATATTTAAGGAAATACAAAGTTTGTATCTATGGATGTTGCTCCAGCTTTTTTCCTGAGATGTTTATAACTGTGCTTTTTACTGTTCTACACTACATGCTTCTCTTACATTTCTTAAAGGAGTTTTATTTTATGAATCTTTCTAGAAAATACAAGTACACAAACTCCATTTTATGAAAGGAAGTGGAAACAGTAAGTTGGTTTCTCAGTATCCAGATGAATAACACCCTGTGTGCATTAGGGAGTCCTAAACACATTTGGGTTTGCATTTTTATCTGAGAGACATTCTATATTTTCTGCCATATAGTTTCTTTTTAAAAGTTACTACTTTACCAACCCATAAGTAAGGATGTCTTTTGCAAAGACTACCCCAGATGCTGTCTGCTCATACCATGAGGTATAGGCTTTTATGTCATAAGGTAGGTGGGGACATTTTTTGGTGAATATGTGGTCTTTGTGTTTGCTTTAGAGTTTCAGATATTTAAGGGAAGCTGGATGTGTTCCACATATCATCCACAAGTCAGACTTGAATCATCAAATATTTCCAACCCAGATTTTGTACAGCAGCCAATAAACCCCGCCACATCTGTTCTCCTTGCTACCCCCAAAACATGAACCTGCAGTTGTGGTTTTCTGTGTACTGTCTGATGAAGGTTGATCTCATTTTTTCTCAGTTAATGTGTTGAAATGTTGATTGTTTACCTGAAAACATACTGTTCAGATTTACCAGTATTTTATTCTGTTGCATGTATTTTGGAGAGTCGTTCCTTGAAAGCAAATATCATTTTTCTCTGAAAGTGACTAGCAGGATTATAAATTATTCGTTCTGTTAGGCAAAGAGAGAAAAATAAGGGAAGTAGTTCTGGTGAATCCATTAAACAGTAATCTGGTGTAATGGACCCATTTTCAAATACTAATTTTTGACTGGATGTGATGTTAAATAAGTTATCAGAGTTTGTATTGTACAAAAATTTTGTTTCTTTGTTTCCTTTGCAAGTGACCTTTTTATTTAGTCTAGAAAAATAATATATTGGAATATTTAGGGCATCAAAAGTTTGTTGTGGAAAAAATTATTCTAACCATTATTTTTCTTGTTGACATGTGTAATGCAGTTAGTGCAGCAGTGGCCACCTGTGCAAAAATCCAGTTTGGCGAAAGCAGATGAGGAGGATGATGCCAGTGGTATCAACTTAGATAAAGTGAAAGAGATACTGCGGGAGGAAGACAAATTTGACAAAGAAGAATACAGAAAGAAAGTAAAGGAAAAACATAGGGTAAGTTGATTCCTACCGTAATATCTGAAGTGCGGAAGTAGATACTGTGATATGGATTGCTCAGTGAGGAAAAATACTTAAATATGTTGTGAAATAAATGTAGTACAAGTTCATTTAAATTCATCATTTTTTTCAGGAGTGCATTGCACTCAGGAAGATTGTTCTAACATAAGTAGCTGGGTAACACAAAGCCTTACACAATACCAGTTGTTGGTAACAGTGGAGCTTTATTTACAACTTTAAAATCTGTTAAGAGTTTAGTAAGAGGAGCATCTTTTTAAAAGCAGTGTTCAGTGAAAGATTTTGTTTCTCAAAAAGAAAGTGGTGTTTGGCATACGTGCTCTAACGAATGCTAAAGATATATAGAGGGAAGGGAAGGTGAAAGAGCGTCTCTGAAAGGTCTTCAGAGTACCGCTTGCTCAAGATTCAGTATTACATTTCAGCTAAGCAAAAGTGCTAACTTTTTGCATCTGTGTTATTAGGGCTATCAGAATTTATTTAATTAATTATTCAAATAGTATCACATAATTTTGACTGTATTTGAAAACTTCAGTGTCTGCAATCTGTTTTTTTTCTGGCATTTAAAACTCTTCAAGTTGCAGATTATAAGTTTGCAGACTGCCTCTGTATTACCTGTCATGGTCCAAAGCAGAGTTTTCTGATGTCACATACCAGTCATTTGGAACACAGCTGGATGTGTTTGAGTTCAGGGATCATTCTGTTAGCCGTCGTGAGAAGGGTTTGGTTTTCTCCAGACAACAGATAAAAGCGAGATCCCAGGACTACGTATTATTAGAGGCCTGCTTTATACTCAGAGCTTCTAGTTTTCAAAGCGTTTAAAAATGTTGGTTTTATTGCCCTGCTCTGCAAATGCTGACTTTATCCAGGTTGAATTTATCCACTAGTTGCTAGCGATTACTGCTAGATGTTCCAATATCTATTAAGGTTTGTATTTGAACAAATTTAATTTGGAGGGAATTTGTGAAAGCTTCAAGTTATGTTTGGGCACAGAATTATTCCAGCTAAAGTTTAATTTGACAGTCTACTCTTATAGTCCTCTTACAGTCATTTGACATCTACAAAATTCTCACCTCTTCTTTAGCGAAGTGTTGCATTTGAAAGTAGCTGCAAAGAGATAATGTTTTCTGTGCGATAGGTGAAATCATAGGTCAGTTTTACAGAAAGCAATGCTATTGGATTTCAAGGATGCAGCTTAATAAACATGGAAAGAGACTGATTTATGACTTGGCAATCAATCTGCTATTCACTAGAAAATGTGTATACTTTGAGTGACGCTGTTGTACGTTTGACATCACACTTCAGTGATTAAATACTTCATGAGTTTTTCTGTTAACACAGCTTCATTGTTATAATGTCAAGGAGAACAAATGACATTGATCAGGTATTTACGTATATTAAAAAAAACTAAAACAAAAAACACCCAGTGAGATACTGTGAAAAAAGAATGCCTCTCTTCAAAAGTGGGGCAGGCAAAGTGAACAGGACTGGCCACGTCATCAATATTGCGGGGTTTTTCTGTCATTATGGAAAGCGTCGAATTTCTTGTAACCTTGAAAAGCGTGAGTGTTTTTCATGTTACACCTGATTATTATCCTTTATGAAATGAAAGAAAAGAAATGAATGGTAGTATGTCAGAAAGAAGGAAATATATTAAATAAAGGCTTCTGATTGAGGTACAGGGAAACCTGTGTCTAGTTTTTAGGGCTGCCTTACTGCATTCAGTCATTCCATGCACATTCAGGTTTTGTGGGTTTTTTTTGTGGCTTAACAATGTGAAGTGAAAAATATTTCATATGGTAAATTCTCTCTACATGATGAAGTATTCAATTTCCTGGTTGTCATTTGATTTTTGAAATGGTGTTACAAACAGTTTAGTATCCTAATATCCAAATTTAAAAGAGTTGAAACTTAAAAGGAAAGAAGGGGCAGGAAGGTGATAGGTGGGAGTTCAGGATTTACTCATTTGCCTCCCTGTCATCTCACTAATCTTGTGGTTAAAGATGGTCCTTCACCCTCACTTCAGAAGGCGTTCAAGTTTGAGATACCAATTCATTTTATGTATTAATTGGTACAGGCTTTGTAAGGTAAGGCTGCCACTGAATGTGTTTCTGTTACTCTATTAAGTCATCCTTTATGTCTGGGGTTCTTGACAGTCAGCTGTTGTTGCTTAGGAAGTAGCTGTAATATTAACAGTTGGGAAAGCATGTCAAAGTCTTGCTCGTCTGTCTCATCCAAGCAGAGACGAGCGCAACGTCCCTTCTCCTGGGTCATATTAAGCTGGTTTAGTGATTAGAAGATCCACTCTGCCAGTCACCCATGAAGAAGCTGCGTTGTTTCTGTGTGGGGCAGATACTATTCATTTTTTTTCTCAACAGTAAATGTGTAATTAGTTAAATTCACACTACAGGGAGAAGTTCTATAGCATAAATCTCACAGACAAACATTATTTTAACTATTTTAGGTGTTGGTTTCTCACTAATATTTTTTGGACTTTATTGCATTGTCAGTGGGGCAAGTCATCAGGCCTTCATTAACAAAAGAATGCTAAGGAAAAATTTCAACTGCCTCACAGTAAAAAGGAATCCTGTGGCCACTTTCACAATGGCTTCTCCATGGTATTTAAAAATTCTCCCACCTCATAAGGTTTTCCTTCCCAAAAGATAACGTCATCACTCAGCAGCAGATACTTGGTTGAGTTTGAATCTTTAGCTGGTATTTCAGTGGTGTGAAGGAAGAACTAAAGTCCATGTGTCATGGCTGTACTGTAGCAGCCTGATGAGGTGCCTGATCATTGTCTGAATTTGCTGTTAAATGTTCGGTTGTGTCTGTAAGCCTGGCAGGATAGTGATGTGTTATTTCTTAGCCTCATTTGGAGGGAGAAGATGAAACCTAAAAGAGATTCAAGTGTGTTACCAACAAAGGATATAAAAACAATAAAAAAACTAGGAGACTTTTTTATTTTCATGACGTCAGATTTTGTGTGAGTATGGATGTCTTAGTGCCCTTCCTGTGTCATTGAAAGAGGAACTTTTGAAAGTTACATACTTTCATCCCACCCTACACATCTCCTCACTGGCATTCAGCAATGCCTTTTATACAATGTCTTAAATCCATCGTCTGTGACTGTCATTGCTTCTTTTCAAATCCTCCATACTTCACTGCCAGCTGAAATACATCGTGACATAGCACAAACTCTGCTGTCTGACCTTTCCTTTCTGCAGTAACTCTAATTATTTCACTCCCATCTTTGTTTTAATTTCCTTCCCACAAGCAGACTGCTGAAGATCTTTGTCCATTTGACATCTTTTCTAACAGCAGATGTGACAACGCTCTGTTTCTTGGGTTTTCATCTTATTTACTGAATTCTCCTACAAATCTCTCCTTTTTAGCTTTTTGAAAGAGCCGTGGTTAAATTTTTCCTCTCTGCTTTTGCTTCAGATTTGTTCAAAATCTTTATTTAACTTTTTCGTCATTTTAACTTCTGTTCCTTCACTTTTCGCAAGTTTTGGATGTCTGTATCTTGATTCATAGTTCCTCCTCTTAATTGCTTTTCTTCCTGCTGTAGCTCACGCTTGGTGTAGTTTCCCTGCTTGTATGTTTGGCAGTTTTTATTTTTTTTCTTTAAATCAATTTTTGAAACATGATAAATCTATTAAAGTTACTATATGGGTAGAGTAGAAGACCACTAGAGACAAATGTGTTTTTATTGTGCATAAACTAACTGTAGCAGTTTGCTACATGGTTAGTTACATCAGTAATCAAAAAGTCCTCTGAGGCTGAGTGTATGCTAATACCTACCTACCTACCTACCTATAAGTCTCTACATTGGCTTTAAAATGGTGACTTAGAATAACAAAATAATTTATGGAAGGCTATGAAAGTGTATGTTTTTTCATCCATTTTTTTAACATCTTGCACATGGGTTCAGAATTTGATTGAGATTGTGAGTGGATGTAGAGAAAATGTTTTTATAAAGCTCATAATTTTCACAGAATCACAAGGGTTGGAAGGGACCTCAAAAGATCATCTAGTCCAACCGCCCCTGCCAAGGCAGGGCCACCTAGAGCACATCACTCAGGAACACGTCCAGTCGGGTTTTGAATGTCTCCATAGAAGGAGAGTCCACAACCTCTCTGGGCAGCCTGTTCCAGTGCTCTGTCACCCTCCCGGTGAAAAAGTTTGTCCGCATGTTAACCCGGAACCTCCTGTGCTCCAGCTTGAACCCATTCCCCCTTGTCCTATCGCTTAATGACACCGAGAAGAGCCTGGCTCCATCTTCCTGACACTCACCCTTAACGTATTTATAAACATTGATGAGGTCACCCCTCAGCCTCCTCTTCTCCAAGCTAAAGAGAGCCAGCTCCCTCAGCCTTTCCTCATAAGGGAGATGTTCCACTCCCTTGATCATCTTCGTGGCTCTGCGCTGGACTCTCTCTAGCAGTTCCCTGTCCTTCTTGAGCTGAGGGGCCCAGAACTGGACGCAATACTCCAGATGCGGCCTCACCAATGCAGAATAGAGGGGGAGGAGGGCCTCCCTCGACCTACTGACCACAGCCCTTCTAATGCACCCCAGGATGCCATTGGCCTTCCTGGCCACCAGGGCACATTGCTGGCTCATGGTCATCCCTCCATCCACCAGGACCCCCAGGTCCCTTTCCCCTACACTGCTCTCCAGCAGGTCAGTCCCCAACCTGTACTGGCACATGGGATTCTTCTTTCCCAGGTGCAAGACCCTACACTTGTCCTTGTTGAATCTCATCAGGTTCCTCCCCGCCCAGCTCTCCAGCCTATCTAGGTCCCACTGAATAGCAGCACATCCCTCTGGTGTTGTCAGCCACTTCTCCCAGTTTAGTGTCATATTTTATAGCTCGTCTTTCACTGAGAATCCCTCTCTTAGGGTGTCTTCAGTATAATCTTGAAGATTAAAGATTTTTTTTAAAAATAAAAAAAATGAACTACTTAAAAATCAAAACTTGCACAGAATAGCTTTTTATAGGTGAATATGACCCGTAAGCTTAATATGATCTTTCCTTGTGAAACTGTTTCTGATGAAGAGTGAAGCTTTTCAGAAAAAGTATCCATAGGCCCTTACCTTTAAATCCATTTGTGAATGTCATGTAAATGAAGTATGATCAGAAAAATGTTTTGGTGCATTCATGAGATGCTTGGATTAAATGAGATGTGATGTGCGTTGTGGTGCCTTAAGGCTTGCGGAAACTTGCAAAGCTTCTACACTATAATTAGGTTTTCTTCATAGGTCTCCCATTTTGTTATCCTTTTCTTCCTCTGCAAATGGGGAAAATTGAAAATCAGATGGATATAAATAAATAAAAATCTGGGGTATAATTGTGATGCAATTAATGCTTATTGAAGTTTTGGAAGCAAAGTAAATTTTAGCAGTTGAGCACAAGGAAAAGGGCAGTAATGCTGATCAAGATGATGTGAAAAGAATTCTGCGTTAATGGGTATTTAATGGCAGCCCAGTGAGAGGTATAGATTTGAGCTCTTTTGAAATGTATAAAATGTTATAAACAACAATAAAGGGAGAAGTGAATAAAGTATTCAGAACATGTTTTTGCACTCCATTTTTCAAGTTTTTCAGCTGAAAATGCACTGTTGTTATGAGGAAAATAGTGGCAGAGAGGGATTCATCTTGCTTCTTAATAACCTCTCTTTCTGTATAGTAACCCAAGCTCAGAAAATTGCCCATTGGTGCTGAAGGAAAAATGAATAGGAGCCTTATTTCTTACCTCACTTTCCAGCGAGTAAGATATGCTGTAAACTTGGGATGATCAACATGAGAAGTTGGCTAGAAGTTGGGGGGTTTTTTTGGTTTGTTTTG
>VWZZ01006630.1:69037-95676 GCA_013399095.1 Psophia crepitans
GGCGGGGGTTGGTTGGTTGGTTTTTTTAGATTTTTATTTTATTTGGGCAGTATTAGTAGCAAACAAGCCAAGACTGTCTTTAGGGGCCTGGTACTGCAAGATGCAATAGCTCCGGGCCTTCCTGGAAGATGTTAAGCAACCATGATTGTAGAGGAATGACAGCAGTTAGACTTCAGGTCACGGGGGAAGATCTTTCAGAAGATGCTGCATTGTACAACAAGTCTGTATTTTAAATGTAATGTATGTTTTGTATTTTTTAAACTCCTTGCAGAATCTTCTAGTGATACTGCTGTTGCTGGGAGGAAACTCGAGATATTTTGAGGCCTTGTGGTTCTGAAATGGTGCTGATCTGTAAGCATGAGGTTTGGAGTTACATTCTTGCTCATGCTGTTCCTATCAGTAGAAAATCTAGAACCATTAGAAACTGCATTGAAACAGAACACCTCTTTGGTTTGTGTCCTGTTCCCTAAACGTGTTTGTTAATGGAAAAGTGGATAGTTTTCATGAAGAGGATACACTGTGATATTTCACTCTTTGTATATTTGCTCTCCCAAATATTTTTACTTAATTAACTCTTTCC
This sequence comes from Psophia crepitans, assembly GCA_013399095.1. Lineage (NCBI taxonomy): Eukaryota > Metazoa > Chordata > Aves > Gruiformes > Psophiidae > Psophia > Psophia crepitans. The sequence goes on from VWZZ01006630.1 coordinate 69,618, forward strand.
AAGGTGAAAGAGGAAATTCTTCATACCAGACATTATGAAAAGACTTTTATAAAATAAATAGCTTCCACTTTCAGGAAGAGTATGTTTACCCCAGTGAATTTATTCAATAACTTTCTGATTAAAATTCATTCTTGAAAATGGAAGGTCTCAGACTGGTAAGGGAAACCAAATCCCTGGAATTTAAGCTCAGGAGGTTTCTTTAGTTAGATGGAGGCTGCCGCTGCTCCAGGTTACAGACCCAGCCCTAGAAGGCTGCGCATGTATCGCAGAGATGTGCACACACAATGCACACATGGGTGGCCACAGAGACAAGAGAGGCAGAAAAGATAACTGCAGGCAGCGCTCACAGAAACATGAACAGCACAGGCAGCACAAGCTTATTCCTTCTTGCCTGCTCAGGGTCGATATTTGCTAGCAGAACTCTGAACACCCTCACTCCCTTGCTTCACAGGCACACTCACATTCACTGATTCCTTAAATGATAGTGTGGGCCCTAAATATGTCTGATAACCATACCCACACCACAGGGCCTGTACACAGTCACAGGCCTTGACCTTGGGTTTTTCCAGATGCTGATCTTTCTGCACAGTCTCACAGTGCCTTTCAAATATTCTGTAATAAGTTTGCTCTTCCCCATGAGACTGATAAACATAGATAACCTTGTTTCTCATGTTCTTATCAGTCACAAAGTGCTGTGGGAACTGTCTCAAGGTTTTGCTTGTGTTGTTCCTTTATAGTGTTCATCTGTCAGCAGCTTAGGAGTTCAGGTCTCTGTTACTCTCTGCCTTGCTGTTCATTAGGATTAGTATTTGGTGTTCAGTTTATTACTTTTTTTATTCCTTTTTGTCTCACTGTTAACCCTGTTGTCCTTACAAATCACATTATTATATTCAAGGTATCCCTGGAGAGACCATCCAGGTAGGTTTAAACATGGAGTTCGAAAGGAGTATTTTCCAGTAATTTTTGCATCAGTATATAAGGGGAGAGTAGGAGAGAGCCTAACTTTATTAATTTTGTATTAATTCACATACAGTTCTTTAGAATCTGGAAAGGATGCTTCCTCTGAGGAAGAAAAATGAAGTTATAATACTATAGGGATGATAATACTGAGTTTAGAGTTGATGCTTAAAAAACGTGAAGATTTCTGGGGGCATTTAGGGGAAGAAAAGGTGCTATACAGGATATCTTGCATGCTTGAAGAGAGTACTTGGAGAAACTGTGGTTGCCTCATGATGATTTAAAATCCGTATGAATTGAATTGATCCAATGAAAGATGCACCTGACGTAGGACCTCGAAAAAGAGATGTAGGCTCACTTGCAAAGGAAGAATTAATTTTCTTTACAACCTGTAGTTGGCCAAAAGCTAGAATCAAACTGTGAGTTTGTTTTTAAAAGCAGTAATACTGGTAATTTTAACTAGTAGGAGAAGAACAGTGTGAATAAATCAGTTAAGATCTCAGCTGGTAGTTACAGTGGATTATTTTTCCTTTGTATATCTCGTACCACACTGCGTTCCTTGGGGGTTACTTCGTGCTGTAATGCTGGAGCCTTTGTCTCTCTCCTGTCTCCAGCCCCTGCCACAATCCTCACTCCATGCCATGGCTGACCCGTGGCCCAGATGGGGAAGCTCCTGGGGGGAGAGCGCCCTCCACCTTGTCCCTTCCTTTGGCAGCCCAGCTCCGACTGGAGCTCTAGGCTCTGTCTTGCTCCGAATCCTGCTTTTGCAAATGATTTCTGTTGATGACACAGTAGTTACAATTTAAATATATTTGGTTTATAGTTTTATAAAACAATGCCAAAAGTACTTGTAGAATATAGATCATTGAATACCGTGTGTAACAGTTCAAGAAACAGAACAGACCCCCCCAGGGATTTTCTTTATTTTAACAAATTTTTACTCATTATTAAAAAAAAATTATATGCAATTAATAAAAAGAAAAATAGATGCTATACAGCGCAAACCGTTCAGTATGTTTTCCATGGGTGCATTTATCTTCCAGCAGTATTTGTAGTTTGAAATCAATCAATAGATTAATTCTAAAGAGAGATTGCATCATATTTCAAAGGAAATAATCTGAAGGGAGAAAATTCTCGGTGCAATATTTTGCTCTGTATTAATTACAACACTTGAATAGTCCTTCATTTTGAGGTGAAATCTGTCAGATTTCAGTGTAATTGTACAGTTGGTTTAATGTGGTGCTGGGTGAGTACGATAAAATTCTGTCACGTGAAGTGTGTGCCAGAGTAGGAGCAAAATATAAGGGGAAGAGGTTGCTGTGGAGGGGAGCATTTAGCTGAACAGCGAAGAAAACTGTTAGAGATGGATAGATGTGTAAAATATATCGAGAGAGTATTACTTTGTTAGGAAGCCTATCTGAGCCCTCTCATAGCTATTGTGTGCAGGCAATGCCGCTGTTATGTTCCAGCTGCAGAGCTATTAAGATAAGGGGAATGGACACTGACAGGTGAGTTGGCAAGCATCACTTTTCAGTCTTAGCAGCAGCATCCATCCTTCCAGCCTCGCTGTGCTGCTGGCAGAGGCAAGAGCTTGCTCATTGTTTGCTTTTCTTTCACTTCCGCAACTGGATGGGCTACACTTAAAGCTTCAAGTGCCCTTGAATGTTTTCTAAGAGTTTTACAGCAAAATCAGAGTTCTTGGCCTCATCTCATTGATGTGAAAAATGAGAAAATGAAATAACTGCGGGTAGGTTGTTTGTGTACACCCTAATCGGAAAATGCAGCTATGAGTGGAGGCTGAAATAGTGCAGGCTTGGCTTAACTTCAGCTACGGTGGAATTGCTGTAAGGGAGCTTCCCAGTGCCAGGCTGCTTGTCCTGCTGGAGGATGTGATGGCACAACTGCCCAAAGTGATGACCTCTGGCTGTCATGGGTCCTTCAGGCAACCTAGCAGCTTCTGATGGGAGCTGCACCCTTTGCTTGCTGAGTACTCGGGTACTGTTGGGTACCTGGATCTGAACAAGCAGGTGCAGATAGGTGTGGGGTTTTTCTGTCTTCTCTCAGATCTGGTGTACTAGACCTGGGTGTTGCCTTAAGAGTGACTGCATTAAGACAGCTCAAGAGTCTGTGACCTCTCTAGATTATGAATTCCCACTCTTAAATGGTGTCATCCCTTCAAAACCAAAAGCAGCCACAAAATCAGATGAAATGCATCTTCACTGGCCTTTTTCCTCTACTCTTTGCTAGAAAATACTAGTGTGTTTTGCAGTGCAACTCCCATTGACTTTGTCATTAAGATTTTCGTTCACATCTTTAAAAGTTACTTTTAAACACTGTTAACTAACTTAATTCCTGATATAATTCTGTTGAAACTGTATTTTCAGTTGGATTAGGGTTACCTTTACCCCTGCCTGTTTCTCAGTGTTGGTGTATGTGTGTGCAAGGTGAGATGGAAGTGTCTGTGAATTCATATGAAGAATCCCTTTGATTTCTGTAGGTTCAGAATCTGGCTCAGATGCCATTTGCACATAAAGAAGTTGGTTGCTGGACTGCCTCTGTATTTTAATTACTATGATTTAATCTCCCTTTCTTATTAGAAGGCTCTTTGTCAGAAACAAACTATAGGTACATGTGTCCTACCTTCTCCCCACCTTGGTCGATGAATATCACAAATCACTTTTGTGACAATATTTGTATGTTAAACCATAAAATATATATCCATATTTAAATCAGATGGCCTACTTACCAACTTCTAAAAAAAATTTCTATCCTGAAAACGTGTTCAGTGTGTTCAGATGTTAAATGAGAAAGGAATAATTTTCAGTTTTGTCAGCTGTTTTCCTCTGTTGGTTTTGTTCCAACAATGTTCTTTTAAGGGTCAGTTCCTGCTAGTTTGTGTTTTCTTCTTTTAAATGAGAATGCCTTTTTTCCAACTGTCTCTAAGACTTTGTCCAGTGCTTGTTTAATGTATATGATTGTCACTGTGTGGTCTTTCACATGTTTTTGATGCCACGCTTTGTGTTGTCTTAAATAGGTCATACTAGACCTATGTGTTTCAGTTTCCCTACCTATAAAGTAAACATTGGCTCTACAGATGAGGTTTGCACTGTTATGTTTATGTGGTTTGTTGCTTGAAGAGATTATTTAATAGATTTCTAAAACTGAATGTGAAGAGATTTAAAAAAAAAAAATCCACAAACCAAATCAAACACAAAATAATCAAAAAGCTTTTGCTTTTTTCCTTGAAGGTATTAAGATTTGCTTATTTAACAGTAACCAATTTTGTACTTAATTTTCAGATTTTTTTTTTAAATAATATTCAAAGAAATACTAATGAATTGATTCAGTTTTATCTTTCAGTTGGGAATATTGGTTTGTTCTGGTGGCTGGACCATTGCTTGCATGTCGATGATTTGCTAATGTCTTTAATAAGACAAATGTTAAGCTACATCATAGCAATATAAAAATCTAGCAATGGTCAAAAGTGACTGCTGAAACAGAATTTTCTTAACGTATATTCAGTCCTTTCCAATTCTGTTTATTTTTTAGTAATTAATAAATAGTTCTCACTAATTCTAGTTTTTCTTCCATCCACCTGTGCAGAGCAAAACCACCATTGAAGAAGGCAGAGTTCAATTCTGTGTTGGCTCATGTGTGTGCTGATTCTGTAGCTAGAAGTTAGTAATCTTGCTTTAGGGACTGGTGCCATATTTATTAGAGCTGCATTTTCAGATAGCAAGTTGCTTGCAAGCTGAGCAGTTAAAAATGATTTCATACCGAGCAGCACAAACTTGGTATGAAAGCTGAGAAAAGAAAAATGTGGGATACCACAGTGCCATTTCTTAAGTTACTTTTCAGAGCACATCTGTACTTTAAAATTTGGGTGGAAACCAGCTCTTGAATATGATGATGCCAGTATTTGAGAGATACTGTGAACTTTTGAACAGCTGCGTGTGTATTTTCTGCAGCGCAGCCAACTGTCCCCAACTATATCCCACTGAAATAACAGAAGATAATAAAATACAGAGGAAATAATGTCAGGCATTGGTGTCAACTAAGGCGTATTTGCAAATGACAGACAGATTTTTCCAGGCAACAGAGTGTTTTTTTCCAAACCTTGGCCACCCCTAAGAACTGTCGTGTGGTAGACCGTTACCTCAGCTGTTAAATAGAATAGATTGCAAACCCCAAACGACATCATCAGTATGCAAAGGATCAATTATTAAAAATCTTTGATGAAAACCTGCGGGAGGTCTTGAGCATTTAAATAAAAATACTTCAGATGACTCGTAGGAACATGTAATTTTTATGGGAAATAGGTTTGTCATAGGCTTTTTTAATGCTCTCAGGGCTAAATACTTCAGAAGATGCTTTAGTTGTATTGAGTGAAACCACTTCTTGCCTTTAGGTAAGCAATTAGAAGAGGTCAGTGAAATTTTAGGCTGGTGAAACTGCAGTATATCACCAACTAAAGGAATTTATTTAATGTAAATCTGAGCAGTTATGATCTATGTAGAAATTCTTATGAGAAAAAAGGAGACTTTTACTGTACAGATTGTTTACAAATTAAAAAGCTGAAATAATAAATTACTATATGAAACAAAGCTGATAACGCATGTCAGTAAACCCCCTTTTTTTTAATATCATAGTTAACCCTCTGGATAAAGTAAAATGCACTTTTAGTCAACTGTAGATAAGAAGTGAGTAAAAGAAAGAGGGCATTTCCAGAGGCAGGATTGGCCAGGGAAGAATATCCAGCTTTCATAATTGCTGAACTTCCTTATAACTAAAACCATGGCTTTTAAACTGCCTGTATATGCAACTTTCACATATTCCTAACCTTGCCAACCAGAGAGAGTTGCCGTGCTGTTATTCTCTCTTTTTTTTTTCCTCGAATTGAGAACATGGAATATAAGTGTTAGAATATTTCTTTCTAATAAGAAGTTGGAATCTTGAGGGAGAGGTAAAAGGCGTATGAGTTTTTGTTTCAAAACCCAGCAGTGAAAGAAAGAGGAAATATGAGTGCGAAAAGCAGCCAGAACTTCAGAGTTAAGAACAGTGAGTAGCTTTTCCATATATTAGAATGAGCTTTGTCCATGGTTTTGGCTCCTTGTTAGGCAGAGCTGGTTCTGCTGTCAATTCTAGGTTTCAATAACCATAACTCTCCTTTGTTTAGTTGAAAGCCAAATGATTTAGCCATATTACATGATGAAGACCAAAAACTTTCATTCCTGTGATTACTGAGGTAATTAAACATCCTTGTTAACTAGATGCTTATTGAGGAGAAAAAAGAAGATAATTCGCAGGAAATTTTAAAAAGCTGATCAAGGAGATCTCTAAGCTGTTAATACCATTAATGTTGATTTTTAAAGGCTCTCAAAGCAGCAGGAGAGTTCTGGAGGACTTTGACAGTTACCATACAAATACTTTTGAGGGAAATAAGCTGGTAACTCAGTCCACACCAGAGTACAAGACTGCCTTAATGAAGAACTAAATGAAAGGAATACAATACTAACCCATGTGGTTTTGTGGAAAGTAGGTGTGTAGTGAACTGTGTATCTATATGTATTTTTATCAGAGCAGAATCTGGTTTGTAAATACATCCATGAAATACATTGCAATTTCTGCACTTAAGTGTTTTGAATAATAGACAAATATGGCATAAATTAAATAGACCAAACCCTCAGTATCTGGAACATCCCAAACCAGTGGTTTCTGGTTAAGTAGATGTTTCTAGTGGACCCATGGGTTTTGTCCCATGGGAATCGTATTATTTCAAGATATTTTTTATTATTTTTTTTTTTAGTGACATGGAAGAAAGTTTTCTTGTTAAGTTGGGCTCAAACAAAGCGAGCTGTGTTTTAAGATAGGCGGAAATACAGATTTCTAAGAAAAAGAAATTTAGAATAGAATTTTAAGAGTGAGAGCTCTTCCCTTAGAGATACAGGCATTGAAAAAGATTTGGATGATGTGGTGGTTGATCAGGTCAATGTGAACTATTGCAATGGGATTATTCTGACAGGATCAAAAGGGCTGGCAGAATTGTTGAATTTACAAACAGAAGTGACAGGTTGGGTTGGGGAGATAGTGAGATATTTAGGAAAGTAGACCTAACTGCTGAGAGACATCTGGAGTTGATTTTCTTCACTTTGCAGAAGAGAAAGTTAAGAAGAAGCATGATTTGTGCAGATACCTAAGCTTTGATAATGGGGGCTCCTTCAAACTGATCAAGGGACCAGTTAGACAGTTCAGACAGGGTCTAAAAATCAAGGATAAGTAGGCTCAGGCTAGTAACAGCAGTAACTAGTAACAGCAGCTAGTTTTGAAAGATTGAGGTGTATGGTCCTCCAGTGAAATGTTTTAAAGTCTAGATAGAACGTTCTTCTAAACCAGAATATAAGCACTGCAGTCCTGCAGCTTGTGTTGTGCTAGTCAGGCACACTGATCCCATCTCTTCTCCTGTTTTATAAGTCCGTGAATCCATGGTTCTTGATCTATCCAAACTGATCCTTAAATGACCTCTAGATAATCTGCATTTATCCGCTGCACAAAACCTGCGTATACCATGTTGCTGACCTAAGATGATAAATGAATGTTCTACTGTCTTTAAGGAGAGATTGCTTGTTTTTGGTTTAAAGGGGCTGGAAGCAATTTCTTAGAAGTTAAGCTACAACAAATTATTGTATTCATTTTTGATTAAACATCTTTCTTTCATCCTCACTGTTGATGGCCTGGGAAGGACATGTCTAGATCTTTCAGCCGTGAAGAAGGTGCTATATGGGTGCAAAAGAAAATATGGATGCTTGACTTCACCATTGTAGATAAGAGTATTTAATCAAATTGTGATGTTTTAGAGCTTTATCGGACAGCTTCATGGCACTGTGTTGTGAAGTTATGCTGTAACATAGTGTCAACCAGTAATATATATAATTAAGTATTCATACCTTGAAACAGAGTCTTTTGTTTTCCTGCCCTAGTAAATTGGATTTTTCATCTCTAAATTAGGTGCTGTTTTTACAAGTAATGATTTATAGCTTGGATAGAACAGCGATAAAATCTGGTGTTCTTATTGTGTTACACTTTAGGTATTCCAAGAAAATCCACAGTTTTCTGTTATTTTTTTTACATCTGTGAAAATTAATGTTGGACAACTTAGTAGTTACAGATAGTTACAAACTGATCCATATATGAACAGAATCTATTAACATGAAATAAATCAGTATCCAGCTGTTTGACTGGTTCAGCTTTGCCTCATTTGATTACTTTTTACAGCTGTCTTACAGCGTGCTGTCCACGTGTGCTCTGCATGGGCCCATATTTCTTCCTAGCAGTAGCAACGTGAGAATGAATGACATCATAATTAAAATGCTCATCTGAGTCTTTGGAGAGCTGTGTTTCTGGCTGTGCTGTAACATTTCTTTGTAACCTAAGGCAAGGTAGTTAATTTCTGAGTTTTATGCACTCATATAAAAGGGCATCTTTATTATGTGGGGATATTACCTTGGCACAGTAGAATATGCAGTTGTCCTCTAGGTAATAGAAAATAAGGTCCTGACTGGGGATAAGTATTTAAGCATCTGCTCAGCACGCTGTATGTACTTACACATGTGCTTGAAGCTGCATATAAATTTAAGCAGTGCTGTAGCAGGATTGTTTTCCAGAGTTGAAGCCTAAGTTAAAGCCCGACTGCTGTTCCTTCATTAGCAAGTGAAATAGCCCAGCAAGAGCAAGATTGCAGAGTAAGATGGTTGGTGCTGAGAGCTGTGTGGTGGTGGGGTATACTGGATTATCTCTTATCTGATGTTTTGAACTGAGTCCCTTTGAGAGAAGTAGTTCCTCTACTCTGTATTCATGACATCATCCTACACATCACCACTGCCCCCAGGAGAGGAGGGCATTGACAAACCAGAGTAAGTTCACCTGAGGTCATGTCACTGAGATGGTGGTCCTGCAAGGAGAGACTGGGGCAGCTGGACTTGTTCAGCCTGAAGCAGAGATGGCTTCGGGGGTCTGACAGCAGCCCCGAGTGTCTACAAGAGAGGTCATGGAGGAGACAGAGATGGAGCTGGGCTCTTCACAGGGGTGCAGAGCGAGAGGGAAAGAGACAATGGCTGTAAGTTAAACAGAGTTTCAGCATGGATGTAAGAGACGCTTAGATGGTGAAGGGTCTAGAGGGGAAGACGTATGAGGGGAGGCTGAAGTCCCTTGGCTTGTTCCGCCCGGAGAAGAGGAGACGGAAGGGCTACCTCATGGTGGTCTACAGGTTCCTCACGAGGGGGTGCGAAGGGGCAGGTGCTGATCTCCTCCCTCTGGTGGCCATTGGTAGAACCTGAGGGAATGACATGAAAGTGTGACAGGGGAGGTTTAGGTTGGAGATCAGGAAAAGGTTCTTCACCCAGAGGGTGGTTGGGCACTGAAACAGGCTCCCCAGGGAAGTGGTCACCTCACCGAGCTTGGCTGAGTTCAAGCAGTGTCTGGACAACACGCGGTCATCTGCTCTAATTGGGCTGGTCCTGTGTGGAGCCAGGAGCTGGACTTGATGATCTTTATGGGTCCCTTCCAGCTTGGGATATTCTTTGATTGTGTTGTTTTCTGTGTGAGGACAGTCAGGTGGTGGCACAGGTTGCACAGAGATGTTGTACAGTCTCCAGCCTTGGGATTTTGGCCCGGCTGGATGAGGCCCTGCATAGCCTGGCCTGACCTCAGAGCCTACCCTGCTGTGAGCAGGTTGGACCAGAGCCAGAGATGCCCTGATGTCCCTCCCAGCTGGAATGATCCTGTGACCCTGTGAATGCCCAGTGTTGGTTGGCATGTATAGCTGTGCTCCTCAAGACTGCCTTGCAGTGTGAAACACAGCAGCAGTGGCCTGATGAGGACATTGACTTCTGAAATGTACTCCTGACTCCAACTCACTGCCAGTGTAGATGCACCCTATGCAGGATCTGCTTTTGGTTTTCATCAGCAAGGAACCATATGCCTTCTCTCTCTCAAAAAAACCACAAAAACAAACAAAACAACCCACCCTGCCCCCCCAAAAAAACCAAAACCACAAAACCCGCAAACCTGATGGCATCTGCTGTTGATTGCTGCTGTCTTGTGTTTCTTTTGTGCTCCTGATTTCAGTCTTTGCACCTATTAACTTTAGAATCTTTATTTTTTTATATCTTTTTTTTTATCTTTTATTTTTTTAGAATCTTTTATTTTGCTGTCTGGCAGATTCTTCTTCTGTGGCATTATGTCAGTCTCCCAGTTTCATCGCTGTCTTTTTAGTGTTCTGTTGTAAATTCCTTGGGCAGGAACCTTGCTGCTATATTGACTACAGCCTGTGGCTGTAGTGAAGACACTGTCTTTTCATATACCAGAGAATTTTTCTGGACTATCCTGCTTTGTAGTATTTGGTGTGTTACTTTCCAGCTCTGCCCTCTTTTGCTCTTGTGACGGTGAAGTTTGAAAAGGATCACAGTTTTAGCAGAAAAATGAAAGAACACCAATGGTGACCCAAAGAGCAAAGAACATACAACTAAAGGATTTAAAACCAGAGTGGATGAAAGTGGAAAACTTAAGTAAAATCACTAGAAAAGCATAAGTAAAAATGGTCATAAATTAATAGAAATTTGATTTGGAAGAGAAGGAATCATAACATGGATGACCATGTTACGACCATGAGGTCATGATGCTTAGGTCTGCCTTGTTGGAGAGGAGATAGGCTGTGTCTATACTGGGCAGTACTTCATGCTGGTGGCTTCTTTTGCCCCGTATGATGCCCTTGTGGCCTTAAATGTAATTATTATTTTTTATTGCTTTTTTTTTTTTCTTCAACAAACCTGAAATAAGATGACAGCTGTGTTGTATCTGTCTACAGTGGTGGGGTGTTTTTTTGTTTCATGAGTTGAATGCCTTGGCATGCAGCTGTGAGGGTATCGAGGTGTTTGTACCAGACAGCTTTGCACGTGGCATTGGAGAAGTGTATAAAGCAGAGAGACAGAAACCTCATGCAGTTTTCTCCCTGTCTTTTGGGAGGGCGATGAACTCTATCCGTTTAGCTTTGATTTGGAGAGAAGAAGTGGACTTCCTCAGAAAGTGAGTTTGAAAGTGAGCTAACACTTCTGTGTTTGGTCAGCTGAGAGAATAGAAAATGGCACATACCGGACAAATGGCTCAAAAGAGACTGAATTTAGACATCAATTTTGAAAATCTTGGTGGCTGTGTTCTCCTTTTCCCAAGCCTGCGCTGAAACACATTGCTTTTCCAAGCAGCTTTGTATGGTACCTACCAATATGCTTTGGTAGCATCATCCTGATGATATGGCACTGGGACTACTGGAGCTGTAGCTTTCTCATTACTCCCACGAGTGAGCTGAAATGTGACTTGTCTTCAGCCTTTTCTGTGCAGAGGGGCTGCCCCTGGACTGATGTTAATGTCCCCTTTTATGTGGTCTCAGTTCTAAATGTGCTGATGCTAGCAATGGCCTGAGCAATGCTCAGACACTGAGTTGTATTTCATGCACAGTTTTATGCTGGCATAAAAGAGTTTCAACACCAATGTCATCAACATCACAAAGACAAAAGAGGGAGTGATGTGCTTTTCTAAGGGACATGTGCCCTCACCTGAACTTCTGTCCTTGGTCCATGAAATAGATAATTTAAAGGATGTTCAAATGCAAGGACCTGACAGCGTCTAAATTAGAAATAATCCTTCAGCTGGTTTAAAAATAAACCAATCCAAATAAGAAAACAAAAAAAAAGCAACAATATGTATCAATTGAATTAAATATCTTGGCCACTTCTGTATGCTCAGAAACCTGGCAGGAATCTTTGAATGAATTTTATCATTGCATTTTGCTCATTTTTCCATAGCAGAATCTCTTTGGTGGAAGGAACTTAATGTTATGGTTTCTGAATTGATGCAATTATTAAGCAAATGCTATTGCAGAGTGTTTGTAATAATGGAGATACAAAAGCTAGGGAGAAGACTTTTTAGCTTTCGCTTCCCAGTTGCTTTAGCAATTGTGAAGTTAGGAAAATGATCATTTTAGTTTGTTAAATGGATTGGATTTCATATTAAGCCACTGAGAAATAAGAAAAGTTGGATCTCTTGGTGTCATTTTAACTACCTTGTTTTAGAGGCAAATACTAACTTTGTTAAAATACTTAGCTGCGTCATTCCTTTAAGAGTAACAAGTCTCGGTGAAGACGAAATGTGAGTTTGAATCATTCTTGTAGTTTTATTTGCTCCTTTAAGAGCAAGAACAACGAGTAATATCTCAATCAGATCTTTTTGTTTATTGTTTTTCATCAGTCATATGTAGGGGGAATACCACCAGTATAGCATTGTGTGTATGAAAAGTACCTAGGTGACTCAACTTTAACCTTAAAATATTAAGGAAAAAAACCCCAACTCCACAGGAGTTTCCTTTAAAACTGTGCATCTTTTTTGTTTTAGGAGAAAAGGCTAAAAGAAAAAGCTGCAAGGAGAGAAGCCAGGAATAAGAATGCACAGGTAAGGATTTTGTTGTTTTGATCAAGTTACTGATGTCTGTTTCAAACTATCTATTAATTATTTCATGCCTTTCTTTAATAAGCAATGTTATTAATGACTCTTTAAAGACATTTTCTGTTTGCTTGCATTTTCTTCCTCCCTTGCTCTGATGTGGTTATAATGACTTACTGTGGAAGGATACGGAGAAAGCACAAATATGTGTATGTGTATATGTATAAATATATAAAATGTATGGAAACTGTGTGGAATTGCAGCCTCTTTGTTTTGTGTATCAAGTGAGTTACAATTTCAGCTGCAGTGCTGATGCTTTTTTTTTTTTGTCAGTACTTGGTCATGTTTGTAACTTGCAGGCAGGGTTTTTTTGCTGTTGTCAAGTCTTCATTTAAACCTGTTTCTGTGAAACCTTTTCTTTAAACAGCAAATATTTGCATTGGAGTGTATTCCTTCCCCTTGTTAGACTCAAAATTAAAACCTTTGCTATCCTTGTATTTATATGTATGTTACTAATATCCTGGAGGCTGCTATAGCTTTTCATACTGCTTGGTTTGTGAGAAACTGAGATTTCATTCAGCTGCAATGATTTTCCAGAATATGGACGAAGTATTGTGTGCCATTTCTCACGCTGCATTTCCTTATGCCACACATGAGTAGTTACGGTTTGTTCTTGGCAGTTAGCAAATACCTTATTCCCTTGAGAAAATGGATAATGTCCTTTGTCCGATTTTTGCAAGCTGGCCGTGCGCTGGGAGGCTTAAATATAGCGAGATGCTTCATTCTGTAGTTCTGAAGTGGAAAGTAATTACAGTTTAAAATGAAAAGCCTGGTTATACTAAGTATTAAGTATGAGTCTGTCTTTGGAGACGGCAAGCTATGAGAGCTGTTGGCATCATGACTCCCCAATCAAGCAATAGAAATTTTCTGCATGTAATTGAATGTATAGAGATGCATACTTTTTAATGTATTGAGCAAGCATTTTAGGGAAATTATGGAATGAATGATTAACAAACATCATAATATAGGGAGAAAACATTGATCAAATCAGGCTGTACTGCATTCGTAAATGCTGCTTGTTAATTTTGCCTCTTTTTAAGGAATAAAAAATCCTCCAATGTCATGTTATTCAGAAACTGGAGAAATGAGTCCATTCCTTTCAAAAGGATCTACCTCCTGATGTACTTCTGTTCTTTGCCAAGCAAAGAAATGTCTCTGTCCCACTGGAAAATGAATGAAGTTTATCTCTATTGAGGAATGATCTGGTGGTGTGTAGGGCTGTGTGTCTGTGGGTATGGTATGGGTTAGATGTGGAGCCTCATCCTCAAAACTGGATAAGATAAAGCCACAATCCAATGTACCTGTTCCCCTCTTCTGTGCAACACTTGCACTTGGAAAGCTGATTTCCTAGTCCTGGTCGAGTGTGAGATTGGCATATGCTTTCTGTGAGAGTACCACTGTGCAGACCTGCTATTACTTTGACTTAATTTTATTCCCGAGGTGCTTAGCTCACTCTCAGTAAGAAGGTGCAAACCTCAAGAGCTGACATGTCTCCTCAATGAAAACCGTCGGGCTTTTTCTCTTGTTTAGAGGCAATTTTTGCCAGATCTGTGTGCAGCAGAGTCCTGTCATTTTCAGTGCGGCTCATTTGAAGAGAAAATGCTTCCTCTGGGAAAGGCTACCAGCTTGGAGCCAGGCCGTCCATGCCTGGAAGTGGAAGGGAGCAGTAGACGGTAGATAAAGGTGGCAGTTTCTGTCTGCTGCGTGTCTGAGGAATTAATTAAGAACACTCCTTGCTTCACAGAATCTTGGAGATGAAACCACAGTAGCTGAAGCTCTCCCACAGTCCGTGTGGGATATGACTTAAGCAGCTCCTAGGAGACATCCAAGAAAAAAAAAAAAGGAAATGCACAAACTATTGAAACAGAAGCTAGTTTAGAAAATATATGCTGCTGAAGTCAGGAGTTAAAAACGTTCACATTTTCACTAGTGCTTTCAGAGTATGGCTTGCGACCCACTTACTCTGCCATATACAACTCCTTTGGCAATTAGTAGCTTTTTCTTAAAAGAGAAAGCAATAAGGAGAATGAAAAAAGCAGAGAATTATTTTTAGCTGTATTAATGCAGTTTAGCAGCTGGATAAAAGGGCTAAATCAACAATTATGATCAGCCAGTCACTTCAAAGCAGCTGTGGTCAGTTTGTTGTTCCATGGCTACCCACCTCATTCCTCTTGTTTTATTAACTGTCTCTCCCTCACATTATAAACTCCTTGCATTAGAGTTTTACTTAGTATCTTTCATTAGTACGCAGCCCACTGGGTCTGGTATGACCAAAACATCAATTTACTTTCCCATTTTAAACATTCAATAATAGTTCATCAGTTATGACTTTCGCATCTCTGCTTTAGCATAATTCTTGTTGGACTGACATTGGTTGTGCCCTGTTGCTGACCGGATGGGCCCTGGCATGTTATTCTCAATGTACACTGTTTCTGTTCCAAAAATGAAAAGGGAATTTATTTGGACCTAAAACTTTATGGTTTACAGTTTATTTTCACCCTTTAAATCATATACTTGTATGAATTTTAGTCTAAATTTAATCTTAGGTTCTTGGATTGTTATATTCTTAGTTTTAAGATTTCTCTGTTCTGTACCTGTTCAATCCCTTTCCTGTGCCAGGAATCTTGACTTGCTGACATTTTTCATTTACTCTGCCTATGATGTTTTAACTCATTGCCTACCCTTTTTAGTAACACCTTTTCTTCAGTTTTATACCCCTGTATTGTTTTGAGGAGGAGGGGGAGTATCTCCATTTAAGTTAGAGTGGGGTTTTTTTCTTTCATTTCAAACTTTCATACCTTGCATGAGTGCAATTTTTTGTCTGTATACCAACAAAATGGAAAGATCACAGGAAAGATGACCCTGCTGCTTTTTCTTCTGCTGCCACAGGAGCAATTTCAGGGAAGGTTTTACTCAGCCTTTGCTGTGCTGGGATGCTGCAGGTTCCCTGCAACTGGAATTGAGCAACCAAATTCTCCACTGAATGCGCTTGAGCAGGGGATTAGTTGAGTGGGTAGCTGCAGTGTTATTGACTCCACCTTGGATAAATCCCCATGCAATAAATAAACTTGGTAAGAAGTGAGGGCTCTTAGACAATGCTTCGGAGAAAGTATTTCTTGGAATTTATGACCATTAATTAAATTTGAGAGCAAAAAGCACAGATAGAAAATTTCTTTTATTCCTATTGAAGAAAAACTGGAAACTTAGTTTTTGGGGGATTTTTTTTTATTATCAGATATTTAATTGTCTCCCAGTGTAGGAGAATTTGATAAGATATTTACAAATGCAGTGTTTCAAGATTAAAAACAGCAAATATTTTGTCCTCACTCAGTACTGATAAAATTGCAGTCCTCAAGCCCTCAAACAAATTTTGACCCTGTTTGCTTGAAGAT
This sequence comes from Psophia crepitans, assembly GCA_013399095.1. Classification (NCBI taxonomy): domain Eukaryota; kingdom Metazoa; phylum Chordata; class Aves; order Gruiformes; family Psophiidae; genus Psophia; species Psophia crepitans. The sequence goes on from VWZZ01006630.1 coordinate 85,517, forward strand.
GGTCTAGAGAAAATTAGACAACTCTTGTCTTTCAACCAAGTAGTAAATCATTGCACAGGAGCGGCAGTAACATGGACGGCTGCTCCGAGGCAATAGCTGGGGATTACTTGGTGAAGCCAGCCCCTGGTCTCGAGCAGGACACCCCTGCACCATGCCATACTCTGCTCTTGGCTTTGCTCCTTTACTTCTAGTAATCTATCACATACTGATTTCTTAGGATACATAAAGGACTTTTATTTTAGATTTCAACCTGCATTTAAAGGTCCTTGCTTTGCAAGCAGCTGTTCGCTCTGATGAAGCTAAACAGAACTGTATTTCTCCTTTAGTGAGTTTAGTGTTTTTCCTATGCTCATGCCTTAGAGCAGTGTTGATGTGTTAAGAATTATGATGTGAGGAACGTTTTGGTTTCTATTAAAGAAAATTATTTTTGTGGGAAGGGCATTTTCCAGGAGCAGCTGAACAGGTCTGTGGGTCAAGGTGGGGGAGCAGAGCAGGAGGCAGAAGAAGGTGCTGTTTCCTGCCTCAGCACCGGTATGCTTTGTGATCCTCAGCTATCAGCTCCCAGCATCATGCAGGAAGTTATAACTAGTCCTTAAAAGAAGGCATCTGTATCTGCTCAAGACAGTTTGGCCAGCATCTGTAAGCAGTGCCAGGAGGTAAAACTTGCTCAATCATGACAGTTTGGTGCATCAAGCCATTGGCAGTCCTATAGCAGTTACACCATGCTGATGTCCAAAGTGAAGCAGAAAAACCTGAAAAAGGGCTGACTAGAAGACCAGAGGCTATTTACCCAAGGTCCGTATGACAAATGTAGCCTCCTGAAAACCTAGGGAAATCCAGCTTGAACACCTACTCCTTCGTGAGAGGGTCTTTCTGTTTTAGAAAAGAATGAAGAGGACAAATCATTGGAATAAAGTTGAGGATGAGGATTGTTCTCAGGCTGGAAAACCGACCAAGTACTTGGTTGTCAGGGGCGCTTTTTCATATGAATGAATTCTTGCTGAATAATTGTAGAGCTTGAAAAGATCAACAGTGCGGTAATAAATCTGCTTTAAGTTTTTTCACGTCTCCTTTTTCTCCCCTGCTCTCTCTCTCCAAAGTATTTTGCTCTTCCCAGAGGAATTAGTACTTGTGTATGAGACTGTTACATATTTTTCAAAATACATACTTGGTATACTTTTATATATAAAATTTAAGATTTTCACAGAGTTACAATGAAATTAGGAATCTTTCTACTCTGTTATGAGGGGATTTATCTGAGCACATCTGTAAAATACACCTGGGTGAGCAGAAGGCACATACTGAAACATATGACAGATTCATGCATTGATATTTGCCAGTATCACATCACTGCAAGGTATAATTCTCAATACAGCATTCTGTTTTCTGTACCTAGTGCCACGCTCTGTTGAGATTTTAACATTAAAAACACTTAAAAAGACCATTTTCTTTCAATCTCCAGTACCTACCATGGGATTTGAGATACACTTGCTGAATGTAGCTCAAGACGTCTTTGCACCATGTGGCAAAATTCAAATGAGAAAGGGACAGAGTCCAGTCTCTTGGGTACCTATTGCTAATAATCCACTGGCAGGAGTATAATCTTTAAAATATGATGAAAATTCTGCATCCACTGTGTATCACTCCTGTCGTTACTGGAACTGACTTCTATTACCTGACAGCTCTGTTTCTGCCTTGAATTTCCCTTTCCTTGAGATCTAGCCCACGACCTGGTGTTTAGGCTGGAGGCATTAGATTCAGTGTGGATGTGAACAGTAACTTCAGTGTGGAAACGGGTTTGCAGGAGTGAAGAAGGAATTTGGGCTGTGCCTCCTGTGAGTACAGATTCCCAAATCCCTTTCATCGGTTTATCACTAAATGTTCTTGGGAAGGTCTCATGGGATGCCCTGCACACTGATGGTTAATGGTGAAGGTGCTTTGGTTCTGGATCACCTCTCATGGATGGTGTTGAGGAGCCGTTGCTTGAGCTCCCTGCAATAGCTGGAGCAGGGTTTCAGGGGTAGATCCTTCTGGTGGTCTGGAGGATGCAGAGGTTGTGGAGTTCATTTTGTTCATAGAAGACCTCAGAGTATGTTATGTTGTCGTGATACTGCAGCCTCAGGACAGGCTATGTCTTGTCTTTGCTGTTTGATAGTCGCAAAGGACTTAAAATTGTTCTTCATCAATAATTATTCTTCATTCTGCAAGCCACAAAGAACAGCAGAAGATGAAGCAATGATACTTCTATTCAGCTACAAAATCTTACAGTACCTCTTGTGTGGGGAGCTTCCAGCGGAAGTTACCACGTGAATTAGATCCCTTTTATTAAGTCAAATTCTTACTTAAAACAATCTAATTAGTCTTAATTTAGAAGCATCTCTGGTGTGTTAGCTCTTGTATTCTGTATGCATACCCAAAGACTGTAAGTAGCTTTATTAATTCATTGCAAGTTTGTTTTGAATTTCTCTGAGAAACTCTGTGGATAAACAGAGTCATTTGGAATATCAACATTTTAACTTACTAATTTAATAACTTCAAACAGGTTTCTTAAGGCAGAATCATAATTTCAAGTTCAAGCTGTTAAATGGAAAATAAAGAAATTGCTGATTTTGAACTACTTGTATTTTGAAATATTTTTAAAATCAATATATTCTATAATATTTCAGTTAATATTTGAAAATGGGTATTGTGCCTGTGTGACAATGTTACCTATATTTTGCTTTTTGAAAATAACACATTGATGATTTCAGTTAATGTAACACTTAAATTGCTTTAAGTAGAGCTATCGTAAGTCCTGCCTTTTCTGCAGTTAGGAATGTTTGTGATTAAACCAAGATTCCTGTGTCATAACCCTGAACAAGTAACAAAGAGGGATTCTGATGGATTGATTTGCCGATTATGCATGCTTTTGTGACCATTTCATTGCAGCCACCGGGACGCTGAGGGTTTTAAATACATTAATCAGATTGACCATTTAAACTAATTGGCCATGGCCATAGCAATTGAATTTTGTGAATATAATATTCACAACTGTTGGTTTTAATCGTATGTGATAAGTGATGACAGTCTGCTGCTCTACACGGAGTATGCTGATGATTCACCAGTAGCTGAGATGGTTTCTTCATAGTCCTGGCAGAAGCACGGGGGCCCGTGCACCTTGCTCATGCCTTCTAATCCCCTGAAGGTCTGGGGTGAGGTGGATGCACAGTGGATCAACACAAATGCATTTTCTTTACAGTGTCTGACATAGCTATACCCTATGCTTTGGTTTGTGGTTGCTTTCAAATTTATGGTAAAGAGAGGAAACTTTTTTCTTTATACTTGTGTTCCTTTTCTTATTTTGAGCGGTCACAGTTCTAGGTGAGCTTTTGATTAAAGATATAATACGGATTTGTAAGAGCAGAGAAACAGATTTTCTGGTATGTTAGCACAAAGGTCTTATTTGATTACAAATTATTTTCTTAAAATTCTAGGGCAATGCTGAAGATGTTTCTCCAGTAGCTAGCTTAAACTCCGGGAAGATTACACTGTTTAATTCATTGTTCTTTAGGGAACTTTTTGTTTCTGGAATGTCTATGTAAGTTTTATAGCATTGGAACAGGAGTTTGGAGCCATCTTAGATTTCCACTGCTGAGCTTCAGAGCTCTCAACATGTTAAAAACTACATATTTTTGTTTATTTCAGTATAAACAATATTTTAGCACGGGAGGGAGGGGAAATCTCAGTATTTTTTTTTTTTAATTAAAAGCTTAGGCTATCAAAATTGCAAGATTGTGAATTGAAATAAGTATGTCCAACATATATGCATTTCTCTCTTCCTCTTGAATTATGTGGGTTTTGTTATCACTTTATTGGGGTGGTATAGTTATGAATAACTCTTGGTAGTTGTAGAATTAAGGAGTGCTTTGGCACCATTCCACCCAGGCTCTTGAACGGGGATCAGCAATTAACTGAGTGGCCATTTGAGTCACTGCTTGAGTTCTGTCTCCCCTTTTTACAAGGGAGGTATATGTTATTCTGCTGCTTGTCCCCGTGGATATTAGGAGCAGGATTTCACCATTGGGTTCCTTCCTGCATGTGCAATGTGGTGGAGCACAGAGAAAGCAGTAGAAGAGCTCTGTTAGTCTTGCACAGATGCGTTTCCGAGGCTCGCAATTAAACCCCAGTAGCTACAGTTGTATACGTTTTCCCGTTTGAATACACACTTAATCAGTTCAGGCAGGGCATTTCAGTTCAGTACATGTATCCAGAAACAGTAGTTGTGCAAGAAGTCAGACAAGAACTCTTTATGCATTGCAAAGTGCAAACACACATATTCAAGGGTCAAGACCTTCCCACCTGAGCTTCAGATTTCCATTTCAGCGTTAATTGAATGTTTTCGTGCTAACTGTGTAGCACCCGGTTCTGTAAACTCAAATAGGGGAAGACGAGAGCACTGGGACTTTGCTTTGTGGTCACTGTCCCATCAATATGTAAGCATTTCATTTTTGAATGTGCCCTCTTAGAAAGGGGGCAAGTGTACCATTTAAATATAACTAGCAACTTCGATGTGGTTTGGAATTTATATGTAAATTAGCAGCACCTTTTCTTCTTGGCTTCCATAATTTCATGTTCGGTTTCCTCACTAAGGTGATGCCCTTCTCAACAGTCCCAGCCTGAGCACAACACAAATGATCACTTTGTCCCTGCCTGAAAAAACTCTTCTAAAGTGTTATAAACCATTCTTTAGGCATTGTCATCATAGTAAACAGACCACTATATGAAGTTAATGATACTTAATTTGTTAATCTGCTCTATGCTAGTAATGAATAGTGTCTAGTAACCAATATTTGAAATTTCTCTTGTTCTCTTTGTCTCACCACCGTTTGATACTTTAACCAACACAGTACAGTAGAATTGCTTGAACTTTCGGGGATCTTAACCCTATTTTCTGCCTCTGTCCTCGATCCTGAAGATGTGGGAAACCCCAGACAATCCAGAATTAATGATCTGGGGCTTGCAGCAGCTTTCACACAAAGCTTTTATTTAGGAAGTGAAAATTCTTTCTGGATTGGTAGGTCTTTTCTGTTCAGTTGTGACCAGCATGTGGATTCACATGCTTCAATTCTGTCTGTATAAATATTATGCAGATGGTTGCATTTCACAAGTAAGCTGTATCAGACTCCGTAAACTTGTTTATTTTGCATCTTGATTTGATCTAGTATTACTCTGAGGCTCTTCCCAGCTTTCCTTATGTGTTTGAAACTTTCTTAGATTATAGACTTCAGATGCAGGGACTCTGCTGCATATCTCAGGTATGAGCTTTGTAAGCATGAGTTAATTGGCTGATGAGCAGGAATAATCTTTCAGATGTGTTTCGATGATTCTGACATCCTCATGCAGTAAGGAATCGTAGTTAGTTTTAAATTAAGTAGCTCTGTTTTCTCAGCATCCCCCCTGTTTATATTCTTGGAATGTGTGGCTTGCAGTATTGTACGTAGTCTGCTATAACTACTCTCAGCCGTCCTAATTGCTACTAGTGATGAAAATTGATTTGTGCAATCAGAAAGCCATTATCTGCGTTCTGATTGATAACGCTGCAGTTGCCAACACTTTAAAATTCTTCTGATGGCTGGTTTTTTTTTGGTTTGTTTTTAATACTCCAGGGCCATGCAGTCGCCAGGATTCTGGCTGCTTTATGTTGAATATTATGAGAGTGTTAAAAGAAAAGGAAAAAGCTCTTTAATAACTCTCTCAATATACTTTTTCCAGAGAGTTTTTAGAGATTTGGTGTTTTGTCAGAGTCCTCCTTTGCCAGATATACTAGATCAGGAGTAGTGCTGTATCCCATATTTTACCACAGCGTACAGTGTTTGTAATAGGCTCTCTGTTCTTGAACACTATCAGCTGCATTGATAAAAAAAACCAGTTCATTACTAGGAAAAGTAGTGACTAACACATGGTTATTTAACAGACTGTCCTGTACTTCCCCCAAATGGAGCACTGCCTTCTGTTTGGAGGAATCCGTTAGGACCTGTCTGTCTTCCTGTCTTGGCTTCAGGTCTCCCTCAAGGTTTCTTTTCCTTCAGGCAATGCACAATTTTAATTTTCTATTTTTCTTCCATTTAATGTTTCCTTTCCCACTTGTTGGTTGGGGGGTTTTTGGTTTTGTTTTGTTGGGGTTTTTTTTGTTTGTTTTCCCCCTGCTCTGGTTTTCTATGAAATTTTTTGAGGCTTTCTAGGTTTCTTTTCTCTTGCTGTTTCCTCATCCCCTTTTCTGTTTCTTCTGAAGGAGCTAAATTCAAGCTGCTACTGCTTCTGTTTAGTTACTGTCTGCCCTGTGGAAACTAGGAGAGAAGAAACAAGGGGAACAGCAGGGAGAAAGGTAATAGTACCATCTGGGAGCAAAGCCTTAGGAAATCTTCTTAGTATTTTTAGGGAAAAGTTTTGTGTGTAGGGTTTTTTATTTGTTTTTTTTTCTGGTCTTTCTGTACTGTCTCATATCTTTCTGACACTTCTTCAAATAAATGCATGCTGGTTATATTTTGCTGGGCTAGGCAGTTCCAGTAGTTCCGGATAAACATTGATTTTTTTCAGTCCCACCATTCCTTCATTGGAGGGAGAGCTAGAAGAGGTTCAGTCTCTATTACTCCTTGCACACATTTATCTTCTCACAAGAAACCTTTTAGTAAAAGAACATCAGTAAGGGTTCAAAGCGAATTACTTGTAAGCTAAGAAAAGCCAGAATTAAAGTTGTCAGTGCTTGTCCGTTGCTGTATAAATATAGTGATGCAGATCAGGAGAGGTGACTGTCTTTCTCCCTGTCTGCTCGCCTGCGCTTCCAGCTGAGCCAGATCCTCAACTCATAGTTTGCTTAGTGTCTAGTAAGGAGTGGAGGAGACTGCACATTTTCCAACTATGCAGTGTTTTCGTTTGCTTATGGTATGAGTGCCATCCGTTAGACAAATGGATTAAAAATCCTTTGACAAACAAGTATACATAAACTGTGAGCTAGAAAAAAATCAGTAAATGCTAGAAATAAGGATGTTAGCAAGAGTTGTTGCTTATTTGTAGCATTTACTGATTTTTAAAAAATGTTTTTTTCCCCAGCTTTTGTATCTTTTGACTGTATTTCTCAATATTCATGTTTCATTCTTTGCTAACACTTATTTTGTGAAGAGGATTTGGATCCAGGAAACCTGAGTTCTTTTCTGGACTAGAAATTGTGATTGTAAATTGTCTTTTAAACTGTGCTAGAACTAGCATAGACTCACGAGATGATGATGCTGGTTTTTGTTTTGTTTTTTAAGTTTACTTTGGGAGGTGTAAATCCAGGGAGCCTTAGTGTAGTTGTGGAACTATGTGCTGTTCTGGTCCCCCTCAACTTAGAGAAGTTGTAGTAGAAAAAGGTCCGAAAACATGAGGAAAATCTCAAAAAAAGCACCTGATGGTAATAGAAGACAATTGAGGGGAGATATCAAGACATTTCCGAATTGATTGAAGTAAAAAAGTACAGGTCTTTATTCTTCATAGGGAAAAGACTCCCAAGTACAATTCCTTCTGAAATGAGCTTATGCTCCACTGCATGACATAGTGTGGATCTGGCCCAATGAAAGGATAGAGCTCAGTTTCCTCTCCTCCCTCCCACCCCGTGCAGATGCCATTAAAAACTGGCAGAAGGTATGCATGAAGCTGGACACACGGAATGTGGAGCCAGTAGGGTGCTGTTCTCAAAGCTTATGCTTAAATGTAAGAGCTACTAATTGAAAGCCATGAAGGGTTGGTTTGCAGATGCTTTGTTTGCCAAACATTTGAGTTGGGGCTTCTTAACTTGGTTCTTTAATTTCCTTCGTATTATTTCTATCCTTGTTATGGTTGGGAAATGCAGTTTGCAGTGTTGTAGCAGCTGAGAACTATGACTTGTGTATGAGTTAATGTGCAATTAAGATGACTCTGGACATGCCAGATTCGACACACAGGTCTTGCAAAAGTGTGTTGTGGCATTCCTACCCATCCTGTTTCTTCTTCATGGTTCCTGAATTTCCCTGAGATCTAGAAATAGGTTTGCTTTGTGGTAACTCCTTAGATGCCCAGATGTTAGCAGTGATTCCTGTTTTGTAGATAATCACAGCCTGCCTTGCCATTTGCACAGTATTTGCCTGTAGTCCTGTTTCCTCTTTTGTGCAGTTTCTTCCTTTTTTTGTTTGGTACTTGATTTTTCCCTAGTCTTTTAACTTCCATTTTAGTGAGGAAGGGAGAAATTAGTGTCTTTCCACAGGAGATCTTCTAAATTACTACTACAGAATTTAACTGTGTCTATAATAATCTGAGAAATTTTTGGTTTTAGAGCAACAGCTGAGAAGTGGACCTTGTAGTTACAGGGTTTTGTATTTGTTGTGGGCTTCTCTTGTGCAGAACTTTCCAACCGTTGCCTGTGTGATGGTAGGTGTCAAATATAGCCAAATGGCCCTGTACACTAATGAGAGGTCACCAAGTGCCCTTCTGTTTGTGACATGGGAGAAAAAATGGTCCTATATTTTAATAAATGGGTTACTGCAGTTTCACAGTACATTGACACTGATCTTCCTCTTGTTTTGTGGAAAATACTTAGAAATATGTAGAATTGTCTTGCAAGCAGTTATGCAAAGCAGTTACTACTGATAGAGAAGCAGGTTAAGCATTTGTCAGTAAGGAGGAACAACCTTGATGAAAAGCGGAAAGAGCATTTCTAATCTGATTTGCTACTTGATGTTTCTATGTGTAGTTATATGGATAGCAACATAGCAGTTTTATGAAGTACTCTGTTAATGCATGATCTTTAGGCTTCTGTTTATGTGGTACAGTATTTCAGTATATATTCTATCAAAAATCAGTTTTTCAAATGGAAGTTCATAAGGATGAATTGATTTAAAAAATCAGCAGGATCAGACTTGGTTTATACCAAGTTTATATCGCTCTCCTCTGTTCAATTCTTGTTGGACAATCTGCCAAAGCTTTGAAATTTTCAGCAAGAGAAATTGTGGGTGGACAGGGGAAGGTGATTGATCAATTACAGTCCCAGTCAGCTTAGGTTTACATGATTTATATGAGCGGCTATTTGAGCTGAAAGCTCATAAAAGATCATTAGGCTTCATTTTAAATGGCAATCTCAAACAGTCCATTTTCTTTGGTAATTCATGTGCTGCTGTTAAAAATGTCAAAAGTTATTAGCAATTTTATTTCCCGTCACCTAGTATTTTAGCAGATCACATATCTACAAAAGCAGATAGGGCAATTATCTCTGTTCAGCTAACTTTTACTAACTTAAGAGATGCATAGAGTTTATGAAATTCATCCTTCCCAGGCACTTGTGTGGCAAAATTCTGTGAATAATAGAAAAGATAACCCATTTCTTTGGATTATATTGTATTATATGTTATGTTATATTATTCTGATTTCATTTTTAAGATCATCCATGTGCTATTGTTGTCATGTTTAGTTTAGAAGAACTCTCATGTTCACTGGTGGTATTTTTCTGATGCCTGGTTAAGACTTGCCACCATTTTTGTGATGCTGTCACCTCTGGAAAATTGAACTGGAATTAAGTCTAGTTTACCTCAGTGAGAGGTGCAGACGGAGTAATTATCCCAGAGCTGGTTTGGCCAGTGAGGTGTTAGGCAGGGATCACAGTACGCTTGTGTGCTGGAAAGTGGGTTTTTCTCAAAGCAGAGGCTGTAGGTGAATGCATCCTTCCTAGGATTCAATCTCCGAGAATTTAGTCAGAAGATAGTCTATACTCCTGGAGCATAGTTTTGAGTGTCCTATGCAACAGCAGGGAAAACTGAATAGACGGATTAAATGATTACATGAATAACACAGATCTGTAGATGCTGGTTAATCTTAGTTTTACCTTATTTTGAGAGCTATTACCTGCTTCTGTGCAGCACTAGAAAATTGTGCTCAGGACATGGAGGAGCTAATCTCGTACTCTGTTACAGCTACAGTGAAGATAGTGTGTATAAAAGTGAATCACAGAATCATTAAGGTTGGAAAGAGACCTCAAGGATCATCCAGTCCAACTGACCCCCCACCACCTATTAACCACTAAAACATGTCCTTCAGTACCACATCCAACCTTTCTTTAAACACACCCAGGGATGGTGACTCCACCACCTCCCTGGGCAACCCGTTCCAATGCCCAA
>VWZZ01006630.1:95759-127346 GCA_013399095.1 Psophia crepitans
ATGTCTTTCTTGTGGTGAGGGGCCCAAAACTGGACACAGGACTCCAGGTGTGGCCTCAGCAGGGCTGAGTACAGGGGGATGATCACCTCCCTGCTCCTGCTGGCTACACTATTCCTGATAGAAGCCAGGATGCTGTTGGGCTTCCTGGCCACACTGCCGGCTCATGTCCAGGCGAGCGTCAACCAACTCCCCCTAATCCTTTTCCTTGCACAGCTTTCCTGCCCCAAGCCTGTAGCGCTGCCTGGGGTTGTTGTGGCCAAAGTCCATGACCCGGCACTTTGCCACATTGAACCTCATCCCACTGGCCTCTGCCCAGCGATCCAACCTGTCCAGGTCCCTCTGCAGAGCCATCCTACCCTCCGGCAGATCAACAGTTTCCCCCAGCTTGGTGTCATCTGCAAACTTACTGAGGGTACTCAGTGAAGATGCTCTAAGGATTAATGTTTGCTCAGTGCTTTCAAAGGAGTAGTACTGGTGTAGGTGCTTGGTGCTACCTAAATAACTGTTTAAGCTTTATTCTCAATTACTATTTTCTAACTAAAGATGTTGTCCTTTTAGCTGAAAATACGTATGTTTTGTGTTCTTTTCAAATTATTTCTGTCCTCTTTGAGGTATGAACATTTTATTAAATCACTTTGGTTTTGAGTTTCAATTAGGCCATCAGTTGTGTATTCATCATATCTGTTTTGGACAGATATGCAATACTTGGTTCCTAGCTCTTCCTCTGTATTTATGGTAAAATCTAAGCATGCTAACTGTTCATTTGCAGTACCTGAAAATGTTTCCCAACGTGCTATCTTAAAAAGTTATTTTGTATGGTTTTCCTTTAAAGAACATTTCTATTTACATATCAGGTTTTTAATTCAGTTCAGTTTTCAAAAAAACCTGGAAGTTCTGATGATACGACTGAACAGTTGCTGAATATAAACTTTATGTAGTGGTTCTGTCTGTATCTTGGACCCACGAAGATTATTAGGAGCTTGCTAGTCACAGTTACGCAGATATTTCGCTTCACTACCTGTTTGCAGCATTCCTGCCTGAACAGCACAACTTTTGTACAGTGGCAAAATTACTGTGTTGTTGTTGTGATAGCCATAAGTAAAAAGCATCATAAAGAAGGATGTTATGGCTTTAAAGAGGTGAAACGAGTATTGGAAACTGGCTTCACTGAATTAGGAAAAGAAAAAAGAGCCTTGTTGAATATTTTGGCACTCGTGCATCCTCCCTAGACTTTCATCATGACCTCATTAAAAACAAAATCTTTTGGGTATGATGTGAAGGCCTCTATAAAAGCATCTTGTTGCCATGATAACAAGCATCTAAAAGTTAGCCAAAATTAAATGTGCTTGTATAAGTACAATAATATGTTATAGGAACATTGCAAGGCACCAACATAAAACAGTAATTTTTTTTCCTGCTTTTTCTATCTTTCCCTGTAAGCCATTACCAGTGTCATAGCCCTTGGAGACACTCTAAATTTGATGCCTATTTCAGCTGAACTGTCCACAAAGGAATTAGGAAAGTACAACAGCAAAAGTATGAGCAAGTTTAACTGAAATTCAGAGGCTTCACATGGTGGAGGAACTAAGACTTTGCAGTTTGAGACTAGTTCTCTTGATTGTGAATGGATCAAGTTGAGATGTATGTTAGACTTGGTATACTTTTTGGTGAGTTCTGTGGAGCATCACTCTTCATTTCTGCCTTTTGAGAGTGATAACACAAGAGCAGAAGAAAGAAGCCTTTCTTTCCAAAGAAGAGAAGGAGCAAGTGGAGGTTGATTTTTCTCCAGTAGCTGGAGAAGGGAGAAAAGGAATGCCAGTTCTCCCTCTTAATTGTTATTTTTTAAATGCCCTTGTGCAGATTTCTGATGTAGGAAGGCTACTGCAGGGGGGGAATTTACTGTAAAAGGATATACATTTTAAGGCTTGATCTGGAGTCATAAAACTGTGCTCTGAAGAACCTCTGAACTGGTGGTACCTCAACAGCATGTCAGCAGGGTGTGCCATTTGATGTACACTTTGTTTCTTCTTCCTTTGTTTTCTTTTAGCTCAACAAGAAACATACTGTTGTTTAATTTCTGTATCTCCCTTCTTGGTCCCTGCACGGGGTCACAGTGTTTCATGGAATCCTTTTTGTTTTCTCCGGTTGATTATTCAAATGTGAATGATTCTCTGATAATTTGACAGAAGGTGACTGAGTGTGATGCTTTTTATCTCTTCTGACTTCTCAGTTTTAAATTTAAAAATTGTTTGATATTCTTTGAAATGTTGCTTCCACGTCTTAATTTTGGCGGAAAGGAAGCTACTCTCCTTAACCAGGTTGTGATCTGAATTTACGCTGCGCTTCAGAGTCATGGTTCTGTAAGTTAAGCAGTTCTGGCATTTTCTTAAAGAGTGTCAGCCTAATGTTCAGTTGTGGTCAGCAAGTGAATGATTAGAAAAGAAATACAGAACAAAACAGAAGACTTGTCTACAACACTGTGTGTCTTGGGAAGCTTCTCTCTGGATGTAGAGTGCATGGGATAGATGCGGAAGGTGATGCGCAAATGTATTGAATGATTTCTGTAAAAGATTCTGTACTTGTCTTGGACAGTTGAGCCCACAGGAGCATGTGTGCTACTGCAGCCTGTTGGAGGAACTGACAATGGGTTTGAAATGGAGAGAAATTTAAAATTTAAAGAAAAAAATAGAATATATAAATACATACAAGTATTTTTCACAGGGTGTAGTAAAGTTTTAGATCATGTTTTGACTGGATAATGAGAAATCTAAAGTTTGAGTTGTGTTTAAAAATAGAACAGACAAATTTAGGGAGGTATCAGTGCTCCGTAGCTGCCCAAATGTACCCTCTGCTTCTGGAAACCCTCACCTGCTACTCGCTGAAGCTGGAAAGGTGTAATGGGGAGGCACCCTTCTGCATGTCCTCTCTTGTATAATTTGTCTCTAAACTTTTGGTGTGGTTGCTGTCGTGGGACCATTGGCTTGACTTAGGATGACTGTTTTCATGCAGTCATTTTGTGCGGAAGTAAACCCTTATGCTGCTGTTCTTTCACACTCCTGGGTCACTGATAACCCAGAAATCCTTTCAATCCCTTGGAAGATCATGAAACTTGTCCATTTCCAAACACGTAAATGTCGAGAAGGTAATCAAGAAGAGTCAGTATGACTTTACAAGAGGCAAGCCATGGTCAATAACCTGTTTGCCTTCTGTAATGAAGTGACTGCAAAGTGGTCTTTGTGGAGAGTAGTGCATGCAATTTACCTTGACTTTGGTAAAGCTTTTGGCTCTGCCTCCTGCAGATTTCTCATTTGGAAGATATGGAGGTACAGAATGAAAGAGCAGTCTATTTGTTGAAGCTTATGAAGTCCAACAGGAGAGGTGCTTATGCTGGCTGTGGGCTGACTGGCAATCGTGCTGAAAAGGCCCTGGGGGTTGTGGGGAATGCTCAGTTGAATATGAGCCAAATGCGAATAAGGCAAAATTGGGTATATTGGAAGATGCATGGTTAGCTGAATGAGGAAAGTTAATATATTGCTTTTCTGTCTCTGGGACTGCATCCAGAATATTACGTCCGGTTCTGGGTTCTCCAGGGTGAATGCGGAGAAAGTGGTTTAGGGTCCAGTGGAGTCTACCAACATAGTCTGGAGTCTAGAGCACATGATCTATAAGGTAAGGGTAAAAGCTGGACTTGTTCAGTGTGGTGAAGAGGAGGCTAAGGGACAATCTAATAGCATGTTTGAAGGGCAGTTACAGAGATTGTGGAGCTTTTTTGCTACTGACAAATTATGTAAATTTCAAAAAAAATGTGATGTGAAAGTTTCAGAGCGGATGCTACAGGAAGGGTAGTGCTGATGTGAAATGGATAACCCAGAGAGGCTGAACCTCCCTGCTTGGAGGTTTTTGAGACTTAGATGGACAGAGCCTCAGCTGACCTGACCTGACCTAGTGTTGGTGATAGTACCATTTTGTGTGGAAATTGGCCTAGGGATCTCCAAATATCTCTTCCCACCTACATTTCCATCTCCTCTCTAAACAGCATACTCAATTTTGGTTCCTTCCTCCAATCATTCTACTTCTAGAGTTAGACCTTGGAGTTTTCAGTCGGTAGGAGGTGACCAGATAGCAGGCAGCAGCTAAATCTGGCACTGAAAAAATGACTGTGCCACCTGCTTGTTCCTCCAGAACTCATGTCTTAGCACTACACTGCTACATATGATATTTTCTTTCTTTAAATAGTTGCATTTTTCCCAGTGAAATTATACAAAACTTACATAAAGGTCCCAGTTGACAGATGTAAGGCAAAGAAACAGCTAAAAATAGAAGAGGTAAAAATAGAGGTTGGGAAGCTGTCTGAATGATCTTATCAGCAACAAATTTATGCTGAATTCTGCTGGTTAGATCTGCTTTGTTTATTAGGTCAAACTGTAGCTCAGAGAGAGTTTAGAGAAAAGAAAAAGGTGTCATGCTGAAAAACGTGCATTTAAAATTTATTGAAATAATCAAAAGTAGACATACTTAAAAATTGCTTGATATGGCCAAGATGTTTGGATTTGGCCCTTGGCAAAAGAAAGGTTCATTGTTTGAGCCTCCAGAGAGGAAGACAGATTATCTGTGAACTTTGAAGATAATTTACTTAGAAGCTTATCAGAAATGTGCAACTGTATGGTGCACTGACTAGTTGATGAAAGGACTTTTGACATCATAGGGTTGCATCAGAAAAGGAATTTTCTAGTAAGTGTATTTGTGGGGGAATTCCATCCAGTTCCCTCTCTTCCTGGTGAATGCAGAGTTCATTTGTGCCATGGCAGAAAAGACAGGTTCCTGTGTTTAATTTCTCTGCAGTGTTGTTGTATGGACACAGACCAGGAATAAGGTTGGGGTCATACTTTGCAGCAGGCTGGCTTCTCCGCCTACTTTGATTGCCATGGAGTGAAAGCACTTTGTGGGTAGTCAGTGAGCAGCCCATGTGAGTTCACACTCTATTTTACCCTGAAGTGTTTTCTAATGTCTCCATTCTCATAACTGGTAACGCCAGTGATACTGAAAACATTCAGAAAACACCTAAATGTAGAGAAAGACTGAGAGATTCATGCAGATAATATTAGTGACTTCTGATCTGCCAACTAAAAGGCCATTCTGTTAATTAGTTCTGCTTAAAAAAGGAGTTGACATAATTCATTATTACAAATCCATGAGAATACTCTTCCAGGTGCTAAAGAAAATCTGCTGTATTGTTTTTTCTGATAGGCATTTGAAAGACAATTCCCTGTGTAATTCATTAGGCATTGCATTTCAAAAACAGTCTTTGGTTTAAATCGTTTTCAGATTTTTACAGGTTCAGATTTTTACAGATCGCTAATTGCATTTGACTGTCAAACACTGTGAATTAAACTCCTAGAAGGCTTCTTGGTAAGAGCGTAAGAGAGTATTAAAAGGATTCATACAGCCTGCATATTAAACATAAAAGTGTTTGTTGGGGTTTTTTATATGTCCCTAAGAGTATTCACAGTAGCATCAAAATATTTCTAACTTCTGGAAGGATATTGCTTTGTATGGCTGCCTAGAAGACACGTAACAAAATATCACTGCACCTGTTAAAAGATAGTTAAAAGAATGTTATTAGTATGTATAAATTACTGTATAATGCAAGGCTCCAATCTGTCTCAGTAAGCAGGTATCGACTTAATGCAAGGATCAGTTTGTGACAGTGTGAGACCTACATTCTTCTAGAGGCTTTACTTATGTTAAAATCTGTGAACGTAAGGATGGATTTCTGTGTTAAAGGATGTGGTTTCTGCTTCCTGTTCTTAACTTTTGATGTTAGCAAGAGGAATCAGAAAAATTTCATTCAGATCTGGTTTCTGATAGTCAGAATGAAGGTAATGCCAGGCTCAATAGCCTGTTGTTCACTAATGGGTAATGCCTAGTGAAGTCTTTTCCAGACTGCGAACGGCATGCCAGTTTTGGAGCAGGTCTGTAAGTCCCTCTGGAGAAATGAGGTAGAGAAAAGATGGAGCAAGTCCAGAGGAGGCCACGAAGATGATGAAAGGGCTGAAGCACTTCTCCTATGAGGACAGGCTGAGAGAGTTGGGTTTGTTCAGCCTGGAGAAGAGAACTCTCCAAGGAGACCTTAGAGCAGCTTTCGAGTACCTAAGGGGCCTTCAGGAAAGATGGAGAAGGATGGTTTTTCAGGGAGTGTAGTGATAGAACAAGGGGAAATGGGTTTAAACTGAAAGAGGGAAGACTTAGATTAGACCTTAGGAAGAAATTCTTCCCTGTGAGGGTGGTGAGGCACTGGCACAGGTTGCCCAGAGAAGCTGTGGATGCCCCATCCCTGGCAGTGTTCAAGGCCAGGTTGGATGGGGCTTTGGGCAACCTGGTCTAGTGTAGGGTGTCCCTGCCCATGGAAGGGGGTTGGAAATAGATGGTCTTCCAACCCAAACCATTCTAGGATTCTGTGAAAGTGACTTTGTAAGGGAGCAGGAAAAGCTCCGGCCCAGGGTAGAACAGAAGCACTGTTGGTCTGAAAGGGGTTGTCTGTGGTCCTGTTGGAGCGCTTCTAATTAATAGGTAGACACTAGGACAGTGATTCGCTCAGTCCTCGTTGTGGGTCTCTGTTAATTACCTTCTGCTTAGTAACTTCCAGACTAAGGCACAGTATAGTGTAAGCTTTCTAGCCAGCTTGGGTTGTTCTGTAATGAGGTTTAGTTCCTTCTCTAATCCGCTACAGTGACTTCTGCAGGTCACGCTGTTGTTTGCTATCCCATTTTAAGCCTGAACTTAGAAATTTTAGTCATACTAAATGACCAATTCTCATAAACCTTGTATTTTCACTGTATGTGAGCAGTGCTGCTGTAGTCATTTGGTTTCCCCTATTTCGTGTGTCTTCTGGCTACAGCCTGAGCACCAGAGTCTGGGGAAGAAGAGGATGCTGTTTCCTGAATGCGTAATGGCAGCAAGATTTGTCCTGATTGCTGAAGTCTGGAAGTATTCCAAAGGAGGAGAGTATTTTGTAATTATGTGTGGTGTTGAGCAAAGATGATTTGGCCGTGGTGGAAGCTTTATGTTGTAAATAGAATCGTCTTGCAATTTTTTTTATTTTTTAAATGTTTATCAGCTAGACCTCAAAACAAACTGCATATCTTTTCAACGTGAAGGGTGTTTGGTACTATATCCAGAATATGTACAGGAGAATAATTTCAAACACACAGCAAGAAATTGAAATTTTCAAGTTTGGCTTTGGGTTTTCTTTGTGTTTGATCTGCTGTCTTTGTGGTGATTTTGAGTAGAACTTGTAACTTGTCCCTCTGCATACTGGTCTCTAAAATTACCTCTGGTAATAAGATGCCTAGCATCTTTGAAGTTGTCTTTATGTAGTCCCATCCTTAGAAAGGCACTTTTTAGCTTAAGCACGTCGCAGATATTTGAACACAACCTCTGTACTAGAGTGAAATAGGTTATAAACAGTATTTTTAAAAATGAGCTTTTACCCCTATTTGTGTTTCATTAGCAAAAAAATTTATACAGCATCTTTTCAGAACATTTTACTCTCTTCCTCACTCTTAATTATTGGCAGCTTGAAACATCAAATAGATCTATAGCTGCTCAAGTTATTAATCTGTAACCCTCACCATTCAGTGGAAATATTTTCAGTTTTTGCACATCACTGCTTTTAGACAGCTATATAATGCTGAGGATGTCAGCGCAGAAGTCTGTTTGCCCATCAACAATTACCCAACATTATTTCTGTTGTTATAATACATGCAATTTAAGTATGATATTTGTAGGCAAAGAGATTGAGTTGCCTATTGGAAAACTGTGATAAAGGCTGGTGATATACACTGCATTCTGTATTGCAGTGCCGACAACCATCTCACTTACTGAGGGAGCGGGAGATGTCCTCTATAATTCTAGTCATATTTAACAAACTGGCCTTAGAACAGCTTTCCCACTGTAAGGAGCTGCTAAATGAAGTGAGTCTGCCTTTAGCCTAACTGAAGGTATTTCTAGAACACTCTGGTAAGAGCAAGCCTCATTTGAAATAGTAGTATGTAAGTCTTCATGGACTGAATTTTTAAACTGTCATTTAGCTCTGAATTATGAAATGCTATTCCTACACATGCTACCCAGGTAGGTTAATAAATTGTTACCCAGTATTTTAGCCTATCTAAATTTTGCAGACCTTGCGACTGTAGTACTGAGTGCCTCATGATCTCGTAATGTGGTTTTCCTCACAGAGGATTTACTTCTGTTCACATGTGCAAGCAAAGAGCGGAGGGAGATAGTAAATTCCTTAGACTTTATTTCTGAGTTTGAGCTGGAGCAGAGAATTGAGCTGATTTTCTCAAATGTCAGGCTAGTTGCTTGCTTGCCTGACAGTCCTTCCTCTCTCCTATCAGAAAGGCTTTTGAAAGGAGGGAAAATGTAGAGATGGAATTAAAAAAATTGCAGTGCATACATGACGTGATGATGGTACAAGATTTTCTTCTATCTGATTAGTAACTGTATGCTAGGCCAGGTTGCCACTGCTCTCCAGGTCAGTTGCTGATAACATCATCTTCCTTTTGAGAGACATTTCCAAAGGTGTCTTCCAGGCCATGTTGTTAGGTAGTGGGTATCAGAATTTCAACAACTTTGTCATTTATTGGGTAACAAATGATACTGACTTTCATATGTGTGTAGATTACAATTTAAAATGCAGATACGGATTATGATGGTTTTTTGGAAACAACAAATATTTTTGTAAATGTATTAAATCCTTTCCAGGTATAATATTGCATAGCCTTCTTAACTTTTCAGGAATTGATTGCCAACATTTTTATGGCACTATTTCCTGCGTTATGGCAGTAACGTTTGCAAATGATGCTGTAAGTCCAACCAAACAGAAAAAAAGCAAAACCAGTATCCAACCTCAGTCAGTGTGTCTCATTTGGAGAGTTAAATTGCAAAGATGGTAGAAAATGCTGCTGCAGGGGCTTGAAGCAGACAGTCCGGAAGTCCTAGATACGGAGGGGCAGCTTCCATACTACGTATGAAGGAGTGGTTAGAGGATGGTGGGCTATAACTTCTCCTTGACTGTGTCACCTGAAACATTCTGGACTCTTCCTTTGGAAGATGGTTCTTTGAAGTTTTTCAGAGAAGTCACACCATTTGAAATTGTGGTGCTTTCTTCTTGTTTGTGAAGCATCTTCATGAGTCATCTTTTTCTAGGAGTGCTTTTTAAAAGGCAGTGGGACAGGAATATTCTTCCTAATGATCAGGCAATATCCAGTAGTTTGAGCAAGAACTGGATTATTTTTTTTCTTTTTGGCCATAGCATATTGATTTTGTAAGTTTATTCATCTGTTGGTTACTTCCCTTCTTGTAGCTTTGAAAGGTATTTAAAATGAAAAATTCTGTCATACCCTGCCATTGGAGCTAAAGTCCTGACTTCATGGAAGCTCTTTAAATGCTTTTTTAAAAAGAAAACCTGAATATACTTTTCCATTGGTTTTGTATCTAATGGTAGACTTTAATTTTACAGAAATCAATAGTAAGTATTAAGTTGGACAGTAGCAGACTGGGTTTTTTCAATTCAAAAGTCTTCTGATATTATGCATTCTTCTTGGACAAAAAAATATTTTAGAATAGCTTAATGTTCATAATACAGCTGTCACTGAACAAAAATGTTGATTTATTAGGTGAAAATGGTCTTAAAAAGTAATTAAAATCATTCATACCAATGACATCTGTTTCCATGGTCAGGTGGTTAGAGAGAGGCTGTCAAAAACTGCATCAGTAAACTGTATTTAGAGGAATCATAGTGTCATACATGGTTTGGCTTCTATGATTAAGTCATTAAGTTAGGGCTAAAATTAAAAGCAAGTTCTTTGTTTATCTTTAATATATTTTAATATAATAATGATACATTTCTCTGGAAGCTGAATATATTGCTGAGGATGGTTTAACTCTGTTAGATATGTCATGGGTGCATTTTGCTCTTGGGCTCAGGATTTAACCAGTTAACAGATTTTGGGTTATTAGGTTTCTGCCTGCCGCTGTGCCCTGACCCCCCCACCCCACCCCGATCATTAGAGTTGAGGGTTTCTTTTTGTTTTGCTCTGTAATTAGAGGTACAGCAACCTCTGAAAGTGTCCCTCTACAAATCCCTTGCTTTCTCAGGAACCAGGAAGAGCCTTCTTCCTGAGGTGTTTTATAGGTGTGGGTTTTGGTGCTCATATTGGGTCTAAGATTTCTTTTATAGAGTTTTGGGAAGTGTTTTAGTATGTAGCAGCAAGGTGGTTATGGAGCGGTTGCCTGCCCCTTCCATTCCTGTCTTACTTGAATTTTTGGTGCTGTCTTAATTTTGTTTTCCAGCAATTGAATTGTTGTTTCTAAATAATAAATGGTAAAGATATCTAAAGGTTATGTTGTAGTATTTTTCTCTACTTTTTATTTCCAGAAGCTGTTATTTTCTTAGGGGAAATTCCTACTGTCTGAGCTTACCTAAGGGCAGTTGTTGTGGGCAAAGATTCAGTGAACCAGATGACACTGAAGATGGGAACAGAAAAGGAAAATGTAAACATGTCAATGTATAAAATATTGTTGTATTTTCTACCTTGAAATACTTTGCAAATACTTGTCAATGCAGTGGCAGTTCTGGCATGGTACTGCTTGTAAATGTTCTTGCTCGGAATATGATACTCACTGTTTGGGTGGTATCAAAGTTTAAATAAAAGTTTTAACCAGTTGCCTCAGATTTTCTGTACTCTGTAATCTCAGTTACTTGAAACCATACCCAGAGCAGGTGTGTTAATCTCTCTCCCCATTGTATGTATTATCAGATGAGAAAAAAAGCTGAAATGGTTAATCCCTAAATTATTTTTGCATGTTGGTAGGTGATTGCTTGTTGATGTTGAAAACCTGAGCGCTGTGAAAAGATTTATTTCTTCACTTGTGACTTTGCCTGTTTGAATTCAGCTGCAGTTGAAAAGGATGTGGAACCATCGGGTGTACAGAGTAGCACTTTGTGGAAATAAAGAGAAAACATAATTGTAAAGCAAGCAGCTTGATGTATATGTATTTAGTTGGAAGTGTTGCTGTAGCCTCTGGTCATCCAAATCTTGGCCTGAATATTTTTTGAATAAATTAGACTACTTTTTGCATGTGTCCTTATGGCAGTTACGTTAGTCATAGCTGCACTAGAAGAGTTGCATGGGGGCAACAGTTTTAAATTTGTTTTTCTTAATGGGAGAGTTCATAAAAAAGCCCTGCTCTATAGCATATTTTTTAGAGTATTGCAAAATTATAAATGAAGTAATACATGAACTGATGCGTGTAACTACCTCTTCAGACAGAGTGGACTTTCTAGCAGAGAAACTTGTACCGAACACCATCTGAGCAGTGAATTGACTAGGTCACGTGGTCGCTGACTAAGCATTAAGATTCTTTAAGACGAAGTAAAATATTTTTCTATTTTAAGTATTTTTTGTGTGTCTTCTATCTCAGGCCATTTAATAGAGATCACTTAAATTGCAGCCACAAACATTTGAATAATGAAAGAGGACAGGTCTCGTGTGTACAATGTGCTTTCAAAGAAAAAATGGTTGGAAGCACAGCCTATCTCAGATACTCTGGATACGTTTAGTAATTTGAATTTATAGTTTTCTTCTCATCTCTCAGTAAGGAGACTGAAATGAAGAAAGCGGCCTTGTAATGTCCATGTTTGCTATCATTCTTAGCAATCCCTGCCTGTGTGCACGTACCTGCATCCTGTTTAATGCTTTG
Source organism: Psophia crepitans (assembly GCA_013399095.1). Taxonomy (NCBI): domain Eukaryota; kingdom Metazoa; phylum Chordata; class Aves; order Gruiformes; family Psophiidae; genus Psophia; species Psophia crepitans. Next base: position 107,526 of record VWZZ01006630.1, read on the forward strand.
TAAAAGAAAAACAATGAGTGTTAATCTCTCTCAAAAATGTGTATGACCTGCTGAAAAATGCAGATAATAATAATACTTTTATGAACTGTATTGTAAATATATATGTATAACTTTTAATATCAATAAGGTACAGGGAGTTGACCATTCATACAGAATAACATCATTGCTGCACTCAAATCACCATTCAGTTAAAAAAAAAAAAAAGGTCAGCAGTGTTGGAAAGTTTCCAGAAGCAACTGCACTCAACTACATTTTCTACAAATACGCCATGATGACCCTTATTCTTTCCTTTAAAATGTCAGTTTTGCCCATCTGTAGAATTACTCTGTTTAGGCCATTAATTTAGCTCTTTTACACCTTTTGAAGAAACCAGGGATTTTAGACTGATCAGCTGAAACCTCTTCAGACTTATTACAGCATATGCAATACGTTGGTTCTTGCCATTCTACGTATATTGGAAAGAAAATAAAATTCATAAATAAAGTACCTGCAAGTGGAGCACTTTGGAAAATCTCCATTTCAGTTTTGTCTTTATTCTGCCTCAGCTTAATGAGCCACATTTGTTCAAATTCAGAGGTGTCAGTGGAGCAGCAGCAAGAACATTTTGGCGCAGTAGTTCTTGTATGTCTTACAGTCAGTGGCTCTATTTAGCATGCAGGAGGTTTATCATTTTTCACTTCTTGTTCTTTCCAAACACTATAGAATATTATTTGGTGCATCTTCATTTCCAAATAAGTGTTCTTTAACAAAATGAAAGTGACTGCAGCGTGTATTATGCAAGCTGTATCAAAAGCACTGAATAGATTCAAAAGGTGAAGAGGAATAGAAACATAAAATTAAGAATAAATTTGACAAACTGCTTGTCCAAAACTCTCTCCAGGAAAATTCAAGACTGAAATTCTAAATGTTTCACACTTGCAAAATGAAATTAATTGATCTCAAAAATACAGTATACTGCATATATGCAATAAAATGAATTTAACATTTTCACAGTGAAGCACAAACAGCAAAGCTACAACCAAAATAGCTTTCCAATATTTGAATTTCTTCTTATGCTAATTGTTTGATGATAGTTCTCAATTTATCAGCACACATATTTAACGCATTTTACCTCTTCTTATTCGTGCTATGTGCAGCATTTCATTGGCATGTGCACACAATCTGTTTGTTATTGGAATGATATTCTCAAGAAATACTATGAAAAGAGTCATCTTTCAGGTTGTTTTCTGCACAAATCTTGACTTCTCAGAAATTTGTAATAAGTGTTGTGTATTTTATTTGTCTGTGACTGTCATCTGTGCAAGATGCCTGTTGGCACAACTCAATACACACAAAATGTCTTGGAAATTTTTTGTACCAGTACATGGCCACACTCAGCCTCTGGCTGGCTACTTGTCTGAAAAGCAAGAGAAAACCACATGTAAAATCAGAATTTTCTGGTAGTTCAGATTACTTCAGAGACTTAAAAAAAGTCAGTTTAAAGCACAATTTGTGCTGAATTAGTACAGAAACTTTAACAGGTGCTGTGTTCTAGCTGTCCGATTTTCAGGAAATGAAGTCACGTTGCTCAGATAAATCAGAAGTTGTTAGTTTCTTCTCTTGGATACTGAGCAGGAAAATATCTCTCTGGTCTTTCAAAAAAGCCATTTTTCCAAGAGCGCGCTACTTTCAGCTTCTGCATCATACTGGTTAGCCAGTAAACTGATGTTTGTGCATTTGATGGGTAGCAAAGAGGAAGTGATGTAGAATTTGTAAATAGAAACATGCTGAGTCCAAGGAATTTTGGTTTGGACTGTTCTGAAAAGGTATCTATCTAGCTCAAGAGGTGAATGATATAGTACTAGACTCTATCAATAAAAAGTATTTCTTGGTGAATGTAGAAAAGAGTAACCTTTGAAGAAGAGGATTGCAATGGTAAAAAACCCTCAAACCCAACCACAAAACCACCCCTCTTTTGTGTCACAGTGTCACTGTACCATTCTCATAGATTTCCTGAAGCTCAGAATACTGATTCCTTTAAGCTGGCCTTCCCATGTTCTCTGAGAAGTACTCTTTGGTTTTAGTAATTTGGTGTGCTAGTTATTCTAGTTTCATTTCTTGCTTGAGACTCATTTGAAATGGTTCATTTTGCAGCTGTTTAGCAGGACAACACTTGATAATATCATTTGCTGCTGCTTTTTGTTGGGTGAGTAGTCCTTCGTGCTCCTCATAAGGCTGAGATCCTGGATTTATGAGTCATTGCCAGCTTTTCCTGTCCAACAAAGATACCAACACTTCTAATGTGTGACTGCATGGAAGCTGATGCAGTGCATAATGCTCAGTCAGAACTGCATGCTATTCCTTCATGTAGTGCTCATGGGTTAAGTGATCAGACTCCATGTCTACAAGGAGAATTGCTTGTCAAGAAAATGCAGTGGGGAAGACCTTGGGACCCGGGTGGGATCAGCCTGCTGAAAGGGTTTCTTGCACCTGTGGCTGGAGGGAAGCTACCTTTCTCTTGGCAGTTCCAGGTAGAGGTGGCTGAGATGAACCCAAACCAGCTGTGGATTACACCACAACCCATGGCACAATCCAGAATCAAGGTCGTGTAGATTTTGTACGCAGGGCAGCAAACTGATAGCTTACAGGGCTGCTTGCTGCCAGGCTGTTCTGCTGTCTCTGCCCTGGGAGATGCAGCTTCTGAAAGAAAGGAGACATTTAGGGCAGTTAGGACTTCAGCCTTCTGAGCTTCACTGAGGTGCATCAGTGCACCTGGTTGTGGTAGTAGGGAGTTATGAAGATTCTTTAAATGTGATATATCATGAGGAAAAATACAGAGAGTGAGACCTCATCTGCTTAGTGGTGAGAGATCCTCAGTACCAACCGACAGGAATTGTGGAATCTGAGGGTTAGTCTGATGCATCAAAGATGTCCAGGAATCTTTTTTTTTTTAATTTTTTGATAATTTACTTCCTGACAAGAAAGTAATCCATGCCCTGTATCACCAAACAATCTCATTTATCAGCTTGTTGTTACACATTCAGGGTGCTGAACTGGATTGCCAGTGAGGTGGCTGAAGCCCTCAATGAGGTTGGTCGTGTTCAGCAGTGCTGTCTCTTCATTGCAGCTGTGAAGAAAAGATACAAAATGGTGACTAATGAAGGCCCTTTTCTTAAAGGCATCTACAAATAACTTTTTTAATCTCTTTTTAGTTATGCATAATGTATAAAACATGATTCTGTACCGATTTAATAAAAATAGACTTAATACAAAAAGCAAGTTTAATTAAAACTCGCAACTGGAGATGTCAGAATGCTGATCACAGGTCTGAATGTACTTCTTTCTAAACTTATATATTCTGAATTTCATGATGGATATTATGTACTCAGTGCTTTGGAAAGTCATGCATAATGTAACAAGGATTTTCACTTAACAGTACCTCTAGCAAATGTTCTCTGTGCTGATATTGTATGCCAAGTAGAATGTGATAGAACAAATGATTTATTTATTTTCAATAGGTCATTAAATTTTATCTTCAAAATTTTGTGAAACTGCAAGAACTTAAAAAGGAAGCGTAACCCATTTAAGTTACATGCGTGAGGAGATAGGTTTGTGGATGCAATCAAATCATAACTGGATTTTATAATCAGGTGGCTGTACTGAGGCAGAAATAATTTTAGTAACTCCATAAAGCTGAAATCCTAAACTTGTCAGTTGCGAAGAATAGTAGGCCTGAAGAAAGCAAAAATTTTATTTCCAATATAAAATGTTCTTCTTGCAAAGATATGTGACCTCTGTAAAAAGGACCGGGTGCGTAGGGCCCACCATTTCTCAGATGGAGAAATACTGCTGGCTCTAAAATTGTAATAATATTTAACATTGTTTCAAAGTCACAGTTCTTTTGTTTGTTTGTGTTTGTTTAACATAATAGATGAAAAATGTTCCTAAGGGGAGAAAAAAAAAAGATTGGTTTTCATCTATCATTTTAGAGTATTAGGCAGGTCAAGAATTGAATAATTATGTAAATCGAAATCATTGTATGACAGGTAGTGGAGGAAGTAGCAATTGAATATAATTTTTATGTATGGGGGTATGTTATGGTTGCTGCCCTTGGATTTTTGTCAAGAATGAAATGGTAAACACCAGTGACTGCTAATTGATTCTTTATGTAGCTTTGTAGGTTCTCAGACCCAAATAAATCTTAAGGATGGGTCTCTAGGAGGTACTAATATGGCCACAGGAAATCCTGTACTGTCCCTTCAGCAGTTTAGGAAAGATTTTTAAACATTTAGTTCTGTCAGTGATAAAACACTTTTAACTGTCTGAGTTTGGTTGGATTTTTATTTTTTTTCTTAAGTAGAGATTTGCCTCAAAACCAAAAATCATGGGTTGAAGTGTCATCCTACATTCTGGTGCATTGGGAGGATCATTGTCAGAATCCCATAAGGACCTCGGAGATGCAGTAAATGGTGCCTGTGCTTCAGTAGCTTGCTGGAGGCGCCTTAGCTTAGCACACCAAGGCGTGTGCCTGTGAGTTTGGTGTTCCAGCGATGGGATCTAGCCAAGACCACCAGAACTTAGTGACAGCCTGGATCCTGGGCCTGCTCGCAGTTTCCAAATTCAGGTGTATGGCACAGAAACCAAACTTGCTGCGAAGGTTTTGTTGAAGATCTAACTGTATGATTTGCATTTGTTCAATATGAAAAGAAATAATGTGGAGCTTCCTGCATTATTTATTTTGAGCTTTATGTATTTTGTGGTGTGTGAATGCTTTCAGTACTCCACAAAGACTCGGTGGTGGTGGTGGACAGTGCTGCATTGAGCAGGGGAACCGAGCCTAAGCAGGTGGCTGACGTGGACCTCTATGGGGACACTGCTTGGCAGCAGTTCTCCTCTTCCATGCTCTGTTCGTGCACTGTGCTTGTCTCTCCTTCTGCAGTTGCCATGTTTCTCCTCTTGCATGAGAACCTGAGCATTTCTTGTTGGATTGATCTCTCCATCTATCCTTGTCTGCTGGTTGGGTGCCAGACTGGCTGCCCGATGTGTGTGTTTGTGGGTTTTTTTCAGCTGGTGATCCATTCAGAAAGTACGCTTACAGTCCTTTTTGTCCTTGAGCAGGACAAGCAGTAGCTCTGCCTATCAGTTTTCAGCAGGCCAAAAAAGTGTTCTTCAAACCTGTATCCAGACTGGTGAGCTGTTGGCATGATCTAGAGGAGAGAAATCGAGGAACTGGTCAAATACATAAAAAGTAAAGGAGCAGTCTAGTCTCCGACCGGTGCACCAAGTAACAGATTTGTAACCGGGAAATGCAGTATAGACTCTAGAAACATGTTCCATTGTTGAGATTATCTAAATGCTGGAATAAGTTTGTGAGGAGTCTGTGGGATCCTGAAGGCTTCAAAACCAAGGGCAGGAATGATGGATTTGTACCTTATTCACCATAGAGGATGGCCACCAACCCTGTTTTTCTAGAATTCTTTTTTTTTCTGTTGACACAGTTGCCCTGTGGCGTGTATCAGAGAGGCTTCTGTGTCAGGACTGAAGATGTCTCTCTTGCCTTCCAAACTAGGACAGTTTTTGGATTTTTGGAACGTGGCCATTCACTGGGGTTTTCCTATGCCATAGAACACAACAGTATTTGTTGATGGGTACTGAAATTATCAGGGTAGTGAGATTTACCAGTCATCTGGTTGCTGTCAGTCTCAAGCAAGTTATTGTTACAGCAATTGGGCTAGTTCATGTCCTTGAACTCCTTACAGCAAATCTGAAATCCAGAATGAATTAATTTTATTAATTTAAAACAAGCAAATGTTCTGGAGGATGATGATACAATGCAGAGCTAGAGCCTAAACTTTACAGAATAATACTTATGAATATTACATAGTGTCAGGCTAACATTTTATTCGCTGTGTTTATTTTTATTTGTAGTAAAAATGGTGCTTTTCATCAATGTGACCTATAGAGAAGGCGTGTCATGGAGCTGTACTAAATTCTGTTGCTAGTGGAGGTCTAGTGGGGTAATAAAAGCTTACGCCTTTGTATCGGTTGTGCCATGAATTAGTAAGAACTGGCCATATGTCTACACTCAAGCCAGTAGATGCTGTTTTCAGTTTGCTATTTCTGTTTCCAGTATTTACTAATGTGTGGCAAATCATAATTGCAAGCAGATTGTGTAACACCGAAAAGTCAGTAGAGCAAATGAGCTGTTTGCACTGGAGTTCGTAATGAGCAGTAAAGTTAGGCTAAAATTACTTTTCCTGACAGCTTTCTAAGCATGCTATGATTTATTTTTGAATCAATGAGAAGAACATTAATCCTTGTTCTCCCTTTCCTTGACATTTTTATATGTATGTTGCAAGTATTTGGAGGAATAAAGGGGGATGGGACCATCTTAAATTATTAATAACCTGATAGATAAAATTCAACAGCTCAGTAAAAGGACCTAAACAGTTATTTAAATACATATTTTAATCTGTTGGATAAATGATTTTCTTTTTGAGAACTTAAAAATCATAGGTAGAATGAAGGCATTAAGGAATGACCTATGAAAAATATTACTAGAATAATGTATAAATAAAAAATTCAAGATATAAAGTTGTTGATAAAGTTTCAGATAGTGATGTGATTTAGAGAATAATCATTAACTAGGAAAGTTAACTGTGTTTTTATAACAAGTTGCATCCTTTCCTGGTGCTGAAATCATATTTTCTTCATTTAGATATATTTAATAAGTTGAATTCACTGTGCAATAAAGGTTGAAAAACATATTAGAATTTGAGGAACTGTCTATCTTTGTTTATTCTTACCATCCTTTTTCAGTCTGTGAATATAAATTAGGTTTGAGGCTGTTAACTGTACCAGAATCTCATAAGATAGGATGCTCAGTAGTAGTAAATTTTGTTAGCAACAAAGAATGTATACTTTTATAAATGTTAATTTACAATACAGCACATGCTTGGATGAACTTAGTTCTTCTGTGTATCGGTTGTGTTTAAGATGATTCTACTTAAACTATCAAAAATAGTAACTTCTAAATAATATACATGAGATATATCTATTTTTTAAAATAATCAAATTCTGGTTGAAATCTGTTTCAATTTCAGATGGAGTAAGAGTCAACTCGGCACTAATCATAATTAAAAGTTGACTAGTAATCACTTGGCAAATAAGTGATGGCTCTTTTATAATTTGCTAACGTCATTATGGAAAAGAAAAATGGAAAAGGAAAAATTGGACTTGAAATAGTTAGGATAAAATAGTACCAAATTTTGTGTAAAGTCCAGCGTAAAACAACTGTGCCTCAGAGTACTGAAATAAAAACAAAGGTAGCAATGATTACTCATGTAAACTGCTGTGTGAATTAATAGCTTGTTTATTTTAATCAGGATTATAATTGGTGATTCAAATCACTGATTGATACACCCTGATTTGCTGTCTCTGATTCCTTGAGAGTCAAATGTAAAAAAGCATTCTTTTGGTACAATATGAAAAGTTCAAGTTTGTACCTGCCTGTGCAGTGTTAATAACATTATACCTAACAATACCTAAGTTTGAATGTTCAGACAGTTTTACCAAAATGTAATTTTCAGAGAGTTCAGTAGAGCCACGTTTCACTAAAGCTGTTCCCATAAGAGCTGAATGCCAAGGCAATCAATCATACACTGTACTGTATCCTGTTGTTATGGATATAATACATTATTTATGCAGTGTAAAGATTTTTCAGATGTTGTTGAAATGAACAGGCAAGTGAATGAACATATACGTAAGGTATAATACATCCTTAGCTGAAAATCGCAATTTCCTAGGTTAAAATTTGTGAAGATGCCTTCAGTGCTTACAGTGTGTCTGAGACTGATTTGCTCCAAGTATGGACTTTCGGGGGGTAGTGAGAAGTCAGTTAGAAATCTGTAATACACTAATTACACCTACAGATGAGTGCCAAATCTTCTGCTCTTAGTATTTGTATACCGCGTGTATTTAAATTACTAAATGCAGAAGTTGTTACTCCGTCACTGGAAATAGGGTAAACACTTTTGGCACCAGCACAAAACCCAGACTGTTTGAGGTAGTGCAGTGTGGGTTCCTCAATGAGCCATTGCGTGTGATCACCACTGATATATTTAATGAATATAATTAGGCACAGGCTTTAGGCTTTTGATGGAAAGTTCTCTCAACTTTGTCTCCCCCTCAGCCCATTGTTTCAAACATTTTGTTCTTGTGTTGAGAATAAGATTATAGTCGTCTTCAGCAGATTCATTTAACAAACTGCAATATTTGTATGAGAAGCCCTAAAAGACTGATAGAAAGCAGTGGAAAAAAAATTGCTTCCATAGACTGCTACATACTGAAATGAGGGTGACCACCTTCTCTTCTCCCTGTCTGATCTAGGAGTTCTTTCTAGTTGATTTGCAGGAAAATCGTCAAGTCATACCTGCAAGTAGTTTTCAACCTGTGATCTTGTTACACTCCCTGGCTGAAGAGATCTGCTGCTCAGGGACTTTCAGGGGCAAAAGCACAGCACTGCTGTACTCACTATCCCATGACAGGTTTTTGTTATTTTTTGAGCCCATGTAAATTCTTAATGCTTTCTGTATTCTTTGGTGAAACATTCATGGCTTTGCTGCTGGCCATGTGAAGAGGTGCCTTTGGGTGTTCAGCCATGCCTTCCCTGGTTCTCTTTGCTGCTGTTGATTTAATTCCTCTATACCTGCTGCTAGCTCTTCTCCCTCTATGCCATTTTTCTACCTCCTTCTCAATCAGTTCCAGCGCTGTTCTCATGCCTTCTTACTCTTCCCCTTTCCTACTCTTTCCTATTTTTAAATAGCTTCAGTCAGCTCTTCTTGCCACTATGGTTCTCTTTGTCATCACTGTCATCTCCATCAGATCTTCTCTTGATAGTCTTCCTCTCCGTGACCCTCTCACTTTTCCCTTAAGGTTCATCTTTGATTCCCACTTCCACGCTGGCCTTTCATACTTCGCAAGCTGCCACATTTCTTCATGCCCTTCTATTCATTTGCAATGTAGACATGTTTCAGTTCTGCTCAACAGACATCATCCATCCTGTTCTTTAGCAACTGCTATCTGATTTCCCTCTTAACACAGCTCCTCTTCTCTGAGAGGCCTGACATTAATCACCCTTCCTCCCACTTGTTGGTTGTTCACTTGGTCTTTCCATATCTGCTCCGATTTTTAGGGGGTTTACAGACATGACCACACTCTGTTCTGGTGTCTGTCTTCTCTAGCAGTTCCTGCTTTATAATTTCAGGAATCTCACAGTCTTCAGTCTCCTTTTATGACAGTGTTTTGCTTTTTACCTCACCTTATCTGTGGACAAATCCTGTCAGTGAATACAAATTCATGTCTGTCCTAATGAATCCTATCTCAGTCTCTCTACTCAATCTCTACCTTTCTGCTCAAATCAAAATCTTAGCTGATATTTCATGGATTAGGTAATTCTCAAGAAAAAAAGTTCAACTTTCTTTCATGGACATTGTGAGCATCACCACTACCTCTCACTTTAGCCTATGCCTTAGTATTGCCATGGTCACTTTCTGGCATTTACCTGAATCCTTCTTAATCCTCTTTCTGTCCCTTCATTTTCCACAGATCATTATGTGCTCTTTCTTTACCAAAGAGAACCCTTATGTAGCTTCCCCTGTACTAACCTTCCCCAGCGCTACTGCACACATGATACTCATTTTGTCTCTGTTCCCCAACTAACACTAACTCAGCATTTATTCTTAATTTGTTGGTTTGGGTTTTTTCTATGCTTTATGTTATTTTATACCTGAAAAATTGTGTTTCTTTCAATTAGTTGGTCTAAAAGATCTGGCCTCATATCAGTCTTCCTTATTCTTCCTACGTGGCAATTCTAAGATATTATTGTTAAGGGATATTACGATTTTCTCTTTTGATTTCTGCAGTGTCTCCTCTGCCTGCCTCTATGAATGCCATTTTGCTCCATTAGTATCTATTCGAAGTGCTGCTGCAAAGTTGCCTCTCTTCAATTGTCTCCACAGGCCCTTAACTTTCAGTGCCCTCTGTGGCCTCTCATCTGTCAGTTGCTATCAAGAACTTAGTTCTCCCCAGTTATTGCCCACTTGGCTATTTTTCAATCGCCTTGATACGTTTTTTGGCCTCAGCTTTTCCTCACACTTAACAAAAGCTGCTGGTGGATGGCTGAAAGTCCACCTCAGCAGCTTTTCCAATTTCTTCATCCAGGATCCCCTTTGCATCAATGCCCATGGAAATACAAGAGGACAGGTCTCCTGCTGTGTCATGCCCATTGCTCATAGTCTTCCCTAGACAGCTTGCTTCCTTGTCCTGCATCAGGCTGTATTCATCTGTTCTCACATGTCTTCTACTTAACCCTTATGCTCTTTGGGCCAGGAGTTGTCTTTTGCAAAATTTTGTAGAAAGGCATTCATGGCTTGCAAAGGTGGATATGACAAAACAACAAAATTAATAATAAATGATCTTGCAAGCGTGTAGCGTGCGTCAGGCACTTTCTGATTTACTCGTTACTTGTATGCAGATTTGAATAAGTGTTGAACGTATTGCTGCTGATAACTAGATCCTGAATGAAGGCAGACAAGGTCTTGTTCTCAGGGCAAGCAGTTGAGTCAGTGCCATAAGCAGCAATACTGCTTCTGGGTTTCTTTTCCTCAGTTCTGTATGTAGAAGCACCAGTAGCAGTCAGAATAACTTTCACTGCAAGGAAATAGTTTGATTCATATTTTTCTCCCTGTAAATGTGTTATTTAACATACATATTTTGTAGAAGCATTTGGAGTATGTTACTTAACCAGTACAGTGAAAACATGAAAGTCTTGTTGCAGGACAAGCGCTTAATGCCAGTGTTGCTGTTCCTCATGTAATGAATCAGTTGTTTCAAGAAAAAGAGCAGAACTAACCAATTTACAGAATTACGTGACTTACGAGGTTTCCATTCTGATTATTTCATGTCAGTGCTGCTGTTGATCTGTTTATTCTTGAAAAATACACCAGACACTAGGCAAAGAGTGATCTCTGCTCCCAGTCTCCATCTGTGAGTAGTGGTGGTGGTGGGACACCTCTGCTGCCTCACGGCAGAGGATGCAGCTGGAAAGCTGTGCAGAGGAAAAGGACCTGGGGTGTTGTTTGATGCTGGCCTGGACATGAGCCGGCAGTGTGCCCAGGTGGTCAAGAAGGCCAACGACATCCTGGCTTGTATCAGGAATAGTGTGGCCAGCAGGAGCAGGGAGGTGATCGTCCCCCTGTACTCAGCCCTGGTGAGGCTGCACCTCGAGTCCTGTGTCCAGTTTTGGGCCCCTCACTACAAGAAAGACATGGAGGCCCTGGAGCGTGTCCAGAGAAGGACAACGAAACTGGTGAAGAGACTGGAGCTCAGGTCTTATGAGGAGCAGCTGAAGGACCTGGGCTTGTTTAGTTCGGAGAAGAGGAGGCTCAGGGCAGACCTTATTGCCCTCTACAACTACCTGAAAGAGAGTTGTGGTGAGCTGAGGGTCGGCCTCTTCTCGCAGATAACTAGTGACAGGACAAGGGGGAACGGCTGCAAGTTGTGCCCAGGGAAGGTTTAGGTTGGAGATGAGGAGAAATTTCTTCTCGGAAAGGGTGGTTGGGCATTGGAACGATTTGCCCAGGGAGGTGGTGGAGTCACCGTCCCTGGGTGTGTTTAAAGAAAGGTTGGATGTGGTACTTAGGGACATGGTTTAGTGGGTAATAGGTGGTAGAGGGATGGTTGGACTAGATGATCCTCAAGGTCTTTTCCAACCTTAATGATTCTGTGATTCTTCAGGCTTGTTCAAAAGTGCCAGAAAGAGATACAGAGAAAATTCTCTTGTGTGGGCACCGTCTCTGTGGACAGATGCTGAGGCTCCCTGGAGAAGAGTGATGTGTTGAAATGTTTGAACACAGGGACTGCTTTGGAGAATTGCTTTCTGTATTTGAGTTGACAGCCATGACTGCTGTGAACCTAAAAGTGGAGGGAAAGAGGGAGTGTAAGGCGACAGTCAAAGGATTACATGTGGAGAATATAAGTTTAAAAACAGTGTTCTGCATTGTGGTTTTGTGATTATTTTTTTTTTGAGAGGGCCTTAGACTTTTGGACATGTCAACATGTTTAATTCTCTCAGACATTTTTACATTTTTTTTTTATAAGGCATTACAAATAAACCAAATTTTTTTTTCCTGTACTATTTGCTCACTTGCAAGCAAAATGATACCTGCCAACCTAGCATTAGATTTCAAAATTTAAATTGTTTAGACTTTTCTGGTTGGAAGCATTTGCACTATTAAATCAGGTTTTTTTCAGGCAGTTATTTAATGTGCATGGTAGCATATCTGTTTAGCTGCTGGCGTGACATGTGCAGGGACCTTCATAGTTTGCCAGAGAAGAAACTACTACCTTGTTAACTCAAATGCCAGAGACTTTGTTTCTGGGTCTGTTTGGTCTTTTATGGCAAATAAACCAACTGTGTGCTCGCGCTCATATCCCATTACACCGGAACTATTAGCTTGCACTCCTGTGAAAGCTTATCTCTAAAATCAAATATATGCAGTGGGTTAAACTCTTCTATATGTAAAATTTTTTATATTCCAGTGTGTACTTTGGTTCTGGTGCTACCCTCCCTATAACTTACTTTCTCTTCAGTTGTGTTTTCATGTCTGTAACATGCATTATATTTAAGCTAACAGTATAGGTGTTTCATCCTGACATTTCCCACAAAAATTATATTAGTCCTTTTGTTAAAATCACATGGATAATTGTGGCTAGTAACAACTTGAAAAATGTCTTTACAATAAGTATTCCACGTAGGTCTTATAAAAGCAAATTTAAAAAAATGAAAACCATAAGGTCCAGTTGTGAGACATACCCATCATAATTCAAATGCAGATAAGAGCAAATACATTTAAAAAAAAAAAAAGTCTTTGAGTAGATTTAAAAATTCTCAGCCAGTTCTCTCTACCTCTTATTTTGAAATAGTTGAGTTTGTAGTAGTAAATTTACCAAATTACATTATTTTTTTTCTGTATGCATTCATTATGTTACTATTAATTCTGGTATGGACTATAAATAGTTTGGAGAGATCTAGTCTACAGATAAAACGTATACTTACGACTATGAAAACAACAGAAGCTTTACTAGTATAAAAAAGCCAGAGGTGAATGTGTGGAGATTTCTACAGTTTTTATGTTTCCAGTGGTTCTGAACTGTGCTTGTGGCAGGAGCCATATCCAGCGCAAATTGCTTTGCTATAGTTACGCAGCAAAGATTCGACTGTCGGTATATGTGCATCAGCATGTGCTAGTTTGGAACACAGGCTTTCCCGTTCACTGACCATAAAATGTGGGGCATTTAGGAACGCCAAGAAATAAAATTAAGTACTTTCATGTATATTATTTGAGACCACTGGTAAAAGCAAGATTCTGCTGGCTAAACTAGGCTGATTGTATTAAGATGTCAGACTGCTTGATGCTAACTTGTTCTCTGCTCTTTCCACCCTTTTGTATATCACTTCCAACCTATCCATAAGAAGAAAGAAGCCTAGAAGGAATGGCAAAACCAATTGTAGAATGGACATTTGTCACATATTAGAATTAATGTTCAGTGTTGATGCAGATGAGAGAGGGTAGATGACAACAGGAAGAAAGCTCACATGACTTGGTCACAGTTCATGAAGGTTAATCTTAAACACCACTGCACACATCTTAGAAATGTGCTTGAAAGGTGGCCTTTCCCCTCTTAGCTTGCAAGATCCTTACCTCAGTGGAAATGGTGCCTTCTGTGTTGCATGTGAAGCCTTTTGATGAGCGTTACATGGTATGGAGTGTAGTTGTTCAATTTTGGCATGGTTTAGGCAGCTCTTTGTGTGTCACATCAGCACTTGGTTTGCTCCACTGGCTCCCAGTCAGTTTTCAGTATTGTGTCTTCAGTATTTGGTCTTCATCTTCAAAGCAACTGTTGGATCAAACACCCCAGCTACATCAAAGCTGTGTTTCTATTTGTGAACTGCCAGGATAGCTGTATTCCTCTGGGGCAATGTAGATGATGAGATATCACAGCAACCATTTATCAGCTGGGGACACAGTGTTGTGGGTCGGGGGTACAGGCTATGAAAAAAACCACCCCAAACTGCGAGGCAATCAGGTGAATCCAGAGTAAGATGTTTTAAAGGAAACTATACAAAACCTTTCTGTTTGTGAATGTATTCCATAACGAACATGATGCAGAAACAACTCACAATTTTACCTGAAAAATAATTGTCAAAAAGAAGAAAATAATTAAAATTTGGAATACAGCCAGATCATTAAAAGGATTAGATTTTTAAATGTCCTTCTATATGAGCCATAATATACTAAATTTTTAAAAGTTGTGCGCTTGACTAGGGTAACCTCCTAGCTGTATTTAAAGCTTACCTTTCTTAGCATTTAAATCAAAGACCCATAGACTGGTTTGGGTTGGAAGGGACCTCAAAGACCATCTAGTTCCAACCTCCCCATCCATGGGCAGGGACACCCTACACTAGACCAGGTTGCCCAAAGCCCCATCCAACCTGGGTCAACCAAGTCACAAACACCACTTACTGGGAGAGGCCATACATATCACTAGCAAAAGCTAAAGGGTGGCATAGCTCAAAAGGAACTGAATATTGTATGGGTATGATTGTTGATGGACTGAAATCAAGTCTGATCAACTTCTAAACAAACCTTCAAGGTTTTGTTTTTAGCTGATCAGACATATTCCCCCACTGTGCTTTGTAAAGTACTATGAACAGAATTGATAGTGCCTAAACAATTCTTTCTCCCCTCTCAACCTGGTTGCTAGGAACTGATAAATTGCTTAAAGGGCTGAACATAAAAATAACAACTCCAGACAATTTAATTTAAGAAAACCCCCACTATTACATTAGATCTAAATTAAATACCATCATAAATATGTATTCCTGGAAAATGCAACATTTTTATGTATGTGCAGGTTTTCATGGTGTATTTTTTCAGTTCTCCCTTTTCGTCTCATGTTAATAGATAATCTTCACCTGAGTGCCTAATGCCTGACAGAAATGAGACGTCATTCTGCTCTTTCGAACATTTGAGTCCCTTGAGTGTCTTTTTCCTTAAAATAGTACATCAGTTTCTTCATTTTAAGCTTCTCTTAGCCTGCCTAATATGTTTACCTGAGCTCCACCAGTCATTCAGCCTCTCTGCGAAGAGAAGAGTTTGTCGTTACGTCTTATAACAGAGACACCTAGAAGTTGAATTGGAGGTATTCTGTTGAGAAGCAGGAGAAAAGCTCTAGAGGAACCTGCCCCGTTTGCCTCATCTAGTGTGTTTCCAAAATAACTGCAGTAAGGTAGAGGGTGATCATTGTTGACTTGGTTCAGTGTGCAGGATCGAAGGCAACGAGGTTTCCAAAATATCTAGCACAGAAATTTTGCTGACTTTTTTTCTGAAATGTTGTTTGTGAATCTCCTTATGCTTCAGAGGGAGACTGTGTGAATGCAGTAATGTTTTCATCTCAATGCCATGTTCAAACCGAAAGACATTCAAAGTTTCTGTGGAGCTAGATTGCAAAATACGTGGCCCAGTCTAGTGTTAAAAAAAGAGGGAGCTTGTCACCCCTGATTAGAATGAAACTAGCAAGGTGATTGCCAGTGAATCCTGTTCTCCTGACCTGCCTGATTGATGTCTGAAAGGGTTTCCTTCCACAGCTGAGCTTTGTAATAAATACACACTCCAAAGCACGTTGTCGCTAACCTTAGACATAAAGTACAGGTGGTTGAAATCGTTCTTCAGGTAATCTCTTCTTTGATAGCGATTGCCTTAGGAAGGATCTAATCCTAAGTCTATAAATTGCATCCCTTTTGTATCTGGAGAACTTTTACAAGTGTTATCTTGAACTATGATTTTACTTTTTTGCCTCCAGCTCTTGTGGTGCTTAATGTGAAGTCACAACATTCCTTCTTCTTGACTGGTTGATACAAATTTGAAGCAAGATGGGAAATATAATGAGTTTCCATTGTTCAGCTGTGGATGATAAATGTTCATGTTCAAGTTCTTAGTAATTTCAAGGTCTTACGAATATTTTAATGAATAAGTAACTGATGATACTTACAAGAAGTGTGACCTCATGATTTCTGATGAATTAAAGATGCATCTTTGCCGATCACTTCTCTGTTACAGGAAGCGTTACCTTCAACACATCTCTACAAATTTTCTGTTGGAAAAAATTAATATGAATATGTAATGAAAGCAAAGACATGATCTCTTTATGTGTAATTCTTATGTGTGCATATATAAATTACAAAACTTAGGAAGTAATGCAGTCTCAACATTTTACTGACATAACTGAGAATATGAATGAACAGCACAAGGCCTAAAAGATGACTGCCCATAGATGTTAGCATTACAGAACTCTGTTGCATAGTGCCACTTCTACATCTTAAAAAATACCTTGTTCTCTACAACAGCTTTGAATACTACTCCTTTTTTTTTTTGTAAGGCAAAAAAATACTTGAAAATGCCCCACAAAACCAACACCAACTTTGTGAAGTAGCACCTGAAATTTCCACTAATCAACGTTTTTTTTAGTTGGTGGTTATGTTACCTTAAGCAGTTTACAGTGCTGCTGAGTCCGATGGTGCTTTTAGTGATTTTATATGCCCAGCTATACAATTACCTTCACTAGTATTTCAAAATAGTCAAGAACGACATGCGTGATTAGTATGTTTTTCTTCTGCCTTCTGATTGCAAATCTGGCTGTTATCCCTTTCTTCTGCTTGCTCTCAGCGCACTGCAGAAGTGCCACTGGACAAGCAATACAGAACTCCCGCAGCAGTGACTAACCTTACCCTTCACCACCTCACTTCCTTTCACTCACTCTATATGCAGACATAAAAGGGACCTCTAGTATGGGTTTTGTTTGTTTTTGGGTGGTTTTAAATTTAATTTTATTGTGGTGAGGTGTGTGCACTTCAGTACAGAGTTCTTTTAAAACCTGGTGATAGATGGAAAAGGTGAAAAATCAGAACAAAAAAGAACTTTAAACATTTAATGATGTGAAGTTATTCATAGAATGAAGGATCATTTAAATGAGTACTGTTTTGGAAACTCAGCTGTGTGCATGTTGATTAGATATATAAACAAAAGATAGCGATGTCTTTAATTATAGTTCCTTTGCATTTGGTTTTGCTTTTCAGCATAAATATGCATGGATCTAGGGTTCACATTGCTTAGAAATGCCTGTAAGCTTTTTGTTTGCATTTTTATGTGCATATACAATTGCACACAATTCCGTCTGCTTTCTTCGTGCCTGTTAGCAAAAATCTACAAAAGTAGTAACATCAGTCCGGGACTGCATGGAGCAGAACTTGTGTCTGCAAAAGCACTCAGCTTTATTATATTATCCAAGACCTTTATGGAGCAGCATCTTCTGTGCTCTCTTTCTTAAGCAATTAGCGAGGCGTTCCCACACCCTGGGCATGCTTGCCAGTGCCAGCAACCCTTCCCCAGGTGTGCTGTGGGGACGGAGGGAAGCTGGGCCCCAGAGAGGAGGGATGAGTGGGTCTGGGAGGAAGGCAGAACAACAGGCATCACTTGTGATGGATAGCTGAAACTCCCTTAGAGCAGTTAATTCAGCTAAAGCAGTGTTTTGGTTTTTAACTGCAAGGACACCTGGATGAGTTTTAAATCAGAGTATCTCATGAAATACACTTTACAGCAGTGATGAATGCGTGCACAAGCTCGTACCTCTTTGCCGGTGTGTTTCTGAGAGACAGTAAAGCTTCATACTACTTAAACACTTGCTCTCAGATGATTGTTGATTAGTTGCTACCCAAACCTCTCTTACATTTGGTAGATTTAAGGTAATGATATTGGGAAGGTAGAATGTGAATGCAAATCCTTGCGCTTCCTTTTTGAATAGGCTCATCTACAGCCTTGGAGGAGTGCGCTAATGATGGCAGAAATGATTCTGTTTTCCAGACTGTAATAATAGTGGTGGCCTTTGACTGCAGTTGAGGGCAATGTTTTTGTTACAACATCCCTATTAATGGGGTTGTGGCAAGTAACATGGACTTGTGTGCTTGTCTTGTAACTCTCCATTTGTCACCTGGCAGGCTGAAGAGGAAACAGTGGCCTTTCTTGGTCACAGTGGAAGTGAAGAAGAGTTTGATCCAAGTACTCTTCCAGATCCTGACAAATACAAAGATTCTGATGAAGAGCAGGATTCAGAAAGTGAAGACAGCTATAGGTATGTACATATCTTCCATGTTCATTTTGAAATGTTCATGTGTTTTAGAAACTTTTGTTTAGATGTTAGGAACTCATTTTACACTCATCTTCTTGCACCCAGGACTCAGTCGTTAAATTTGTTTCTTAGGTAGGTACTGAACAGAAATCTGTGCTAAAGGCTGTTATTTTCTTTTGTGAAGCTGTATGAGGGAGATTTTTGAGTCAGTGTTGTTGGAATCTCAGTGAGACTGTTCCACTTGCAAAAATCTTGACTAATTTCCTGGAGGTTTCATGTGTTTCAGAAATATATTTCTCTACTGTCACAGGTTCTGTTTGAAGGGGAAAACATTGAAGTCATTTGAGGATTTGGATGAGCCCTCTGTACCTCTGCTATATTAAATAAGTTTGTGCATGGTGAAACTTCATAGGTTTTATGATTCAGTGTTTAATTATATAAACCAGATGATGTTGTTTCTTGTAGTTTAACACAAAAGCACAGGGTGGGGATGAGAAACTGTAGTTTTGATGGCAACATACTGCATTTCCTCAGCACATACGGCAGGAAGACACAGACATACTGCGTGGAGTCCGGTGTGGTTTTTGTCACTGGCTTCACCGTAACAAGAAGTCCATCTGTGTGTTTCCGACAAACAGCCTATCGTGTAACAGATTGAGAAACATGGTCTTGACACTTAAATGGGAATATAGATCCTTATTTTGCTCTCTTCTAGATGTCTGGGTTCATAAATCTCTTGCTTTTCATGCCTGAATGAGGTAAATCCTAGTGGCTAGATTGTCCCTAGCCCTGTGTCACTGCGTGTTGTAGGCGCAGTACGTAGGCCTGGGTGTTGGGACATGGATTGAAGAACTGGATAGCCCTAAGTTAACAAACAGCCTGATGACCATGTCCCCTGTAGCCTGTTCACCAGTGTGTTGGTCAATAGAACTGACAAGGGTGGGGAAAATGCATTGCTTTTTTCTGAGCAGCAGTAAATTGCTCCTTCATTGTGCAAGGGGGAGAAAGAGGGTAACTACAAGTCAATTCTAGTTCCTTCTGGTTTTTCACTTCCCTAAGCTGGTTCAGTATCTGCACTCTGTGTAAAATGAATGAAAAAGCTGTGTAAAACGTCAATACAGCTTCCTAAAAACAAGTAGAAAATGAGACCCATCATTTTAACATCTGTTTAACATCTTTGTCGGCAACGTGAACAGTCAGATTGAGTGCAACCTCAGCAAGTTTGCCGACAACACCAAGCTGTGTGGTGCGGTCGACACGCTGGAGAGAAGGGTTGCCATCCAGAGGGACCTTGACAGGTTTGGGAGGTGGGACTGTGCAAACTGCATGAAGTTCAACAACGTCAAGTGCAAGGTCCTGCACGTGGGTCGGCGCAATCCCA
This sequence comes from Psophia crepitans, assembly GCA_013399095.1. NCBI lineage: Eukaryota > Metazoa > Chordata > Aves > Gruiformes > Psophiidae > Psophia > Psophia crepitans. The sequence continues at coordinate 127,132 of VWZZ01006630.1, forward strand.
AGCACAGCTACAGGCTGGGTGGAGAATGGATCGAGAGCAGCCCCGAGGAGAAGGACTTGGGGGTGCTGGCTGATGAAAAGCTCAACATGAGCCGGCAGTGTGCGCTGGCAGCCCAGAAAGCCAACCGTGTCCTGGGCTGCATCAAAAACAGTGTGGCCAGCAAGTCAAGGGAGGTGATTCTGCCCCTTGGGAGATCGGAAGTCACTGCTGCTCCA
>VWZZ01006632.1:0-82181 GCA_013399095.1 Psophia crepitans
AGCAGTCTCCTTCAGCGACTCATCTGTGTGCCTTGATAAGAATATCAATTAATTTATCAGACCTTTTCATAAAACATAAAAATAAATTTTATTTTTTATCAGAAGAAACAATTCATCGTTTTCTTCAAACTTCATAAGTCCCTTATTCAAAATAAGTGCTTTAAATAGGCTTGTGGTTGGTTTTAGTGTCCCTAAACATGAAAGATCATGGAATCATACAATCCCTAAGGTTGGAAAGGACATCCGAGATCATCAAGTCCAACCGTCAGCCTAACATCACCATGCCTACTAAACCATGTCCTGGAGTGCCACGTCTACACGTTTTTTTAATGTCTCCACGGACAGCAATTCAACCGCCTCCCTGGGCAGTTTGTTCCAACACCTCACTACTCTTTCCGTGAAGAAGTTTTTCCTAATATCCAGCCTAAACCTGCCCTGATGCAACTTGAGGCCATTTCCTCTCATCCTGTCACTTGCTACTTGGGAGAAGAGACCAACACCCTCTTCACTACAACATCCTTTCAAGTAGTTGTAGAGAGTGATCAGGTCTCCCCTCAGCCTCCTCTTCTCCAGNTTTCTTTTCCAGTTCCTTCACCAGTTTTGTTGCCCTTCTCTGGGCACGCTCCAGCAGCTCAATGTTCTTCTTGTATCAAGGGGCCCAACACTGGACACAGTACTCAAGGTGTGGCCTCACCAGAGCCGAGTACAGGGGGACGATCACTTCCCTACTCCTCCTGGCCACACCATTCCTGATGCAGGCCAGAATGCCATTGGCTTTCTTGGCCACCTGGACACACTGCTGGCTCATGTTCAGACAGCTGTCAACCAGTACCCTCAGGTTCTTCTCTGCCAGGCAGCTCTCCAGCCACTCCGCCCCAAGCCTGTAGTGCTGCCCAGGGTTGTCGCGACCAAAGTGCAGGACCCAGCACTTGGCCTTGTTAAACTTCATACAGTTGACCTCGGCCCATCGATCCAACCTGTCCAGATCTCTCTGGAGAGTCTTCCTACCCTCAAGCAGACTGACACTACCTCCCAAATTGGTGTCATCTGCAAACTTACTGAGGGCACACTCTATCCCCTCATCCAGGTCGTCGATAAACAACACTGAACAACACTGGCCCCAAGATTGAGCTCTGTGCAACAAAGTTCAATTAATTCAAAGATGTGTGCAACAAAGTTCATTTAAGAAAAATCCTAACTCATAATGTGTGCAGATTAGTATGGATCCATACAATATCATAATCTAATGACCTATTGACAATGACTGAGATATGTCATGTCTATAAGCAGAACTGGGCTCAAAATAAGTCAGGAAACAGATGAAGATTTTTTGGCTTATGACAGAGGATTCACACTTATGAAGAACCAGAATGGACATAAAATGAAAAACCCATGAAAAAGAAAACCATAATACTTATGATTATAATTATTAGAAATGTACTTAGACTATGATCTCTACCCCTTATTTAATCTTGGGTTTAAGCTTGGGTTTCTAACGGAATATGCAAGCTTCAGGGATCTTGTATTCTAGGTGTGGGAATTCTAGGTTTTGGATAAGCAACTTTTCCATGTTTCCTCATAATATAAACTAAAACATGATGACATGTATGATATATTTTGAAGATGTTAATTAGATGCAATTATACCCAAATATTTTAAATGTTAGTAGACATTTTCATTAATCTTTTCTACTTCATTTTACTACTAACTAACAGTCCTGTAGACAGGCAATTGACCCATACTCTGTATCTCCCATCATCTAGGTAACAGTGACACAAATCCATCTCATCCACATGGGGAGGTGGCATATTTTACTTGCTATTCTTGAATCTCTCCTGGCTGTTTCCTGGAAAATGTTGACAGGACTTGGGATTGATCTATGAGAAACAAAACAGTTTCTGAAATCAAAGAACTTCATGCAAGCTCAGGAGAACATTGGCTGGCCAATGATATCCTAAATAGCCTTTCATCAACCCAAATTCAAAAGTTAAAAGACTGTGACAGGTTCTGGATACAGTTACAGTCATCTGAAGATGGAAGTTGTTCCAAATTGTGCTGTGACCATGTCAAACAAGGCAGGACAATTCCATTTAAATAAGAAAAAAGTAGCTTTTTGAACAAATCCTGAAGGAATCTTTTCAACAGGGGTTGAGTTTTTCCTGTCTTCCCTTCTTCTTCAGTCCTCTCTCTCAGATTCACACCCCTAACAGCTGATTTGTTCTCAACTGAATGTTACACAACATTGGTTTTGAGTTACAGGACAGGACATCAATACCACATGTTAAAAAATTTGTTTCTTCTTATACTATGACAAACTTGCTGCACAAGTAGAAGCTTTTGAGCTTTCATATCTCCCCTCCTGTAAACACTGTTTTTTAGTTTTCAAGAATTTTTCAGGTTTTGGGTTGAGTTTTTTTCACTGTTAAACCAGTCTTGAGTTAACTTTATAAAAAAGAAGTCTCAGAGTCTTTTTAGTACATTGCAAGTTCGTTTAAAAATATATTCCCTATATAACTATATTAAAAATACAATACCTGATCGTAAGAACTTTCATGCCAAGTCCCAGTCTGGAATGAATTTTACAGCTAAGTTATAAACCCCAGAAAATACAAGTTTATAATGGAAACACTGACAGACTTTTAACTTTGCCCACTGAAGTGCTGCTGGAATGACTTTCTATGCTATGTAAAGGCCACTTTAAAGTTTTCTATTTTCCCGCTCTAAAGACAACAAGACCCATTTCAGAAAGCAGGGCTTTTGAATAACAGTAGATTTGTACTTACAATATAATACAGTGAAATTAAATTCAGTTGATTCAGCTATTAATTTCCTCCTCATAATCATAATACACTTCTTTGTGAGGTTTATATTTTGCCTGTTGAAAGTGGCAATAGGCAAAGCAAAGGCTTTACCTAATGGAACAGAATACCATGGATAATCAAGAGTATCAATGTGTTTCCTAAGACATAAACTGACTATGAGATCCCAAAGACAAATCAGTTTTCCCTTTTTTTTCCCCTTTTTTTTTTTTTTGTTTTATTTGATTCAGCAGGGAGTCAAGCAGTTTTGTATCAGAGTTCATGATATATTTTGCCCTTTTTCTTAGGGAAAGGATCATGCGTAAAGAGTTTGGGAATCTGTGACAGTAAAAGCCATGACACTTCACTAATAGCAAGTTTAACTAATTTCAAGAACATTAATCAAAATCCTATTTTGGTATATTTTTTTTTTACATTTTCTTCAGCACATGAAGTATTTATAAAGGGCATTCAGAGGTTTAATGTTCAAGGCTTGTAAATTTTCAGTTTCACACTATATCTATTAATCTAAGAATCTATTTAATAGATAAACTCCATAGCTGAATACAGTTTTTATCAATTTTAATCTTCTGAAGCATTGTATGTGCTACAGAAACCAACATTAGATATAATAAATCAAAATAGAATACCCTGGAATGTAATTTTCCAAACCACTTATTAAAATCTGCTTTATGAAATATATAGGATATACAATTTCTATAAACTCAGAATGAAACTGTGATAAGTAATTGCAGTCTTTCCTGTTTATCCAGAGATTAATCTTTACATTTTTCCATAAGATAGCTACAAATATTTGAGATTTGATAGAGCAAATGCACATTACACAAATCCCCTTGATCAGTGTGAAAGTCTAGAAAAGATTTTCATCATCGGTCATATATCTATAATATATGCACAGTCATCTTACATACATATACTTTGTTTATAAAATAGCACAAACTATTAGAATATTAATTAATTATTTTGTTAAAAATATTTTAATTTAGATGACAACAAGGTTCCTGTACACATATTTTACATCCAATATATTTAGCACTTTGCAAATCAGACTTGTAAGATTCATTCATGCTGAAGGAATATACTGTAATACATCACCAAATGTGTAAGCAGTGATGAAAATATGTGATGTTTTCAGAAGATCTCACCATTGGTCTGCTGTTTCAGATAAAATCAATATGTGTTTTTTTCAATGAGATTAATAATCTTTTTAAAACTCAATTTGACAGAAGCATAGATAGGATGGTGCTAAAGACTTTTTAAAATGTTTCCTTTCATTTCTTGACTTACTAACAGGTGTGGAAGTCATTTCACTGTGCCAATTAGATCCTATTCTACAAGAATGATGTAAATATTACCATGAGAAGATTAGATACACCACATTAATCATCTAAAAGTTTAGTAAATTGTATAGCCTGGACTTTTATGTTATTTCTGTGATGTAAAATTTTACTTTTCTCCAAGTATACTTTTCCTTAATTTTCTCAGGTTCGCTTAATTTCATTGCAATTCGGCTTCAGAATTAGGCCAGCAGTTTTGGCACATTCTACACTGCAATTTCTCATTGAACATATTAAAAACCTGAAATATTCTAAAGCACTACTTTCCTGAGCATTTTTAAGGGAGTGTTTCAACAAACCAATATACACTAAACAAGGAAAAAATCACTTACTTCCAACCTCCCCTGCCGTGGGCAGGGACACCCTCCACTAGACCAGATTGCCCAAAACCCCATCCAACCTGGCCTTGAACACTTCCAGAGAGGGGGCATTCACAGCCTTTCTGGGAACTTGTTCCAGTGCCTCACCAGTCTTACCATAAAAAATTTCTTCCTAATCTAATTCTACCCTCCTTCAGCTTAAAGCCACTACCCATTGTCCTGTCACTCCCTGCCTTTGTAAACAGCCCCTCTCCAGCTTTCCTGTAGGCCCCTTTAGGTACTGGAAGGGTGCTAGAAGGTCTCCCTGGAGCCTTCTCTTCTGCAGGCTGAACCACCCCAACTCTTTCAGCTTGTCTTCATCAGAGAGGTTTTCCAGCGATCTGATCACCTTTGTGGCCCTCCTCTGGACTTACTCCAGCAGCTCCATGTCTTTCTTGTACTGGGGCCCCCAGAGCTGAATGCAGTACTGAATGCAGGTAGGGTCTCACCTGGGTAGCTCAAAATGACTCATTAAACTTCATCATTATCTTTATTGTGTAAATGTTTATGCAAGCTTTCAGTTTCCTGCAGCTCAGTTCTTAGTTCTGGAAGTTGCCCTTTTTACATTTCCTGTTAATAGCATAATGTTAAACTGGGAGTTTGCTGATAGTCACACAATCCTTTCTTTAAGAACAACCAAGAAAATGGCAATTTGCCAGGAGCTGGAGAGCTCTGCTAATATTTCTTCAAGGATTTCCTCCATGACTGTGGGCAAATTGTTTCCAAATCCCTTATAGAGTTCCGCTTCACAAATTACTAACCAGCACAGTTGTTTGCCCTGTTTACCTTGCTTTTCATTGACACACGTTTGTGGTCAGGTACAGACACTCATATTCCCATATTGTGAGCCAGTCTCCTGCCTGAAACTTTAAGACCCCTAGGTGGACTTCTACTGGATAAGATTGATCCTCAGGGTTTTGGGACCTATCCTGGCCTGTGACCCACTGAAAGAGGGCTAGGGCACAGCTGCTCTCACCTTCCATCAGACAAATCTTTCAGGTCCTGGGAAGTGGACTGGTCCTATTCCTTCGTCTGAAAGACAATTGACAGAAATAGTTTTAACACTCAGATTTACTAGGTAACATATTGATTACTTTGGCTGCCAATTTATCTTTACTGTTAATTTTTACTTTTGGAAACCTCAAGTTTCTGACAAGAAAGTAACTTATATGAACTCTATCCATCATGGAAATTTGCTCATCTTATTAAAAAACAAACAAACAAACAAATTAGCATAAATGTATTCACTGTGCTAATATCTGTAGTTCAATTCTGGGTGAAATATGCTGACAAAATTGTATAATTTTCTTTTTATATTTCACTTGATTTTTAAAAAGTGGTGAATTTTTTTATTGAGGTTCAAATTAAGAGTAGAAAAGTAATAAGGAAATTAACTGCACTCAATTTGAATATGTGAGAAGGCTGTTTATGTGGCCGGTAGCTCCCATGCTTATTTACTGTCCAGCGTATCAGCAACCAACAAAAAAAATGACTGCTCCTTGTTTTCAGTTTGATTTACTTATATTTTACAGGACAGTCATGTTGTTGGATTGTTTCATTTTATACCATTTTCCACCTGACAAGTAATTTATCTTTCAATTGATAACACCACTTCCAATACTTGACTGATGATCTCTCAGAAGAAGCACTCTAGAACAGACCTAGTGTTACACCATATCTTGTACAAAACTAAAGTTCAATTTTATTTAATAGTACCAGCTTATCATCATCTTTTAGACTTCCAATAGAGACCAACGATGAGTGCTTTTCCTAGTCCTCTTTGCATTCTGCATCTGACACACATGGTATTGATTTAAGCAGTGTTCAACTGTCCAGAAATCAACTGTCTGTGAACACTTTTGTTGAACTCAGCCCTACAATCAAGTCTGAGACATCTCAGGAGAAAGCACAGAATTCCCTTAAAACCCTCATCTGCACTGCCATCATCACAGTACTGCGCTGTGAAAGTCTTCCATAATGTACAATGTTTGAATAGCTTGAGGGCTCTTCTAAACTGCTGTGGCTTATAGTAACAATAAAGTTCTGTAAATCTAGCCTTGCTGCCACAAACTTCTTCAGGGTACTTCTTTTTTAAAAATTATACCTGTTGTTTGGGCTATTTTAGACTTCTGCTTGGATTTTACTATTCAAAGATTTGATGGTCTATCATCAAGTACGTAGTATGAGGGGCATGTGACCTCAGAAACTCAAATACTAGTTTTTTCATGTGTAAATGCCAATGGTTTCAGCTCCAGGCTTTTAGTTTCCAACCTTTATTTTAAATGTTCTCTCAAGTACAGCATTTGTGACTGAGCTAAATTTCCTGTTCACTGAATGTACTATAAGAATATCAGCCAAAGAATTCAATGATCAGTGTAACTTTTATATTAATATATTCCCAGGATGAAACTGTGCAAGTGAAGCCTTTCAGGAAACACTGCTGACTGACACCAGCTCTGAAGTGCCTAGTCTCCCTCTTTCATTAGTTCTTCAGAGTCATTAAGACTTTCAACTTTCAAGGGTTTGTGGGTTGATTTTATTTGGCTCAGTACTGAAGAAACAGAGCTTTACATCTGAAAAAGTTTTTCTTTTTGTTGTGATGGACTGAAAAAAATGGCTGAAAAATGATCAGAGATTTTTCATGCAATAATTACTGTTTTCCCCACATCTTTAAATTATGATTGCATACACAACTTTCTCATGCTCAATGCACAAATGTTGCCAGGAGATATCTATTTAACATTCTGAGTCTGTGGGATCAAGGGAGAAAAATAAAATTGTAAACAAGCTACACTCTTGTCATGAGGGATTCCTAATGCTTTCATGGTATGTGTGGAACTCCTCAAAGGTAAGCATGGACTGTCACTAATCAAAAGGTTCTAGCTGGTAAAAAGGAAACTAGTCTGCTTCTGCTGAAAATCCCAAGATAAAGTAATTGTAACAAGCTCTTAAGAATTTCACACTTTGTTCAGACATGAGGTTGCTATACTGTCCAGCAGCTTGTTTGTCTGACATTCCCAGTTACTTCTCATAGATTAGAGGTGCAGTCTGGATATGCTTCTCTCTCCTTTACATCTGTTTCCTTAGATACAGTCCTGTTGTGCAAATGGAGATGGACAACTTCTGCTTTCATATGGCACACAGTTTTGGGGAGGACCATGGGCAGGAAACCCTTGAATCTATGGCGAGATGAAGCAGGGCTCCAAACCAGCTGCCTGTACCCTTTATACCTGTGAGATGCATCCTCACTGTGCTCCCCTAGTCATCCATCTCTAGATATTTCCATTTTCCTTCCTGGCATCAATGATATGTATACTGCTCTTCTTATAACATATACCAGGTTTTTTGACTGGGATCCTGTAAATTCTGCAATATAAGGTGCTCTAAGTTTTCTATAAGCATTATGTCTTGGAGACAAGTTGAAGATATTTGCATTAAGTTTATGGAGGCATGGGGAAGTTGATAAATGCATGGCTTACTTCCAGAAATTTTGCGAAACTACTCCAGCATATAATGACGACTCCAGCATATGGTGATTACTGAGTATTATTTAAGGAATAGCCAAAATTTAATATGTTTATTCTGATATACGTCTCTGATAATTGCGTGGGGATAAACAGCGAGAGATTAGTTTGCAGGGACTAATTGTTTCTTAAGATGCTTGAGGATGCATCCATATATCTTCCCTGAGCCAGTAAGTGAATGAGGCCTGTCAAATTATATAAAGGTCCAATAATTTGTATCTACGTTATATTAGTTTCCTTTAATAACTGACAGCAATCTAAACCCTGTTCTACTGATTCACTGTTGTTAATAATCTTTTGGTTTTCACTTAATTGAATAAGTTGTCTTCTGACTCATTCTTGGCATGTGCCAGTGTAAATAACCCTTAGCCTTCCTTTGTACAAACTTTTTTTCTACCATTAACACTTAAGATCACTATTCTCTTCTTATCTAAATTCTTACTGAAGGCTCATCTAAATCCTAAAGAAAAAAAAAAAAAAAAAAAAAAGAAAAAAAACAAACAATTGTGGAAAGTGTAATTACTGCTGATCTATTCATTTTTTCTCTCCACTCCTCTTTTTCTTTGTCCAGACCATTAATATTTCCCTGACCATGGCTAATGCATCACATTGGTTTCAGTCATTTCTTTACATGCCATGCTAAACAGTGCCTCTTCTTCTTTGATAGCATTATATTTTGTATCTGTATTTTAAATCTGTACTGCTTTTCCATTACAGACTTCAGTCATGCTGTACATAATCAGTTAGTTTAGTTTTGCCTCATTTTTCAAGCCCTATAAAGTGTCTTCACACTTTCTTATGTATAACCTAAAGTTTTGCTGTTGACCAGAAATGAGCAAAACTTTTCCTAACAAGGGATTATCAAATGTAAATTGGGTATGACGGCTGCATGAAACAGAATGCAAAAATTCAGGACTTTTTAAAGCTAACTAGATATGCTTCTGAAATGCATTTAATTTCTGAGTATCCATCAATCTGACTGTATGCATGCTTCTTTATTACTCAAGATATTTTGTATGAACATAATTTATTAGCATTTTGCTGCTCGTGACAATCAAAAGAATGTCTGTGCCTCACAGGGGTATCTGTTTGCATGTTTGGACATTGCACGCGGGCAATTGTTACCTTTGAAGCAGTCTTTATCCTTCTAGGTATCAGTCATTTGATAAATATAGATGGGACACATTAGAAGTATTGCAAAGGAAGTTGTCAAAATGAACAATTCTGTATTGCCGGCAGTACTACCACACCTTCTGATGTAAGTGAACGTGAAATGTGTAAGAGTCTTAGACAGGAAAGAGTTGCATTTGCTGTTTGTTTAGAATGCCAAATAATCCAGCGGTCATTGTAATCCTGATTGATGTGCTGAATAAACAGAGAGGACAAAGCATATTGAAGAGGCTTAAAGAAAAGGGGAGAGATACTGGTATGTCTCTATTCACAGCTACAGAAGAGGAAGAAGTACAATATTCTTGTATTTTTCTTCACAAAAATCAACCGTACATAATCTCAGATTTTCATAGGGGGAAAAAAAACCCAAACAAAAACAGAAGAACAGAAGTAACCATACAGCTGTAGGTTACGTAGCATAGATCACTTTAAGGAAAAGGAAAAAAAAACCCTATAAAATCTGTGACATAGATTTTTCACTTTTGCAGCTTCCAAGAAGTGAGGCTAGCAGCAAGACATGCCAGAAATTCTAAAATCTCTAATGCAGTAACAGTAGAAAGCAACTACTCTGGGATTCATAATCCACTCCATTACTTTTATAAGTTCCATCCATGAAATAAGATGTTGGATTTTTTTTATTTTTTTTTTTTTGTTAAAATTACTGAGCTGAAGAGCATGCTCCATAATTCTCAATTTTGTAGTCACCAAGAGAAAATATTATAGTGGTTTAATATGACAGGTAGACAAATGGTACAAAGACTTTCATTAAATGTTCCTTAATTCATTGACAAAAGAGTACATTAGAAGTCATTGTTCTTGTTCTCAAATTTTCCATACATAAATGGCTGAGCACTAAACACCACTAGGAGAAACAGGGACAGAGTATTTGAGTTTGAACTTAACTTCTCATCCCACTAGACAAGCACAGCTACAAGAGCAAAGAAATTGAGAAATTCACATTTAAGATAGATTTTAACGCTGTTCTGAGATTTAATCCAGGCATAAGAACTAATCCAAACTGTGTTTATGTAGCCCGTTGAGATATATATATATATATTTACACTGCACACTTTGTTTGAATTATGATTCACAAATGGACAAAAGTAGGTAATATTGCATTTTCTCAACCTTTAATCAAACACTGGAATAAAAGGCAACACTATCAGACTACAACATAAGAAATTTATATTTTGTAATTGCCTACTGTTTGAATTTCAATATTCTGAAATTAACCACATGTGCAAAGCAAACCAGAGAAAGCTGTTAGAGAAGAGTGTTTACATTCTATGTTCAGCACACTAGAATGCCAGTAAGGCTTTCCACCAGTTCTTTCCACTGTTCATCATTATTTATTAAATGGTGTTTGAAAACTAGCCCTGCTTAAAAAGAAAAAAATCAAGAAACCACCAACAAGCAGACAAACAAAACAGAAAACTTTGATAGATAGTTGTAGTTTTGTGGAACCAAAGTCACAGTTCAGTTTATAATGGTAGGACAGGAGGCAGTGTTGATAAAAATTATATCAAATCTTTTGGGCGTTTTAGCCTGGAGACTAAAATGGAACATTGGTTTAGTGTTAACGTTATGATCAAGTAAAATACTTAAATGCATAACTTTAAACACAAGAGTGCTTACTTATGAGTTAAACACTTTACAACCAATAAAACTATTTTTTTGCTTAAATTGATGTATATATTTGTTGGCTTTGCTGATTAGAGTTGTAAAAGTGTGATTAATATGTGTGAAAGACTTTGGCTTCTGGAGTTCTCTGTCAGTGCTGTTGAAAAAAAAACCTAATTTTTTAATATTCATTTCATGTTTACTTTCAAAATAGAAATACTATCTACTTACCAGTAAACTGCTGAGTATTCTAGCTACATGCATAGCAATCACAGTAGTTGAATGACCTGTCTTATCAAATTCATATGCACATACACCATTTGCAGATGTTGAACCTAAACATTTAATTGGGATAGTAGATTAAGTTTCATCGCTCTGATATGAAAAGCTAGTGTATTAACAGCTCATAAGGGTTTGGATTTTTTATGAAAATTTCAGCAATCTCAGAATGCTCATAAATGTGTGCATTTAGCTAAAATACCCTACTTTATTTCATTGCTAATATTTCAGTCACTTAGAAAGAGTAAGCAACACTGTTACTGAGCTGATAATCATAGATGAGGTATTGAAGTAACATACGAACACATTAATTATTTTATGAAAAGAGTTTATTGATACCTAGTAGAGATTCACTAATAATGAATACAGTCAAACAAGATAAGCCAAGAAGCCCAAACAATTTACCAACACAAGTAAACTTCTTACAGAACTAATTACATGCCTGTAAACAGCAACACATAATTTTCAGTTTGTTTTGTAGAACATATAATTTTGATTCTTTCATTTTTAGTCAACTATTTGTGAGTAAAATTTGGCCGTTTCATGATTCTGCAAGGGAAAGTGGTCATTTTTCATTGTGTGGCAAAACTGTGGCGAGCTTGCTTGAGATGGTTTGGGCTGATATTTGCTTGAGTGACTCTGTTTGAACATGAGAAATTGTGGAGACTAGGAAAATAAGAAAGCAAGCTAAAGAGAAGAAACTGTTCCTTCATAGACCAAAATAACCCAGTATTGCAGACAGATGTTGTGAGGTTGATTTTTTTTCTGAGAGCAAATATAAATTTTATAGAAATATAGCAGAATACATATGCTGTTTGCTATTCTGAACATTAGGCAAAACATCTAAAAACCTTTTTTAAAAAAAGTCATTAAAAAGTCATTAAAGTTACTATTTTTTAAAAAGTGAAAATCACAAACATTATTCAGCCTCTCATAGTTGTGCTTTCTTTATAGCATACAGAAAATAGAGAAATAAGTGCAAAACACTTATAAGAAATTATGCACTGAATATAAGATGACATTGATATTCTTTTAAGGTTTTCATTGTTTTTCTAAATATTTCTGAACATACATAAGAACAATACATTCACCCCAAAATACACAAATAAAGTATTTTTTAACATTTTGTTTTGACAGGAAGAACATTGCAAGCTGTTTGCCATGGACTGGTAATCTGTAGTAAGAGACATATGTGCCGGCTTATTGAACACAATAAATGTACCTATGCCAATATTGTAGTGTTTAATACTCTCAAGAACGTCAATACAGAAATATTCCAGCTGCTCCCAGAAACATTGTCTCTTCTAAACTACCGTCCGTCCATGATGTCCTAACAAAGTCACAGGGTGGTTCTCTTAAAGGAACCATTATTTTTTATTACCTTACTTGCAGGGGGACGGGAAGTAGGAAAACGTGAGAAAAAATACTGGAAATAGGCAGAATCCAGAAACAGTACTGTCAGATTGGTTATTTTGTAGTTCACAGAATCATAGAATCACAATGGTTTGGGCTGGAAGGGACCACAAAGATCATCTAGTTCCAATCCCCCCACCATGGGCAGGGAGATCCTACACTAGACCAGGTTCCCCAAAGCCCCATCCAACCTGCCGTTGAACACTTCCAGGGATGGGGCCTCCACAACTTCTCTGGGCAACCTGTTCCACTATTGCTCGTTCTATTTCTCATTTGTTAAGAACTATTTATTTCCATTAGCCTGTTTATTACTATTATTGTTCCAATAATATATCTTTGTGACTTTATACTTATTCATCACTTCTGATAGACAGAAATCCTTTTAGGCTATGAAACTCAGAGATGTGGGAACACTTCCAAAATTTTATGTCCATGTTTGTACCTTGACTCCATGTCATGTTCATACTCCTTTTTTCTTTTGCTGTCTTCTGAAGTAAATATCTGTGCATGAGTGGACACGCATGCATCCACACACATTGCTGTCTACATCTTTGTTCTTTATTACTTTTGATGTAATGTAGAGCCTTGAGAACATAAGTGGTTTTCTGGATCCTCTTCATCTGGCCATACAAATAATTATGACTGCACTCTAAAATTTATATACTTAAAGTAAGACGAATTAATCAAATTTCTGAGACTGTACATTTTTACATTACATAATAATCTTCTTAATAAAAGAACCCAAAACACAACCTTCTATATTTATGTATTATACCTCTTGATGGAGAAGTTGATATACTCATTATATCTTACATGCCTATATATTTGGCTGACATGTCAGACTGTGTTAATGTAATACACATCTGCAGCAGAAATAGCATGCTAGTAAGAAAAAAAAAATTACAATACCATAAATCCCTAATCTATATCATGAGGTGAGCAGCAATGCAGTAAGCATGAAAGTACACAATGGGGTTTCTTAATAGTGAAACATGATATTTAAGCTTCGAATTTAAAAGGAGAAATAAAAATAATGTTTTGGAGTTTTCCTGTTTATTTTATATTTGACCATACACATGATGCATTTGATTGAACTATAAATCACTCAATGACAGCAAAAAAACACATCTTGAACTTTTTTCAGAACTGCCATGTTTCCTAGAGTACACAACAGTAGCATGTACTAGATCTTTTAAAATCCATTTAATGCAATAATTTATCCTTCATTTAGATTTACTCAGTGAGGCCCTTGCAGCACACTTGAATGCAAGATGCAAGACACTCCTTATCTCATGTCTGGGTGGCAAAGACCACAGAAATGAGATAACCTCTGTGAATCTGGGAAAATAAAAAAAAAATCCACTGATGTCTTGCGTGGAATTTCTCAGCTTCATGACTGCAGTAATGCTACATACCTCTGTCTGCAGTGGTAAACAAAAATAACTTTTCAGGCTGAAACTCCCAGGAAAATGTGTTTCTTGATATTACTGTGTGAATGTGGAAAGTCATTAAAGGCTAGACTGAAAAAAAAAAAAAAGGATCAGATCATCTGTTTCCTGACACTGAATTAAAAACCTGAGTTAAGTGCCTAGAATTGCAATGCACTAGATTTGTCAGAAAGGGACTCCATACAACAACACAGACTTTTCAGATGGACATTAACTTGATCATCCAGTACGGAAATGCAAAAAATGACAAAATTTCTTAACCTCCGTCTCAACTGCAAACACCTTACTAAGAAAATTTTTTCATGCATTGTCAGGAATTGCAGATCATGGTTTTATTACAAAAGTAGGTGTCCTCACCTCCTTCAAGAAAAATTTCACCATCTGTTTTCCACTTTTTCCCCCCATAATTTTAAGAAAAAATACGCATTTTAAGAAAAGTATCTTAAACTTTTCGTTTAAGATGGCAGTGCTTCTACTATTATACAAGTCATTTAGTGCAGGCCCCTTCTGAGGATATGAAGGATCAAGTTTAATTTCTTCCCTGACTCCAGGACAGCTCAGTCTACTGTTGCCTTTTGCTCATGTACTGCTGCAATTCCTTTTATCTATTGTGAGTTTTACCGGCCTCCCAACACCTCCTTTTGAAGTTGTCCCACAATGCAAAAACAAACGATCAACCAAGCAAGCAAACAAACAAGCACAGGCTTCTTCCAAAAGGACCAGAAAGAATGAGCAAGGCATTGAAGTGCAGTGATTCAGATTCTCACCTGGATGGCAGAGCTGAAGATCCATTCATGCATTTTCACCGTATGAGGGCCTAGATTGAAATTTGCTCCCCACCCCTCCATTATTCCCAAGGCAAACCGTAGCTTTGTATTCCAGCTGGGTACCAGTCTGTTCTTCCTCAATATTCAGTCTGAGACTTCTGTAGCCTGCTCAAAAGCAGCTTTAATATTCAAAACTGAAGTTTTGAATACAGAGCTTAGATATTGTAGAATCATAGAATGGTTAGAGTTGGAAAGAACTTCAAAGGCCATCTAGTTCCAACCCCCTGTTATGGGAAGGGATATACCCAACTAGACCAGGGTGCCCGAAGCCTTATCCAATCTGGCTTTGAACACTTCCAGGGGTGGGGCATCCACAGCTTCTCTGGGCAACCTGTGTTCCAGTGTCTCACCACCCTCATGATGAAGGATTTCTTCCTCATATCTAATCTAAATCTCCCCTCTTTTAGTTTAAACCCATTAGCCCTTGTCCTATCACTACACTCCATGGCAAACAGACCCTCTCCAGCTTTCCTGTAGGCCCCCTTCAGGTACTGGAAGGCCATCATTAGGTCTTTCCAGAGCCTTCTCTTCTCCAGGCTGAACAACTCCAACTCTCTCAGGCTGTTTGTCGTGAGCTAAGTGCCTAGTGCTGTTTTAAAGCCTGTAATTTTAATTGTATGGGCCTCAATCCTGCTTATATACTGCAAAAGCACTTAACTCATTTTAGAGGAGCTAGATCTTCTTCTACTGCTTGCCTGAGTCTTCCATCTCCCTTCAGTAGAGTTCTGTTCTTGGAAGCCATGGTAAGGACAATAACATAAAAATCTACATTCAGCAGAAGACTTCTCAGAATATGGTTATGCTGTTCAGCATAGTTCTCCATGCGGCCTGTATTTTTACCTTCTCTACGTGTGTCTAATGTTGTAGGAGAAATCACATTTGAACAGCACCTGGGCTACTTTGAAAAATACCTTTTGACCGATGAAGAATGTAGCAGGATTTGTCACCTAAATTGTTCAGTTTTATATACTGGAGAAAGCAGTTGGGGGGTTGGGGGGCGCGGGGAGAAAAGAAAAAAAAAAGCCTTAAAAAAGTTTACAGTCCTCATGTTAATTCTTCATTTTGTCTTAAACAAAAAGGTTAAAGTCAAGCGTCCTTACTTGAAGAACCACGTTTTGGTTTAGCATTTAATAACATGATTTAAAATGTGCATATGCTGAACATTATTTGATAGCAAAAATGACATTCCCAAAGACAGTGCAATGAAGTATAAAGGATAAGGCTCAGTAGGGGGTTGTGTCTGCCTTGTGAGCAGCAGATAAAATATCCTTTTCTTGCAAGTGTTCTCATCCTTTCCACTCTCCAAGCCCTTCAGCTATAAAAGCTGCAGTCTGATTTAATAGCTTTTCTTGCAACTGAAAATAAGTGTTTTAAGTCTTTAATATGTGTCTGAGAACTGCTATTTTGTTTCTGTCATTTAGTCGTGTCAAGTTCTTCACAACCTGACAGCAAGACCAAACAGGCAATCGCTTGCCAACTTTTCCTTTCATAGGAAGAAAAAGAATACAATTCTATTCTTTGCACCAAAAAAAAACCCCAAACAACAAAAACACACCAAAATACAAAACAATCCAAAAAGAGGGGAAAAAACCCCTCAAATCCATCACTGCAGAGAAATGCAAAGATGAAAATATGAACAGGTCAGATACTATCCCACTCACAAGCTGAAAAAGAAAGGGTGTATTTGTCACCTCCTTGGGCATCAAATAACTAAAAAACTCTGGAAAGAACTGGGAAAGATTTTTGAATTTTTTTCCCCAGAACTAGCTTTCCATTGTCCTTTACTAATGTTAAATTCCTGCACAGCATGCTACTTAAAGTGCAGAGTAAAATGTGCACCCTTTCTGCAAGAAAAGCAGAACACTTCCCATTAGAATAAATGCCAATAGCTGACGCTGTTGTCAGGGTCCAAGTATTCTGCAGAATATCTCCTTGGTCCTCAGAAGCACCATCCATTTACAGAATGTGTGGATCACACCTCACCCCTGGTCCCATCTGAACTGGTAGTCACATATGTACAAAGCCGACTTGTAAATTTCTTTTTTTTTCTTTCTATTAGTTTTGTAATATAAAGTTCACAAGTTAGATACTGCACATGAAACATGCATATCATGGAACATAAATATCCGTAGTGCTTGAAACTAACTCTTTTTTTGAAAATCTGTATTTATTTGAATGTTTATATATTAGTCTTTCTTATCTTCTCTTTTAGATAAAATGCTTTGGAGACAAGAGAGGTTTTGGAACTCCTATTAAGAAACAGAGACTAAAGAAGTTTTTATTTTCATGGGATGCTTAATTAGCAGTTCAGTGACACTCTAGAACCTGGCTTCCTCAAATAACTGGGTGTAATACTTAAGTATACAGTGTATACACATATGTGAGACACGTTTTTTAAAAGAACAAACAAAAGTATAAACAAATAAATTACAGAAGTACATGCATGTGTAGTTATAGCTAACTATTTTCCCTAAGAACAATCAATATGATTTCAGTCACTGATATATAACATTTACAAGATAAGGAAAAATATTATTTCCTCTGTGATTTACTGATGAAGTAAATTGACGGTAACAATATTAGGTTGATACATTTACTTGTAGCACACTTTTCAGCCTAAAGTATGGTAAAGTAAAATACTTTTTTAGCTTCTTGCCTATTTTTCTCTGTGGATGATCATGAACAAGGAATGTATACAGTCAGGACATGTAAATAGTTTGATACATTATAAAAAGTTGCAACAATAAATCAATTAATTGCAAAAAATATTGAAAAGAGAAAAATATTCAGAAGAATGCATATTTTTCAAACGATAATTTTTAAAATGAATTTGGAATTTCTAATTTCGTACTTCACTGCAATTGATCTCAATGATAACTATTGTAGTTCTTATGACACTAGTACAAAGAAAAATCAATTATATTTGTATACAGCTTGAATAGGTATGTCACAGGACAAGATTCAGCCAACAGTAAGCACTAGCATGATGAATTCTCTCAGCAATATAAATCCAGATAATTATATTTTCATTCTTATGCTGCTTTCGAATTTGTCTATTTAAATTGTTGCAGTGCTTATCTGGGCATGGAATTCTTATGAAAGATTTCAGTCTTGTCTGCAGTAAATATTCTTTAATCATGGAATATTTTGCCTTTTGGTCCTTGCATTGAAGGAAAACCTAATATCTGAAATCATACTATTATATTATCATACTATTATATTATAATTTTTCTTCTCTGTGAGAGCAAGATTCTAAACTTTGATTTATGGAAGAACTTGATCTTATGAATTTTAAAAGAAGAAAAATAGAAAGAAATTAAAAGAATTGTACTATATTTATTAAAATTCAACCTTATAATTTAGTCTTTAGTTTTAATTTTTTTCTTTTAGCTAATATTACATTGATGTAATTATTTTTTATTCAGCTGATTTATGTCCAGAGAAGGACAACGAAACTGGTGAAGGGGCTGGAGCACAAGTCTTATGAGGAGCGGCTGAGGGAACTGGGACTGTTTAGTCTGGAGAAGAGGAGGCTCAGGGGAGACCTTATTGCCCTCTACAACTACCTGAAAGGAAGTTGTGGTGAGCTGGGGGTCAGCCTCTTCTCGCAGATAACTAGTGACAGGACTAGGGGGAATGGCTGCAAGTTGTGCCAGGGAAGGTTCAGGTTGGAGATGAGGAGAAATTTCTTCTCAGAAAGGGTGGTCGGGCATTGGAACGGGTTGCCCAGGGAGGTGGTGGAGTCACCGTCCCTGTGGGTATTTAAGGAAAGGTTAGACGCAGTACTGAAGGACATCGTTTAGTGGTTAATAGGTGTGGGGGGGTCGGTTGGACTGGATGATCCTTGAGGTCTCTTCCAACCTTAATGATTCTATGATTCTATGCAAATTTCTTCAGTACAGCTGAGTGAGATTATTATTATCATAATTCTACATACAGGTAAATTTGTATAATCAAGATTTATCTGCCATGAAGAAGAATTGAAAAGACAGTATAGAATACATTGATGTATAATATTAATGATAATGATAAAGAGTTACTTTACTCTGGGATCAAAAGACTCTGGGGTATAACAGAATCTTCCCATAGATTATGAAGAAATAATCCTGTAGTCAGTTTTTCTCCATTCCTTCATCTCCACTAATGTGAGCAAAGTGAGATGTCTCCAGGATATGACTTCTAAGAACTCAAAAAGCAGAAATGCTGATAGAAGGCTCTCACTGAAACACTATGAGAATGTCCTCTATCAATTACATATGAAAATGTCTGCTTGTACTTGAGATGAAATACCTTCAAATTTTGAAATAGAATAAAGGTCCAATAAAATGAAATATTGTACTGAGGATCTGAAGACGACTCTTTTGTGGGTTTTTTTTTAATTGTCCTTGTTGCAGAATGGCTATGTGTTAGTAGGCAAGTAATTTCTTTTTTTACACTTTCAAGCTTGAGACTTTAAACTCATTGGAGCTGAAACCAGCTCTTACTAAGTACTTGCTCGTACTTGACTTTTTCAGCAAGGAGGGGCTTTCAACTTTTCACAGAGGTTTTAGAATTCTACTGCAATGATAATTAAGTATATCTTATCTCACATAGATATGATGAAGACTAATGTGGTTGGCTACTCATGAAAAAGATGACACTGCTTGTATGTTAATTCCTTGGTTTATTTCACCCACTGCTTAATTTTTTTTTCCATGAGATGAAGCTGAAAAAATGGTTTGAAAGAAATTCCATTTAAATTATAATGGCAGTTGGCTGTCATAATTCATAGAAATTTTTTTCAGAAAAAAAATACCGTGTGCTGAGATAGAGATTTGAAGAAGCATTGAAATGACTTTCTAATTTTTTCCATAGATAAAGTATTCTCCTTTTTCTAAGAAAAAAAAAAAAAAAGAAAAAAAGCCATATTTAAAAACAAACTATTTTTGAACCTGTCAACCTTATTATAATTTGTTACATGGACAAAGACTCCTTTTTCTGTTCTCTATGCCAGTATTCCCAATCTGTGACAAAATTACCCAACCCCCTTCTTTTCCTCTGAGAAGCCAGCATTGTTCACTGAAGGCATATTTAATTAAGCATAATTTGCAGTCTTTTGATCACTTTCATGTCTCTTCTTTGAATTCCAAAATTATTTCGATACCCATCCTAACTGCAGAAATCCAAACTGAACACCAAGACCCAGCAATAAAAACCAGTGCCAAATATATACCATCTGCTATATGATATTATCATACAAATTCATCCAGCAATTAATTTATCAGCATATCAAAGTAAAAAATCATGAACACAGTTTAATTACTAAGTTTTTTCCAAAGTCACTGCTTTCCAAAACACAGTAGCAACCCATGCACAAGGCTTCATATCTGCCTTTAGGAAGATGCAGGCCTCTCTTCCTGTATCCAAAAATATCCCGATAATTCATTATCAGCAGCTATCTGCTTCCTTATCTTCTGCTTTCTCTTTTTGTCATCTGCATACACAGGCAGTAATGATTTTCTTGGTTTATTTTGTTTCTTCAGAATATTTTTTGATGGAAATGTTGAATAGTGTTGAATGAAGACCTGATCTCAGGGACAAACTAGAAGCACACAAATCTCATTTGGTGAAAATTTTCCATTTATGTTCTCAGATCTAACTTACAATTTTTAATCTATTTAATATGCACTTGATTAAAATATCATGTGATATGAAGCTGTACAAAAATCCAAGTGCATTAAAATACTATTATCTTTATCAACCAAACCTGTAATTTCAAGTTGATTTTAACAAATTCCATTTTCCTTAAACTCATGCCAATTGGCTTTGATACTGTGGCCTTAAGCCTATTCTCACCAATCTGTTGCATTGCTTAGAATGGGTATCAGATGAGCAGATGTATTATAATCTATGATAATGCTCATTTCCAAGAATTCCTGTAGAAACCAGAGCTTTCTCAGTACAATGACATGCCCAGGATCTAAGAGGTCTACATATTACCATCTCCCACATTTACATTTATAAAACAAATGTAAAAAGAATAAACTCAAAAATTTCTTCCAATAAGTAAAATCAAGTAAGGTATTCCAAACTGTATATTTTGCTCAATGGGGGAAAGATGAAGGAATGAACAATACATGACAGATTCTTGTAATTTTGCTTAATTAGAAGTGTAATGAATGCAGCTGAGAATCTGCAGATACTGTGATTGACAGAGTCAGATATTTTTGGTACTGTCAAAGATTGACTTTACTCCCATTCCATAGTCTTCCGAGATAATAGAAAATCAACACTCCTAATCTATAGAAATCCTTACTCAGCTAAGATCAAGTTAACTGCTTGAACTTGCCAATTAAAATGTCTACATCTTCTACAGTTGCTGGATTTAATCTCTTTTCAAAATTAAGTTTCAAATCACTTAAGCTACACTTATTTCCCCCTCAGTTGACCTATTTTTAGGAATTCAAATCTCAGTTTAGACAGAATGGTTGTGCAACTTTTTTAAAAACTGCTAAAATATTTCTTAGATGTATTCCCTATATTTTTTCATATTTTTAAATTCCTTTGCCCACCAAATACAACTCCAAACTTCCCCATAAAAAAAAAAAAGGCATTTCTGTTTGAGATATTTTTGAAACTAGGTCCTTGTAGAGTTTTTTTGTGCTCATTTACCCATTCTGGAAGCTACTGTCATAGAGAGAATGAACACATGGACCCAATGACTCAACATAATTTGTGCTTTAATTAATTATTTCCTTGACAGTTCAATATACAGCTGTGCACAGTAAAAGTATAAAGTGTAGTACCAAATTTTAACTATAATTATTAGTACTGAGTTTTGCATATGAAACCACAGATGTTCAAAAGCAGACATGTTTGTTTCCCAAAGAACTGTTGTTGCAAGTAAAATACAACACAACTTGAAGCAAAAATTGCCACTCACAAAAGGGAGGTCACACAACAGAAGATTCTGGGCTTGCTGGATGCCATAAGCCATATCACATTTTCCTTTAAAAAATTAAAGCCTTGCTTTTTAGGGGAAAAAATGAGAAAGTGACGATTTCATAGGTGCCAGGTTAAACTAAGATTATATTTTTATCCAGACATTTGCTTTCAAATCTGTGCCTATTACTTCCTCTTCTTCACCCAAGTTCCACATTGATTAGGGTAAAGAGGAAGATGAGGTAACAGGTTTAGGGAACAAAATACAAAGTTAAGCACCACTCTACTGGTGTGGAGAACCACTGCACTTGTGTTAAGGATGTAACTATGGTAACTAGTTGGTCACTGATTTTATCTTATAGCCTTTAAGATCTTTGTACATAGAGCTATTACTGAGGAACTACTTCTGTTGGGCTAAGCAACTAAGGCCAGCAGCTGTGAGAGAGTTAGTTTTCATTTCAGTACCTCAGGAATTCAAGGAGCAGGCTGTCTTTCTGTCCTCTGAGACATGACCATTTTGTGACACGGTGCTTTTATAAAAATATTTTCATCTTTTTTCTTGTGTGATTATATCAGAACAAAAGATGTTCACACCTATAATTACGTAAAGCATAGGCACTCCCTTTGGAGTAATGCAATTATTTGTTTCAATATACCAACCTAACATGCACACAGTTCACCATAATGATTAATTGCTAATCCTGCACTTTCTGTGGTTAAAAGCAAGGGAAGAAAAAGACAATATTTCTGACCTTAATCTTGATAGTATCCCACAAGTTTTAGAACCCCGTTTATTCTCATATTGCTGCATCACCATGGACGAAGGTAATACCAAACTATCTGCCTACTATACAGTTCCCCAAGCAGTCAGAATGTGGATGGGACTGGCTGTCAACACAACACTAGCTAAAACACAGGCATAGAATTTTTCTTCTCTGACTGTTCATGAAGATAAACAAATCTGTGTATGCCCATCTTGAACCTGACATCTGTATGTTTTTAGGGCTGTATCTAGAAAATAATTACGGCACTTGCTTCTGTGTTTACTGTCAGTGCAGGGGAGCTACTGTCTCAGACATCGTTTTGTTACCTCATTAATTAAAAGCACAGTTCAAACAAGAACTGGTTTAACTTTCAGCTAATGAACAGAAACTGTGTCAAAATTAACCTGTCACTCTGTGAGCTGTCAATTCTTTGAACCAGGAAATGGAAATAGAAAAAGTATCTAGAAGGTACAAAGTACAGCAGCTATTGTCTGCAGCATGAAAGTAAAGCGTTTTCAGATTTCAAGAAATAGAATTAACTACCACATTTTACCCCAAGTGTGAATCTGGGATCAGTGAAACAGGAATGTTTGTATCCAAATAAACAGGTTCATATATGCAAGACCGATGAAAGTTATAACATTTTAAAGAAAACAGAATTGAAATAAAGATTGCTTTTGGTGTATATCTATGCAGTATTGCAAATCTACCCAGATTTTCATCAAACATGTTAGCTTAGATTCCAAAAGCATCATATGTGTTTCATCGGAAAACTCCTAAAGACCGATCTAGTTCTCTTTCCAGCTTTTCTGTAAGACAAAACAGATCATGCTGAGTAACATATTGCTAGGTTTCTTCCAGTGCTCAAGACTGCATATGTAGCAGTACATTTTTCCAACACTGCAAATTGTGATGTAGTAATTTTACTAATCACTGAAAAAAAGTGGACAAAATGATCGCTTCGTATTCAGGAGGTAGAGAGCTTCCATAAATACAATGAAAATATTGCACAAAGTAAGCAAGGGTCTTTCATGGCTTATTCATCAATCTGAGAATTAAGCTCTGTTGCCAGAATCCATACAGCTGGTTCTTATTTCGGACAACCAGAGGTTTTTCCTTAAAGTTTAGCTTCCAGATTTTATCTATAGTGGCTCATGATTACACAAAAATAATAATTTTACACACACACACATATTATTTTTTACCTGAAAGTTAATAAACTCAAGCTAATTTTAAAGACATATTGCATTGTGCTGCTGTGGGTACCTCAAATTTTCAATAAAACTGCTTTAATTCTGTGTCATTAGTTTAAGGTTGCTCTTAAATAGTTAAATAATTGTGCAGTAAATTGTTTCACCACTCAGCATTATTTAGCGTATCCATTTTTAGTTGCGTTTGTTGTGTTTTGGTTTAAGTCATCTCCACACACAGGTTTTGTTATTTTTATATAATCTTTGAACAATTTGTTCAACAAGGAAAACAAAAGGTGATCAATGTACTCAAGTCCAGTCCAGAGTCCAACAGAGTCAAGGCACAAAATGGTTCATGGTATTTCCACTATATGCCTCTATTTTCCCTAGAGAAAAGAAATGTGCAAAAGAGAAAAGAAAGCAGCAGTAGCCTTGACTTTATTTAGTCATACTATTCAGGTCAATTTGGATATTAGTTCCCCACGTTGCTGTTTATTCTTTTATTTCAGCCCCAAATGAGGGAAACAAATCCCTTAAAGCCACATGAGCTTCAGGCATGCGAGTAAGTTTTCTGAATATGTGTTGCACAGAGGATACCTCATCTGTAGTGTCTGCAGATATATCCTAGGAGTTTCCAAGTTCCCAAATAGGGAACTTCTGGGACTATGAACACAGTGGAACAAAATTCAGCTCACAGTAAAACTATTTAGGACTTTAGTAAGTTTTGCAACCTCTATTGTGTTCAGTGCTGACACGATTTTGCTGCTAGCAGAAAACTACCCTGGGGAGTTTTAAATGGTTCAGATAAGTCTACATGAACTGAGGGTACCTCAGTGGCTGTAGTGTAGTTTTTTCTCCCAAGAAGAAAGTATAGTGCTGCCTTTCTAAACTGTTGCATTATTTTATGTGAATACATTACAAAACAGGATCAGTTAAGTGCCTTTTATGTTCAAGGGATCAAAAGGAACATTTCACTATTTTCACAGACATGGAAATCAGAGAAAGAATAGACTTTTGGGAAGAGGACTTTTTTCAAAAATTATAAAAGAGAACATTAACTCATAAAGTGAGACTGTATGGGTCCAGTGTAGAGCTGGAATGAAATGTGAGACTGATTTATAAACCACTGAAACAGGGTTTCATAATAGAAGTGCTGACACAGTGGTAGCAAGTGTGAACCAAGTGTTATTATCATGAGGAAAAACTCCTGGAAGTGCCAGATGAAGTTTTAGAATAATACTACCAACATACTGCTTAATGTAACCCCTACGCATCTGAGCTCATCCTCTACATGTATCCCTGCTCTACACAGTGGAAAAACTTTCCTTTTTTTGTGGTATTTTTACATGTGTTAGGAGAGTAATTTGAGTTGTTGAATTAATCTCACACTCATTAGCGAACTCCATCAATGGAGGCTTTGCAGTCTATTTGTCTATTATTTTTGTTTTCTAGCAGTGCAAGTGTACTAAAGGAGTAGCAGATCAGCATGACCAGTCGCAGTAGGTGCGTATAATATATTACATATTTAATTTTGAGACACATCTGTCGGATGAGAGCTGTGTGGACTCTTCTTGATTCTTCTGGAACATTATTTTTTGAGAACTCATGCTATGCTTCACCCTGTCATGTTATCTGAGCACTATAGTCTGAAATCCAAGAAACGGAAATTATCCATCTACCTGTTTTAAAGGTCAGCACTCGACAAAATTTCATGTGTGAAACAAAATCTTGTACATTTAAAAAAATGACAGATTTGTTTCAAAGTGCATATCACCTTCCAAGCTTTCATCATAATCAGACTAGTTTTACTCTTTGGTTTCTATCTTCTGTATTTTATCCACTTTCTGTATCTTCCTTTATGAGTAGATTGTAAGATCCTTAAAGGAAAATCTGTATTCTTTGTTATACATTTGTACCTAACAACAGGCCTTTGAGAGCTCAGTGTTGGTGTGATATGACACATGGACATGAGAAATCAAACACCGTTATCAAATGCCTTTTTTGTAATCACGGCAAGGGTAATGCAGTGAGCTGTATCTGACAGGCCCATTGGAACCCATTAACATTCTGTACAACAACTCATGCTTACACTACTGAGCAGCAGAAACTCAGATGCTGATGAAGAAGACCTATTCGAGACTCTGAAGCCATGTTCTGCTTGTCTGTTGGGATGTGCAATAATAGTTTATTTCTATGATAGCATCTAAAATAATAATGGGACTCTATAATCAGGAGATTTCAAACAGTAGAGAGAAGTGCAGCACCTAAACCAGGTTGCTCAACAGGACATTATTTCCGTTGTTTCAGGTAAAAAGCTGCTCAAGGTAGCCTAACTAAATGAACAGTCTTTTATATGTGTTATAAAAGGGAACCAAGAATCCAGTTTTATTAGTATGGTTGAACTCTCCCTCTGGAAGGAGTGAAAATCCAATCTTCATTTTACAGGCCAAAATGTATGTGTGAGTATTCATTAATGGAGCAAAAGGATCATTATACACTATACTTAAATCTCATGAATACTGAGGAAAAAAATATACTTACTCCATGTACACAATTTTGAGAAAGATTAATTAATGTGTTTCGGGGAATATGAATGGCTTACTTGTGGTCATTGGAAAAGGCTAAAATAGAATGAGGTATTCCAATGTAGAGTCTAAATTCTGCTCAATTTTCCTGTCTCATTAGTAATGTAATCCAAAAGCAGGAAAGAAGTTAAAATCTACTGCTTGGAGGCATTGAGATATGGTAATGTCCTAGATGGAGACTATATTTGTATACAATATTATATTTGTATACAATACAAATCTATCAGTATCTATCAGTAAAAAATTGAAATTAATACAGACAATAACACTTCCTTCTTTAATGTTACATGTCACATGTCACATGTCACATTACTATGAAACTTCTTTAATGACATAGCTAGAGATAAACTTCCCTTTGGAATTACATGAAAGTGAAATATATTCAGAGTGGATTTAGTTCATGTATGGTTCAAGTTGGATCAAAGCAACAATCAAGAGTAAAAAACGTCAATCATGAAAGTCATAAAATAAGGTATAGTTGTATTTTACATGATATATTTTTTTCCAGTAAGAAACTAACATCAGAAACTCATTTAAATTAAAAATCTAAAGCTGAAATATGAGCAAAGTATATAGACACCTTCATATTTCAGATTTCGACATTTTAATATTGGCCTAAAACTGTTTTGCAATAACTTGGAGTTGTTGAAAACTAAGAGTTTCAGTTTTGTATTTTCAGAAAGTATAATTTCAGAAATCAATGTTGATGCATTTAAAAATGTTTAAAATCCAGTGTCAGATTTTGTTTTCTAACTTTATAATATGATCCCCACTCTAATCTGTTTGATGTCTGTAGTTCTTTTTAAAAACAGCTACAAAATAATATTTGTCCACATTAAACACTTGCAATATGCATAGCTGTATTATATTTTTCCTTTATGAAGGGGAGAGAATTTGCATTAAATAACTTCGCTCCTGCTGAATGAAATTTAAAAACTATTTCAGAAAGTATTTAGGTCAGATTTTTAGAGGATCTCTTTAGTTTATAAAGATTTTCTATTTGTGTACATAGAAGCCAGCCCTTGTTTATTGATATGAATATCAAAATATGAAAATCTATTCATAACTCCTCAACTGGGCCTTACAGACTTGGATTTTAGCCCAAAGGAATCAATACATTCACAAAGATTTCCAGATACAGAGAAGAGAATTCTCTAAAAATACAGTTTGAAGGCAGCGCTTTCTAAGTGCTAGATGTGTACAGTATAAGAAATAAAACCAAGTAAAAATAAAAGATTTAAAATATTTGCATTCCTAATGTGGTATTCCATTGCACTTTCAAAAAGAATGGTAGAAAAAATAATGATATATGTACTCACACAATATGCAAAGTTTTTACAAAAGAATCATATTAATAGCATAATCTTTAAAAATTCAGCTGTTACTAATCCAGATGCTTCTAAGCAGATTAAATGTATTTGCCACCTAAAATGTTTCTTCGTTAAAAACTCTGTCATTTCATATGCATTAACTGTTTCTAGCAATAATACTTGTCTGACCCTCCTATTGTACTAGTATTAAAATCTAAATGTTTAATAAAATGTTCTTTATGCTTTTCCATATACCTTATATTTTTTCTCTTGTTTATTCAGCTTTTGTGCCCGGTGATTGTAACATTAATGTGCATCCTTCATAACCAGAGACAATTACAGAACTGTTAATGCAAAGACATTGACCTAAATTCCTAGGAAGCTTTGCATTAAATACACTTTTTAATTTATTTTTTTTTCTGGTGCAATACTATATCTTCACTGGTGCACAGTTTTCTCAGTAGGACAGATTGCAAGCAGACTTAACCAAAAGAGACTCTTTTCATAGTAAAAAATCCTTGCAAGAAACAATGAAAAAATCCTAAACATACTCAGTAAAATTCTTTACAGACAACTGAAGGACTTGGGTTTTTAAATTATTTAATCTCTCACGAGTGCTGGACATGGTTTTAAAGAGTACAGAAGGAGGTTAACAACCAAACTCATTTTTAAATATATTGACTTAAATAGATCTATTGATTTAAATAAATATATTTGGTTTAAAACAGATACATTCTGAAGGTTATTAAATATATTCTGTCTACTATGATTCTTGTATAAAGGGAGCTGATAGTATTGGTTGAGGTTTTGTTAAGAAATGCCGATAATAACTGCTGAAATCACAGCTGATAATAATTTTGGCAGTCTCAGTGGGGAAGCCAAAGGCAGATTTATCATGGCAAAATGTACCATTTTTGTAGAGTTTGATTCCTTTAGAAGAAGACCACACAAGACAGCTTGAAGGATTTTGCAATGATGCATTTGTATGAGCTAAACTCTAAATTTGTGATCTGTCTGTCGTGAGGAGTGGCACATAGCTGTGCCACCTGAGGAGCAGAGAATGATTCAGAGCATCACTGTTCTTTCCTCCCCCGTGGGAGGTATAAGTTACTTTGAACTTTCTCTTGTGTAACAGCTAACTTGTCTTGCATGTCTGTCCAGATGCTCTAGCAACCCTCAGAGGAGAAAAAGTCTGCATGCTTCCAACTCAATTCCTAATTGCTTACTTTGAGGTGTCAGTACAGCCCTATGTGAATGAAGACAGGCAGCCCTTGAAGACAGGGTTATTAATGTCACTCCTTTCACAAACACAAAAGGATGGAGTCTGAAATGTTTCCTTTTCTTGAGTAGCACTTAATTTCAGGATTAATTCTGGATTCACTTTAACCATGAAAATTCATATCTGCTGATGTTGTCATTTCTCCCTCTGTTCTGCGAGTTTGCGTATCGTATCCATTTATAATCAGCCTTGCAAACTGTTACAGTTCTCTTGTATGACTTTCCTTATGGGTGACTAATTTTAGTGTATTAATCGTTTATTGTGATGATTAATTTAACTTTGAGGGTCAAGAAACATGCAAGGATCCTTTCAAATCATGTCCTTGTTTGCTTCTTTATAGGGATAGTAAAGGTATATTTGTATTAATTTTGTAAAACACTGCAATTAGTGAACAGTAACATCTTCCTTGAATTTGAAATAACGCTCTGTGTTGAATTGGTCAGCTGTGTTACATTGCTATCCCTAGACAAAAGTATTTAAAAAAAAAAAAGAAGCAGTTGTTTCTGGCCAAAAATATATCTGAGTTAAAGAGAATATTAACGATTAGGTACAAAGAATTGTCATAAAAACTTCTAGAAGCATCTTTGATTGTAAATGACTCTAATCAAGGATTGGTTCACATGTTTTTTGGTAATAAATATGGAAAGAAAATTTGTTTCCGAAACTGGTGGCATCATGTTTTCTGTAAGAAAAAAAAAGAGAAAGGAAAGGAGATTAACTAGATGATGAAACAATCCCCTGAAAATTGTATATTTTGCAGCGCAATTGTTAGAGCAACTTCTAAAAAGACAATGGCACCAGCACATTTAAAATCAGATGTGTCAGAATGTCAACTGTTCTCACACTGAGATCACAGAATACACCACAGACCTTACCTGTCCCATTTATGCAATGTGGAGCACAGGTCTTACGAGGAGCAGTTGAAGGAACCGGGACTGTTTAGTCTGGAGAAGAGGAGGCTCAGGGGAGACCTTATTGCCCTCTACAGCTACCTGAAAGGAAGTTGTGGCGAGCTGGGGGTTGGCCTCTTCTCGCAGATAACTAGTGACAGGACTAGGGGGAATGGCTGCAAGTTGCGCCAGGGGAGGTTCAGGTTGGAGATGAGGAGAAATTTCTTCTCAGAAAGGGTGGTCAGGCATTGGAACAGTTTGCCCAGGGAGGTGGTGGAGTCACTGTCCCTGCGGGTGTTTAAGGAAAGGGTGGATGTGGTACTTAGGGACATGGTTTAGTGAGTAATAGGTGGTGTGGGGACGGTTGGACTGGACTGGATTCTTGAGGTCTCTTCCAACCCTAATAATTCTATGATTCTATGATGTGTAGGGAAGAAATCCTAAGCTTTCTTCTTGTACCTCTTTGCTGATGACATCATACAGGTCCTTGCATAAGGACATTGATAATGACTTTGGGTTGATGAAGAAAACTGAATTTTGGAGGACCTTAACACATAACTTAGGTTAGATATTCAGGTCATATTCTTTATGCATATTTTCATGTCTACCTCTTATTGTAATATCTGACTTGTTGAAGCTTGAGATCTTTAAAGCAGAAAAAAAATAGTAGGCCTTTATCAGATTGAAAATGCTGGACATACAAGTGATGAACTGCCATTTAGAAAGTCTGGTTGAAGTAAGGAAACTCTCTGTATATTGCCAGCTATACATTCATGTTGCCAGAACTGGGAACAGTAGAGAGTGGAATTCTATAGACCTGAGCTATCAAGGAGAAAAGCTATCCGTATCCTAAAAACTTAAAGAGAAATTTAGACTGATGGGAGAGATGAAGGAAGGTATTTCTAATAGTGAAATTAAAAAGAAGAGTCCTATGCGCTTATCTGCCAACAAAGTTACTTGGTGATCTTATCTAGAGAAATTTTATTAATACAAATGGCTCAGAAGGCATCCTAAGCAGAGCTCACAAATGTGTGACTGTAAATGCAGAAATACTAATAAATATTAATACTTTAAATAAATGTCTTTTAAGTTATACTGAAATATATGAGAGTATATTAGCCAAAGTTTTGAGAGTATTAAGCATTATTCAAAATTAAATGAACTTAAATGAAAAAAATCACCTTCCATAACTTTTAATTTTGTTTAAGACAAAAGGAGTTTCTCCTTATCTAAAGTTCATTTCTTCAGGGCTTTTTTTTTTCAATTTCTTCTCTTTTTTCTTTCAGAAAGGTTTTACTTTTTCTTTTTTTAATCAGCTGATGTGACTGTTCTCCACAGTCTTGAGAACACCCAGTTAAGATGCATGACCATGTCTGTGATTGGATCTATGTTAAATTACATCCATCACTACATATTTCCCAAATATGAGACAGTGTAAGAAAATGTCAGTCTTACCAACCAGTGTCATAGCCTGCAAGCTGGAAAGGATACCTACAACAGATGGCATATCTCACCCAAGGAGTGAGGTTGGCCTGAGAAAAGCAGCACAGCGTGCAAGAGAAATAATACAGAAGAGGTGTTAGTAAGACATATCATCTACACCCTAAAGCCCAGGATGAATCAATTATTTAGTAGCTATTGACCTGTAAACCAGACATGTACTTTGTAAGATCAGTCCTGCTGTTCTGCCCTTATCTTCTTTTCTTGTTTATTATGCCTTTCTAAATACCTTCCTAATTATTGTTGCCAGCTAGTTTTTCTCATGTCCTGTTTTATCCCAGGGCCTATAGCTGCAGATTTTCCTACAGCAGAAAGCATGCTCAGAGCCTGTTATATCTTACCTCATTTGTGCTGGTACTACAGACCTGCAGAGAAGAGTTAACAGTGGGGTTTGCCAAGGACATACCCAACAGCACCATCACTGACATAGCTCAGGAGGAATAATATTTTGCAGTCAGTGAATTTTCCAACATCCTTTTAGATATGGGCCAGGACTCTGAGCTATCTTTTCCTGACCAAACCCAAGGGTTTGGGGACTTCTCTTTTCTTAAGAAGAAACAAACTGTCAGTTTACATTCTGAGCTGTAATTGGTTTCCAGTTTTTAATCTTTCAAAGCACAATGTCTTTTCACAAATTGCTGTAATACATTCAAGTTAGGAGTTTGAAAGCACATCTTTTTAGGGAGAATGAAGAGGTTTTCTTTTTTGCATCATGACAAAGAAGAATAAATGCCCTTTGCAAGTCAGAAAGCAACGTGAATTCCCTCCTGTTATTCAGGTATGATCGTCTTTGATAATTCTAGTCTTCAACCAATTTTTAAGAGAGCTGAGTGTGTGTACATTTTCAAGCAGTGCACAGAAGCCTTGGGATACACAGAAAATTATCTACATAACTCTTTAGATGTGTTTCAGGGAAACATGACTTTTCATTACATCCTTTACAATCACGGAACTGATGTGACTCACAGCATCTAGACTTTTGTGAAAGAATACAAACAAAAAGCCTAATACATGAGAAAAGGAACACAAACAAATCATGTTTTGCTGCTAAAAACAACCTGACTCCACCAATATTGTGGGTAAATTGCTAGAGTTCAGAGTAAAATAGATTTTGCCTAAACCCTTGTTTTCTTTCCCCAGCTACCTTCTACAATTCCTTTTTAATAAAAATTTTATGAGATTTTTTAAGGAATTCTAAAGATTTCAGGGAATATATTTGCTCTTTCATAGTTCTCATTTCTATGTTCCTCTTTAAACCCATTGCTCTCCAATATTACAGCATAATTAGGCCAATTGTTTTGTATGCAAATACTGGAACCGCCAAACTAAGAGAAAAAGGAGATCAACTACTTTCATATCATTTGTATTAAAGGTGCAGTTAGGATGAATAAGAAAACTTATATGACTGAATATTTTGCATCATGTTTATTTTCCTTATTCTCAAGTTCTTCATACTTTTTGTGTGTTATTAGTGTCTAATGATACATTTTTACTTACCGTTGAGTATACTAGAAGTTACTTATATAAATTAAATGGTTAACTCTATGATATTGTTGTTTACTGATTGTTACTTTTAGTATGTTGGACATCTTCATACTGAATAAATGGATCAACACAAAGACAGGGGGATTTTGAGCTCCAGATCCAACAGAAACTTTAACTTATTAGTAGATTTCATAAACAGGATGTAAAATTAGTAACTGGCATTGCAAGATGACACCAGTTTAGAGGAACAACAGTTTATGGAGGTCTATACAGAAAAGCCAGAACTAGAGACCAGCTTGCTACCTTCTGTGATGTCATTTGCATGCTTGTCGTTCTCTAGCTTACATAAAAGAACAGATCCTTATCAAGGACAAGGCTAAAAGTCACAGTACATGTATGGGGAGCATGCCTGGGACTGAAATCTCCCTTGTGTGCACTGCTATGCACCAAGCAAAGGAAAATGTCCTTCCCAGCTGCCTGAGAACTGTTCACAGAGAACTGGCTGAGCACACCACTGAACAGAGTTTGGTTGACATGATACAGCTCCAGTACCCGACTTTACTTCCTTCAAAGCTGTAACAGTCTAGAAAGGATCTCAAACTCAGACTAATATCTAGTTTGCTTTAATAACATAGTAACATATCTATTCTAAGATTTGCCTGGGCATTGAGATTGCTATTTGAAAAATAACAATTGAAGTTTCCAAATTTGCATTTGATCTCTTCTGTGGTAGAGGTTCTTTATATTTACCCCGTCTCTTCCAAGCATGAAAAGAACTGAATTAATTTTCTATGTTAACCTCGACAATGAAACTCATGTACGTCTCCAGTGAATGCTTAGTGATCTATATCAAATGAAGCAGTGTCACAGGAAGACAGTGGAAAGTTCTCATCCAGAATGTTGTAGTACAGCAGCTAAGGCACCATCTTACTAGGTAAAATGAAGGCATTTGAGTC
Source organism: Psophia crepitans (assembly GCA_013399095.1). Lineage (NCBI taxonomy): Eukaryota > Metazoa > Chordata > Aves > Gruiformes > Psophiidae > Psophia > Psophia crepitans. The sequence continues at coordinate 33,677 of VWZZ01006632.1, forward strand.
CCTTCAAGCAGGGTTTGGATTGGGAATGAATGTAAACATATTTTGTGACCAGCCTTAATTTTTAGGTAACAGGAACAAAGAATACAGATCCTGTTTATTTTGCAATTGCACCAAAATATTAGACAGAACTTTTTCATTCAGCATATATTTTGTTTCTTTTTCAGTGAAAAGGTTTGGATTTTTTTGTTGGGTTTTGGTTTGGTTTTGTTGTTGGTGGGTTGGTTTTTTTTTAAATTATATGTCTGTGCAAATCTTGCTTGTTTGGTACGATGGAAGGAAAGGAGGCTAGCTTTTTTGTTGTGGAGTTGAAAAACAAACAATTATTTTTAACCTCTGGCTTCTATTACAGGAGTAACCACAAACTTGTTAAGTAACCCTGTGCAAGTCATTTGACTCCACAGTTCCCATTTTTGCTACCGTAAAATAGGAATAAAATACTATTCTGGCTCCCACAAGAGTTATGAAGAGCTTTGGGATTTCCTCATGAAGGAGACTATGAAAAAGCTGAGTCATTTCCTGTGATTATTCTCATGGATGAAAATCTGTTAATGAAATGTTGGCAGAAAGTGATCTTAAAAGGGACACAGACATAAAGAATAACATTTTATTTTAAAACTAATACTTGCAGATACACCATTGATTATTCACTTGAGTACAACACATGTCTGCTTTTACAATGTATTCTACATATATTTATTAATATCAATGGAATGTGTTTGTGCTCAGCTGGTCCTTGTGTAAAGATACATTTTCCCTGGATTACAACATTTTTCCACAGTAGTCAGAATTTGATTAACTGGAAATACTTTTTTTTGCTCATGAGAAAGGGTGCTCTTCCTATTCTTTATAAAGTTTAGTTTAGTTCTTTTTTCTTATATTAACTTTATTATCTTAACTTACATGAAATACTATGTTTTCACATGTGTATTCTATATCCATTAAAACTGTCTCTAGTCGTTAAAAACTGCCCTTACAAAACACTGATGATGTCTTTGCAGCAAGTAATTCTGTTCTCTTCCTTGTTTTCCATAACAAAAGCCTGCCTGGCTCTTTCTTTCAAAAAAATCAAAGATACTAATAGAGTCGTATCAATCAATTCAGCACATATCCAGGACTGAATTAAGTACCTACTGAGTCTGTGATCCTGTAAAGTTTTGCATACTCCTTTGAAAAGAAGGAAAACATACTACTGGAGATAAATATTTCTTAAAACATCTATTTGATGAAGAAGAATCTAATAGTTACATGAATTTTCCTAAAATTTTTTAAAACCTTTGAGCACATGGATTTTTAAAATCAGGCAATGTCCCTTTAAATCATGTGCTGTTCACCTGATTCCACCCTTCACATTTTGGAAGATTTTCTACTAAGGAAAATATGTTTTAAACAAGAAATGAATGAGCATTTTGTCTTTAAACGAGCACTTCATTTCCTATGAATAAATTTTCCAGGTTTTGATAATGACAAAGAATTTTAATTAATTTTTTAAAACAGAAGTTTATTTAATGCTTATTTTTGTAGTCTGATATTTCAGATGATTACTAGAGTTCCGTATACTTGGAAAATTTTACCTTCTCAGATGCTAAAAACCTGAAATTGATTTATTCTGTAGATGAGAAAGCTTACTTCTAAATGGAATACAATTTGTTTCCCCCAAACATAATGTAACTTCTAATGTGATGAATAGGCTTTCAGTATTCAAACTGATTACTCAATTTAGCAGAAAACTATAAGTTTAATGAGACATTGAACAACAAAGCTCAAGAAAAACTTCCACTTTTCTTATACTATATGACAAATGTTCTTCAACAACAGCATAAGCAGCAAATTCTCCTTCAGATCTGCCGTACTGATCAATTTTGCTGTGCTATGAATGCATTTAGTAAATTCATATTTGCTGGACACATGGAACCATGTCACCAGTGGTAATATAATTCTTGGTCTGAGTACTATGTAAAAGGGATCACAAAGAAGAATGAAGAACTAATTTTTTTTACTGATTTTATTATTCACTGGGATTTTAATGAGTTAAAAAAATATTTTCTTTATAAAGACATAATTTTGACCGGATCTTCGTCTATCTGCCCAAAGGTAGGAAGGTTCTGCAGAGGGATCTGGACAGGCTAGATCAATAGACCGAGGCCAGCTTTATGAGGTTTAACAAGGTCAAGTGCCAGGTCCTGCACTTGGGTCACAACAACTCCATGCAACACTACAGGCTGGTGGAAAAGTGGCTGGAAAGCTGCCTGGTGGAAAAGGATCTGGGGCTGCTGGTTGACAGCTGGCTGAACACAAGCCAGCAGTGTACCCAGGTGGCCATGAAGGCCAACAGCATCCTGGCTTGTATCAGAAACAGCATGGCCAGCAGGAGTAGGGAACTGATTGTCCCCCTGTACTCTGCTCTGGTGAGGCTGCACCTCAAATGCTCTGTTCAGTTTTGGGTTTCTTAGTACAAGAAAGACACTGAGGTGCTGGAGCGTGTTCAAAGAAGAACAATGAAGCTGGTGAAGGGTCTGAAGCACAAGTCTTATGGGGAGCGACTGAGGGAAATGGGATTATTTAGCCTGGAGAAAGGAGGCTGAGAGGAGACCTTACTACTGTCTACAACTCCCTGAAAGGAGGTTGTGGTGAGGTGGGTGTTGGTCTCTTCTCCCAAGTAACTAGCAAAAGGACAAGAGAAAATGGGGGAGATCAGGGGAGGTTTAGATTGGATATTAGGAAAAATTTCTTCACCGAAAAAGTGGTCAGGGATTGGAACATGATGCCCAGAGAAGTGGTGGGTTCACCATCTCCTCAGGTGTTCAAAAAACTTGTAGGCATAACACTTCAGGCCATGCGCACTTCAGTGGACATGGAGGTGTTGGGTTGACAGTTGGACTCAATGATCTTAAAAGTCTTTTCCAACCTTAAATATTCTGTGATTCTTTGAAAGAGAAGTGTGCCATTTTGTTTTATCACTAAGGACAGATTATAGAATCATAAACTCATAGAACCATAGAATGGGTTGGAAGGTACCTTAAAGATCATCTAGTTCCAAGCCCCTTGCCATGGGCAGGGACACCTCCCACTAGACCAGGTTGAACAAAGTCACATCCACCCTGGCCTTGAACACTCCCAGGGGTGGGGCATCCACAACTTCTCTGGGCAACCTGTTGCAGTGCCTCACTACTGTCATAACGAAGAATTTCTACCCAATATCTAATCTAAATTTACCTGCCTTCAGCTTAAGGCCATTACCCTTTGTCCTATCACTACATGTCCTTGTAAACAGTCCCTTTTCGTCTTTCTTGTAGGCCCCCTTCAGATACTGGAAGGATGCTATAAGGTCTCCCCAGAACTTTCTTTTCTGCAGGCTGAACAACCCCAACCTTCTCAGCCTGTCCTCATAGGAGAGGTGCTCCAGCCCTCTGATCATTTTTTTGACCCTCCTCTGGACAGGTCCATGTCCTTCTTATGTTGGGGACCCCAGAGCTGGACACATTACTCCAGGTGTGGGTCTCACAAGAGTGGAGTATAGAAGAATCACTTCCCTCAATCTTCTGGTCATGCTTATACGATTTGCTTTCTGGGCTGCAAGCCCACATTGCCAGCTCACGTTGAGCTTTTTATCAACCAACAGCCCCAAGTCCTTCTCTTCAGGGCTGCTCTAATCCATTATCAAAAAGGAGATCAAAAGATTCAAAAAGGAGACTCTAGACTTGAGAACTATCAGGTATAAAGAGCAACTGGTGATGAACTCAACTCTGTTTTTGGACATGATTCCTTGATCCTTGTCATTTTGCATTTTTTAAAGGTTGAATCTTGTTACTGCTAGGGAAAAATGTTCCCCACTTATGTTGCACAGAAATTTTCTTAGAGGAATTCTGATCTTTTCTATACACACTGCCCAGTAAACAGTCAAAATATCAAATGTACATAAATAAAGACACAAGTTCATAAAGCAGGGAAAGGGCCAAATTCATAGCAAACAAAATTTGCCCTTTTTCCCCTATTCTCCACCTGACACACTTTTGCAACCATGTGGAGCTCTACAACTATCAGTGTGACTAAACCTAGGGAGAACGCTTTCTCAAGGGGAGTTCTGACATTCTCTCTTCGTACTTCACAGCCTGCCAGTAATAATGTTGCCTAACAGAAACCTAAGATTAATTGCCTGCCTCTCATACAGGGAACGTCTGTCACCTTTTCCTCCACAAGAATAACTACATCTCCCTTTGTTATGTTACGTGGTTTGTTTATTTTTTATTTTTTATTTTTTCTTCACAATGACCTCTTCACAAGCCACTGCCTGTTTAAGTTGCCCCTTATTCTTATCTGAATACATTTTCTGTGACAATACTCACATCTCACTTGCAGTGCCATTTACTGTCCTGTTGTTTCATAACTCTTTCTGAAATAAAGTTCTCCCCAGCTTTCATCTGCTTAGCACAGGCCAGGTGTCAGCCTTGCCAGCCTCATCAGAAGGACCCGATTATCCTCTCAGCGAGCTCAAGGTTAAGTATCTTGACCTCAGAGTTTGGAGCTCTGAATTGCACCACATCTTATTCACCTCTAAGTCAAAGATAAGAGTTTGAACCCACTTCTGGAAGATGAAGCCGGAAGATCGTTGTATAAAATTAGAAAGATCTGTATTTTCTTATCTTAGATCAATTTGATTTCTAGCTGCTGCAATTTCTTTCAGCTTTTGTACAGCTTGTCTCTTTTTTCTGTTCAGCTCTTACCCAGAAACATTTCTGACTCAAGAGCTGTGAAAAGCAAATAGATTTCACCATGCAATGCAGAAGAAAACAGTGCTGACAAATAGGTGATGCAAAATAGGTGATGTATCTGACTTTCAATTTAAAAGAATTTTTGTGAAAACCATTTTTTAGGACTCAACCAGCTCTAAACAAATTCCCTTTTAAAAAACACTGAAAAGTAACCAACAATATGAAACCATCTCCACCATAACAGATAATAGGAAGGGGAAGGTGTTATGGTTAACTTCTAAATCCACAATTTATGGGAATTTATGGTAAAGATATCTTTAATCTTACTATAAACACTGTTGATGCATTCATGCATGCATGCAAAACTTTAACCATATTAGAAAGCCCATGGTTTAGTTTGATTTCACAGCTTAGGTGTATAAATAATCAATGTTCATCTTGAAACTCAGATTTTGGTGTCTGGAGAATTCTGTTCAGGTATGTAACTGTTGCAAGGCAAAGTATCGGGATGAAAGTGCAATTTGTCCATGTTCTTGCTCTGAGTGTCATCATCTGTGTAAATATGAAAGCAAAGCTCCATATGGAAGAACTCTGAAAAATCTTTTTTCCTTTAATTTTTCTTTTTTTAGTATTTTTTTCTTATTATTTTCTCCAACATACTTTCAAAAAGAGCTATATACACTTTAAAATTACGTGATTTCCCAAAGGCACTGATAGTTCAAAAATAAAGTTAATATTATTCTTTTTAGATTTCCTGTTATTTCCTGCATGTCTTTTCATTACAGATGTGTGACTATCACAAAACATTTTCCATGACTACATTTTGGAACATGTGTATGACTTTCTATTTGCTATTTTTGCCATATAAATTTAATTCCAAGGAAAATTCAGATGATTAAAAAAAGTTTCTAAAATTAGTCCTCACTAAAGATTAATTATAATGTGACATTTGGACTTGATAATCCTAGAGGTCTTTTCCAACCTTAAAGATTCTATGCTTGGACTGCCACAGGAGGCACATGCAAAACAACCTTTTTGAATATTTGTTTTATCATTTCACTTTAATATCTTCATTTTCTTAAAATATTATAATCATTAAAACTTGTATCTTCTTAGTTATTCTTAAAAGCATTAAAACCAAGCATTTAAAAATATAAAAAACTGTGCTTTTAACTCTGTCCTTCAATCTTTAATCCACCTCTTTTTCTATCCCTTTTAATTTGACAACTTTTCAAGGGGTGGTGTTTTATTTTATTAGTGTTAATACATGTTGCTACATTGCAGTGGAGAGTACCTTGAAGAGTATGAAGTCTGTAAGCCAAGCACTACAGCAATACTTGCGCTACCGCAATACTGCACTAAAGGAAGAAGCAATACTTTCAACAAAGAACTGACAGTCCTAGGACTTGATCATGCAAACCCAAACTTCAGTTCATGATGGATGTCTTTCAATACTGTCACCATAAAGTCTCTCACTGGTCCTTAACATTAAGTGTTTTATGTTATGTACTGTATGTACCAATCTTTCAAAACCAGATTTTACACAACAAAAATATTCACCAGTAAAATGCTGTATTAAGTTGTGTAGAAAAATGTGGTTTCCTTTAAAAGACCAGAACCGATTTTCAAAGAAAGGTCTACATTTGCTTTGCATCATCCTTCAGCTCATACTGGAAAGAGTACAATGTAGCCAAGTCTTTGGCTTCTTCTCAGCTGTTTCTGAAGTGAGCCAGTAACTGATGTTAAAATGTTCATTTGGCCACCACATGATGCCCGTCTTCTTGGGAACATTCCAAACAGCTTCTCTGAGCTATTTCAGGGCAGCGATTATCACCTCTCCTGGTGATTTTGTGAAGGTACAAACGTCAAAGTTTCAGCTAGAAAAACTATCTGCACAGAAAGTAGCATACACACTATATCCTTTAATAACAGAAAACTGCAGATGTTTCACTCAGATTTTGTTTGCATTATGAAAGGTGCAAAAATATATGTCTAAGTGCAGATAGGTAGTATCACCAATAGATTAGTCAAAAGTAGGTTCTTGTGATGACATGATGGAATAGAATACACATCACATGTGTGTATATAAATTACTATATTAATAATAGAATATTATACTTATTCTGCATCTATATCAATATATAATTATATATAATGAATATTTGTGTCCTATGTGTATGAATAATCACAAGGCATAAATATCACATAATTTATGAAAGCCAAATAAGAACCAGATTGACTGACAATGCGTCTTCTCTTCTTATCAGGTCTCACAACTCCCCTCTGAAAGTGTAGGTCTCAAGGTCATTTGCCCAGACCAGTTTTCAGCAGTCCAAGGGTTACTTTTCAGGCAGTAAAAGGAAAATATAGATTTTTAGATCAGAAAGAATAATTCCAATTGGCTATTGGTCCTAATACAATATTCATTACTGAGAGAGACAACATTAATTTATCCCTTTGATTTGAGATATAACATAATCCTCATTGGCCTAATGTCTTCTCTTTCTCTTCTAATTTCTCCACATCTTCATTACATCTATTCTGTGTCCAAAAGTTATAAATAATATCCATGGAAAACATGCCAGTATATGTAGTTAGGTAGAAATAGGCAAGGAATAAAATTACTGTAGATAATTAAACAAGAAAACATCAATGTAAGTTACTACAGCTTTCCTGCAATGCCACAAATGTATATGAAAAACTTCCTGTTTTGGACATCAACATTTTTGGCAACTAGCAATTTAAATTTTCCATGGAATTTGCTGTTGATAGTTTGGGACTTTTTGCTTGTAACATACTTAATTTTTCCTTCTATTGTTCAGAATAAGAAAATGAGCTGAATAAAGAACTCCAGTACTCTGGAGTTTTGGAAACCATCTATGTTTTCACTAATGAAACTTGCAAGTTCATTGCTCCAGGCCCTAGGCAAAGGACCCTGTTCCAATGGTCTCTCTTTTTCTCCATGTAGCGTTTAACAGGTCTGAAGAGCTATGTCTCCAGCGAATATAAGTTTTGTTTAACTTTCTTAGACGTATGTGAAACTATCAACATGGAATGTTTATAAGCCCCAGGCCTGTAAGGATTAGACAAATACAATTTTTTTGCTTTCTCATCTGGTTCAAAAGCAGTTATGGTTTATGCATACCAGTTTCACAAAGCACCTCATTCAGGCCTAGGTTTAGGTGCTTAAGTCCAGCAAAGAGGGAAAATTTCCTGATATCTCTTTTCAGAGTTTTGCCTGTTTAGCCTGAGGTGGTGTAAACCTCATACCCAGATCCACTGATGGAGTGTACCTGTCTCCTAGAGACATCTAGCTTATGAATTACAGTTCTGGAAATAGGCACACTAATGTAATTCTCAAATTTCTAGCTTGAGGAATTCACTCACAATCCTCACTAAAACTAAGTATGATATTGCTGTTGTGGTAGAAACAGGGATCAGAAACAGGACAAAGTTACTGTTTTGCTTAACTTCAATCTACATGTGTCATTCTATATGGACCATTTTCCAGAACCCAGATTCCTCAGAATCTAGTTTTGAAACAGACTCTCATCTGGAAGCAGTTGGAATTGGTGTTGATGTTAACTTGAAATGAGTTAGGGAAGGTGATTCAGTTTAAAATCAGATGACACTTGACCCAACTCTCAATATAAACAGTAAAACATGAAAAATATTCAAAATATCTTAAATAACCAGAAAAATGCTTGCAAATTAATTTAGTTAGACTCTTATAATTGACCAACTGTTCAGCCTTTCCAATGATCCTACTAAAGCATTTCCATGACTAAATGGAAAAACAATATCCAGAACTCCCACCAATATGTTTTTTAGAGGCAGTTAAAATGAAGTTGAAAATCATACATTGTTGATATAGTTGCTTCCAGCCAGTCACTGTGAGATGACCATTTGGAACTGCCTTTTTGAAATTCTCTGTTAATGTGGTACAAAAATACCTGCACTTTTGCAGGTATTTTTAATTGTGCACTTTGTGAATCTGCACTTTTAATTGTGCAGATTTAAAATCATCATCATAAGCTTAGGTGTAAGTCAGAAACATAGATTTCTGAAAAACACATTCTCAGGGGAAATATTTCTATGGTTCCATCCATTCTGATCTGCTAAAACTTAAATGTAATGCCCAGAGTATTCACATTGCATTTATAACTAAGGACCATGCAGACTACATTTTTAGATTATTAATTAATGTTAATTATTTTCAGTTTTCAAAAAGTCGCCTGACAGTTCATCAGGAAAATAATTGTTTCTGTTAAAGAAAAGAGCTTTTTAATTATTTGAAGAATTCCCATCCAATAGTAACAAATGAGTTGTGGAACACTTGACATGTTCTACTAAAATTAAGAATTGCTTAGAAATTTATCTGGGTTTTAAATAATATTCATTCTAACATCTAAATTTCACAGTTTTCCAGCTCAGATGAAAAGCTTCTATCAAATTTGCCCTGCAGTCATTTTGATTTCAACTTAACTTTTCATTTGTTTGTGATGTCATGTTCTTTCCAAGGAGGAAAACAAGGTGTAGAAAAGAAAGGCCACCATCAAACTTCTGCACAGAGTGGTTTTTTAGACTGATTGCTGATTGCTCCTGGCCTCCTGTACGCAAATTAGACAATTACAAAATTATAATCTAAATTTAAATATGAACAATATGAGAACCTCTTTGACAACAATCAAAGAGGTCCTCTTCAATGTCAAAAATCAGAAGATAATGAACTAGCAAAACTCTCTTTCAGTCTTTTATCTCCACCAGTGAATGAGGGGTAGGGGGTGGGGAGTGGGGAGGAGGGGGAGGGTGGTGTATGCAAAAGGAGTCACATGTAAAACAAAAATCTACGGAAATGCTTGAGAGCTCTTTCCTGAGGCTTCTGGGTGAAAAGACTTAGACTCACAGAGGGCTTTTCAGAACACTGCATATTCTCATGAAGGAGGTCTCTGTGAGTAATATAGTTCTTGGCCAAGTCTGTGTTCTTTTCTTTCCTGTAACATTCTCTTGAGATGAGACTATTACTTGAAAAAATCCCCAACTGCCAAGGCACAGGGGGAATTCACATTATTTAAACAATTGGAGGAGCTAGAGAAGATTGGTAGTGAAGCTCAAGCCTCAGGGAAGAATATGACAGAAGACAGAGCCTAGGAAGGTAACTTTGTGTTATCAGATCTTCATCAAACAAAACTGTCTTGGAAGAAAAGGGCCCTTGCGATATAAATTTGTGAGACTGATATCCCACAGATTTATCAAATGGCCAGACAGACCTCACAAGAACTTCAGCCTTCTTTCTCAGATGTGTCCCTGCTACCTTTTCCAGTAAGGAAACTGAATGAGGAAAGACACAGAAAAAAACTAGTCTGTATTGCGTCTGCATTCGTTGCTGCATGCAGTCTTACCAGATTTGTGTCTGTACATTTGGTAGTTAGGTTATCACACTTGATCAAAGTGTTTTTAGCAGTTTAATTGCTGTTTCTTATGAAACCTACCTCAGCAGTGCTTACAGCTTTTGAAATTAATACAGTGGAAGACTTCTGCTTTAACAGATATCCAGTTTTTATCCTGATTTTACTCTTTGTAGCTGCTTCCACCTGATATGCCCTCTGCCACTAGAAGTAATCAAAAGTGGTGTAATCATAACTTACAATGATAGCTTTTGAATTGCCATACAGCATTCTAAAAGAATTCAAAAACTTCAAGCTAATAGAGCAACAGTATGTTATGCTATCTTAGCATTTCTTTAGTTGCCCAGCTCATGGCCACTGATTAAAATTTTGTTTCACTAAGCTAAAAATAATAATGCAGCGATTTGACTCAGGAAACAAGAAGAAAAAAAAAAAGATTTATTATAGTTTTGGTCTGAAAGTTCTGTATTGGCCAAGCACTTTTCGTATTGCCATTTTCAATGGATTGCTCTGACAGAAAATGTCACGAAGTTTTATGCTGGAAAATAAAGAATAAAATGGAAAAGGAGGAACATAATTGTTTTGGTTGAAAAATTCAGCAAAGTCTAGACACATTGGACAGTTGAACACTGTTTTTGTTTTACTACGTGGTCACGCATTGCAATGACAGCAAAGTCAATTCAGTATTGCAGCTGATTCAATTTCCTGTGCCTTGCATGGGGAGCAAAGTATCTTTCTAAAAAGGCAGTATATTTTTAATAATCTTTCAAATAATTTGTCTGTAACAACTGCTTAGAAGGCTGACATTGAAATACATTCGCTTATCAAAATGTTTTCTTCTCCACGGTGTGTAAAGCTTCACGCTGGTTATTGTAATCTTGCCATTGATTTTCCAAACAGTTGCAGAGAGCTGGGGTAAAAGGAAGGTCATATTTTGAAGAAAAATGGATAGCTGAAAGGTCTAATAATTAAAATAGATGACAGATAGTACTTTTGTAGATTGCAAGCTTTTCATTTTCAAGACATGTTGAACAGTGTCCATTTCACTTCATCACAGTCCACAATGATACCAAAGAAGTCTTAAATTCAAAGTAAAGAAGAAATACAAGATTTGTCAGTCTTGGAAAGCTGGTCATTCATTTCAACAGTTGCAGCACAAGACATTTTTTTCCCCTTGAACATAAGTGTTTTCACTGCTATTTTGGAAAAATAACTCCAAAGAAATTGAACTATGATGATGCTTATTTCAGAGTACTAAGGAGAATACATTTTCATTCAAAATAGATGAAATAAATATCTGCCTATGGAAATTCAGTATGAGGTGACCTTGGAGATGAGAACTAAGCAACTGTGTTCTCCAAATATTTTCAGCTCGTTAAAAAAGTTAGTACTCTTGAAATGACCACACAGTAGAAGCCTTCAGAGTTGAATCAAAGAGGTAAAGCTTCAGTTTTAGAGTAAATGACATTCTAGATGAGCTAAGTTACCTGTAACTTTAAGTGAAATAGTCAGTTGCCTTAATACATTGTGTCTGTGAGCAGTACAAAGTTCTCCACTGAAGGTTTATGTCTTTGGTGTCTTTTAGTATCTTCTCCTTTCTTTGATTAATTTACATGTATTGCTTACTTAGAAGAAGAATGCTTGCTGTTCCTGCAGAAAAACAGGTATTTTGGAACTGCTAATGCATGCAGTTGAAATGACAGTTAATTCATCAAAGGCCTTTTGCACTTGTTTCCAGAGGATTCAGTTATGCCTGATGCTATTGAAAAAATATTTTCATAATGTAAAAGGGCAATATTACCTATTCTTAAATCAATTAAAACTTTTTTTCTAATTGATAGAAAGAAAAGATGCAAAGCCTTACAGCCTTAGAAAAACCTCCTGGTTTTCATTAAGAGTGTGCTCCTAAGGAAAGGAAAGAAGTAAAGAAAGGATGAAAGTGATTTCCTTCTGTAAAAAAAAGATAATGAATATCGTTTCAAAAGATCTCAGCAAGAGTTTCTCTTTTTGATAATTCTGAAATAGTAAATCTAAATAAATCAGGGTACTCCTAGTATTTACTTCATGCCCAAATTTTCTATTCGTTACTATGTTTTGACTGAGTTTCAGTGTTTTTTGCATAAAGAATGACAAACCTAAATTCTATTTTTGGTTGTACTTTTAAAACATAGCAAATAAAAGGAAGTGAATACATAAGCAATAAATGCATGCAACTAATAATCCTAATTTACCAAAGAAACTAGGATAACTTTTTACTTAGTGAAATTTATATTCCTTCATACTCATTTTAAAGTTGAATCTAACAAAGACAAAAAAGAAAACAAATTTATCAATACCTGAGTAGAAAGCAACATAAATTAGACCATTTTCTGATAGAATCTGGCCAGGGACATCAAGGGCAACAAGAAAAGCTTCTATAGGTATGTCAGTGATGAAAAGAAGACTAGGGAAAATGTGGACCTCCTCTGGAATAAAACAAGAGATGTGGTTACCCAGGATATGGAGAAGGCTGAAGTTCTCAACAACTTTTTTGTCTCAGTCTTCTCCAGCAAGTGCTCTAACCACACCACCCAAATAGCAGATGGGACTGAAAGAATGAAGAACCACTCACTGTAGGAGAAGATCAGTTTCGAGACCATCTAAGGAACGTGAAGGTGCACATCGGACCTGATGAGATACATCCACAGGTCCTGACAGAACTGTCAGATTAAGTTGCTAAGCCACTATCCATCATAGTTGACAAGTCGTGGCAGACCGGTGAAGTTCCCACTGACTGGAAAAGGGGAAGCATAATCCCATTTTTAAACAGGGAAAAAAAAGAAGACCTGGGGAACTTCAGGCTGACCAGTCTCACTTCTGTGCCCAGCAAGATCATGGAGAAGATCCTGTTGGAAACTGCTCAGGGACATGGAAAGTAAGGAGATGATTGGTGACAGCCAACATGGCTTCACTAAGGGCAAATCATGCCTGATAGATTTGGTGGCCTTCTGTGACAGAGTTACAGTCTTGGTGGATAAAGGAAGAACAACTACTGTCATCTACCTGGACTTGCGAAAAGTATTTGATACTGTCGCACATGATGTACTTGTCTCTAAATTGGAGAGAAATGGATTTGATGGATGGGCCACTTGGTGGAAAACGAATTGGCTGGATGGTCACACTCAAACAGTTGCGGTCAATGGGTCGATGTAGAAGTGGAGACCAGTGACAAGTGGCTTTCCTCAGGGGTTAGTACTGGGACCGGTACCGTTTAACATCTTCTTCAGGGACATGGACAGCGGGATTGAGTGCACCCTCAGCGAGTTTGCCAACGATACCAAGCAGTGTAGTGCAGTTGGCACACTGGAGGGAAGGAATGTCATCCTGAGGGACCTTGACAGGCTTGAGAGGTGGGCCTGTGTGAACTGCATGAAGTTCAACAAGGCCAAGTGCAAGGTCCTACATGTGGGTCAGTGCAATCCCAAGCACAACTACAGTCTGGCTGGAGAACAGATTGAAAGTAGCCCTAAGGAGAAGGACTGGGGAGCGTAGGTTGATGAGAAGATCAAGATGAGCCAGCAGTGGGAGGTAGCAGCCCAGAAAGCCAACAATATCCTGGGCTGCATCAAAAGAAGTGTGGCCAGCAGATCAAGGGAGGTGATTCTCTCCCTCTACTCTGCTCTTGTGAGACATCATCTGGAGTATTGCATCTCTGGACTCCTCAGTACAAAAAAGATGGACCTGTTGGAGCAAGTCCAGAGGATGGCCATGAAGATGATCAAAGGGGTGGAGCACATCTCCTATGAGGACAGGCTGAGGGAGTTGGGCTTGTGCAGCCTGGAGAAGAGAAGGCTCCAGAGAGACCTTATATAGCAACCTTCCAGTACCTGAAGGGGCCAACAGGAAAGCTGGAGAGGGACTGTTTACAAGGGCATGTAGTGATAGAAAAGGGTTAATGGCATTAAACTGAAATAGGGTAGCTTTAGATTAGGTATTAGGAAGAAATTCCTAATAATGCATTGGAACAGGTTGCCAGAGAGGTCGTGGCAGCCATATCCCTGGAAGTGTTCAAGGCCAGGTTGAATGGGGCTTTGGGCTACCTGGTCTAGTGGAGGGTGTCCCTGTTCACGGCAAGGGGGTTTTAACTAGGTGATCTTTACGGTACCTTCTAATCCAAACCATTCTATGATTCTGTGGCTCTATGAAATTCTAGAGGTTTAAACAGACTTTTAAAGTAGTGTACTTCTATTAAAAATACAATAAATATACAGAAGTATGGAGAAAGATTGATAACACAGTGGCTTAGTGAACTGGATTAACCTGGAGGTTCAAAAGCAGGTGCCAATCATTTTGATTAACAGTGCAGACAAGGGTACTCAGCATGAAGTTTCTCCATGACAGCCCATTCTCTGGTGCTTTTGCCATAAAGTAAGAACATTACTTAACTTTCAGTCCGGAAATTGGAAACTGGCTGGTTATAACACTGGGAGTTGATTAGGCTGTAAAACTAAAGTCATGCTTGCTAGGTGATTTGAATCACTGTCCTGGTTTCGGTTGAGATAGAGTTAATTTTCTTTCTAGTAGCCAGTATAGTGCTGTGTTTTGGATTTAGAATGAGAATAATGTTGATGATGCACTGATGTTTTTAGCTGTTGCTAGGTAGTTGTAGTGCCTACACTAAGTCAAGCTTCCCACGCCCTGCCAGGCACACCAGAAGCTGGGGAACATGGATGGAACAGCTGACCCAGACTGGCCAAAGGGATATTCCCTGTGTATATAACTAGAGAAGCTAGCTGGGAGGTGGTTGGAAGAAGATTGGGTGTTCAGTTGGTTTTTATTCCTTCCATATGAGGTGAGCAACTGTGCTTGTGCATAACTTGTATTATTGTTAAGTATTATTATTTTTATTAATACTATTATATTCTTTTTTTGTTATCCTATTAAATTGTCTTTATCTCAGTTCATGAGGTGTTTTTTCAGTTCTCCTCTCTGACCCCCTTGGAGGGGTGAAGGGGTGAGCACCACCTGCGTGGTGCTCAGTTACCAGCTGGAGTTAAACCACAACAATCACTAAGAAAGTCACTTGCAATCATCTCACACAAGCGCTTGCCCACATTCTTCTCTTCTTTTCAGGATTCCCATTTCTCCCACTACCCAAAAGAAGTTACACTTCTTGCCATTTCTACTTCTGTACCTTGTACGCAGTGTGGTATAATTCTACCAGTTATGCAATTCCCCAAAATTATAGGACTGTCTTGATGTTACCACACAGCTGTAAAACTTTCCTGAGAGTGTTTCTCACTGTGACATTTTCTTCATAGCTGCACAGAACAAATTAATTGGTGATGAAAAATAGCTAAACACTGTAGTTCTTTGACTAAAACTACTGGCTTGGTTATGAAACAGGGTACCAAATAAATCTGCAAACTCAATTGCACTGAGAATATGAGCTTTTCTGTACTCAGTAATAGCTATACTGTATTCAAGCAGCCTACATAAATCACGTAACCCTGCAGAAATTAATATGCAAATCCAAAAATGAAAATTCCTATACGAGTGGCAGCTTTATCATGCAACTGAACTAAAACATTTTGAAGGGATTTTTTCCCCCCTTTTTCTTTTATTCATATGGTGGGGTTTTTTAATTGTCATCACTAACTAATGTAAACTTTTGTTATATTTTGTTTTATTATTTTAAACATAATTCAAATGCTAGAATTATGCATTAAAATGTGAATGTTGTTAATGCAGCAGTATATATTATTTTACCCATACGATAT
This sequence comes from Psophia crepitans, assembly GCA_013399095.1. NCBI lineage: Eukaryota > Metazoa > Chordata > Aves > Gruiformes > Psophiidae > Psophia > Psophia crepitans. The sequence continues at coordinate 49,553 of VWZZ01006632.1, forward strand.
TGTAGATACAATTATTATTACTAAGTGTACACACACACATACATATGAAAACATAAAATTTTTAAGCTTTCATTGAAACTCCTGAAAAGAAATCAGGATATTCAGTACTAAAGTTTCAAGAGCATTCTTATATCACTTTAATCTGTTTTTCAATACTGTGATTGAGATTTCAGAATGCAGTGTAATTTGACAGAATTTATTTTTTGTTACATTACTTTTAACAGCCAAACTGTTTAATTTCATGACACAACAAAAAAATTCTTGCCACAGTTGTCTTACAGTAGTGTTGTTTTAGGAGAGTTATTCCCATCCTTCCATTCAATCTTGCTTTTTCAAAATAAGAGCACTGTATGTAGAAATGGAAAGATGGAACAGATAGAAATAACTCTGTTCAATCAACTTTAAAAATCTGATTTATATTGACAATAGGAAGGAAATATCTTACTTGTGTGTGATTCTATATGTACTTATCTAGAGGACTAAATGCTTGCTGGATTAATACACCACTTTCCTCTTTCTCATTTGCTTTCTGCCATATGTCAGGAGATTCGACACCCAAGTTTTGCAAATAAAAAATGGTTTCTAAAGAAAATTAACTTGATATTGTCATCTAGGTTCCCCCTGATTTTTTTTTTATTATTATTTCTAGTCACCCACACTAAATAAACAATTTTACAAAGCTGCGGTTCCAGAGCAATATATATATAGTAGGCATGGTGGTGTTAGGTTGATGGTTGGACTTGATGTTCTTGGAGGTCCTTTTCAACCTTAGGGATTCTATGATTCTATGATAGATGCTTATATATATATTCCTTATATATACATAAACATATACTTACAGATATGCATATGTGTACACATACATATACAGTCTATATATACATATATGTTTGATTAGTTATTTTAATTACACATGAGGGTTAAAATAAACTATTAAATTTTTCACTTCAGCAGCAAACTCTGGGAAAAGGAATACCAGAGCCATTCTACATCTGGACCTAGCGTATGCAGTATCTGCTTTGCTAATATCTAGTCTCTTTCAGTTTTCGTCTATAGTATTCTGAATTTTTATGGTCTTTATACGTTTCTTACTTGAAAACTTCATGATCAGTACCATGAATTATTTTATTTCTAATTTCCAAATTCAACCTACAATGAAAGCATATGATTCATATACTTTTATACATGAAAGTTCAGAAACTATACATAAAATTTTAATGTAAGCAAATACAAGATATTTTCACAGAATACTTTTAGTTTTCTAACTGGCATACATATGGAACACAGATCTGAAAAGCCAGCTAAAATTAATGAGAATCTGTGTGTTGACTCAAAGCCTTTGGCTCAGACTGAACATGACTGAGTCTTTTGCTTATTTCCAGCTGCTGAACTATAGTGGCCAACAGCTAACGTTAGCTAGATACTTTGAATACATTTCTGTTATTATTTTTCCATGTAAGCAATCTTAACTTTTGCTAGAGGGATACTAGGCAGTCATAAAGTAAAGGGACAGATGGTCAGTACAATGAAAAATAGGAGAATTAATAGTCTGTGCAAAGAACGGAGAGGTGTATCAAACAGCTGTGTGATCTGAATGAAGAAATTATGATAAGATCTATTTGGTACAATGAAATACGTCATAAAGTAAGCAAACAAGCTGATTACAATGAAATTATATAGAAGCTTGTTTGTTTGTTTGTTTGTTTGTTTTCTGCTTTAAAAAGTCATGATTAGTGTTGCTTGGGGAACCTGAATAGTCATTTTGAAGACTATATAACGCTTCCGATTTTTGCAGGGGTCTGAAGCACAATACGTAGTAATTCAGTAGATAATCCAGTGCACCTGTCTGTGTATAGACTGTAAGCCTGAGCAAAATGGAGTGTAACAATCCAGTTAAAGCCCGTTTCACACTGATATTACCTCAAATTTACTGTCTTGCAATTCACTCATGCTTCCACACAGTGCGTGTGTGTGCCAGGAAAGAGCATGTATCTTTGTGAACAACAATTACTGCTAAACCTTTCGTCTTCCATTTGTTTTTATTCAGAGCCTTGATGTATCCGGTGTTTGCAGTCACTGAGGAGCTCATCTTTGTTTCTTCAAGAAGTTAAGAGCATATCTATATGGTGAGGTCAAAGAACTACTGCAGGATAACTAGGGAGGGGATTTCAAGCACAGAAATTCTACTATGTTGTATAACAGGTTTCAGTATTGTTGGTGCTGTCATGGTTGAGGAATTTAAGGGAGCTTGAATTGATAAGAAAGATGGTATCTGCTAAGAGGCCAGCCTCTGCCAAAAAAATGCTTCTAGAACACCCTGAAAGGGACTGGGTTGTTTTTCCTGTGTTTTCCTTTTGCTTTGTTTTGTGGTGTGTTTTTTTCCCCTCTGATTGTAACACTTCTTCTAATTAATTATTAACTCTCTCTACAGTCCTTGAACTTCTGAATTTATGTCAGCCACACACATGGGTATCCTTTTTCCCCAGTTGTAATATGTCTGTGAACATCAGGTTAATCAAAGCAGATTAACCTAACAGTACAAAAGCACTGTATACATTGGCCTGGGAGATGCAACAAGAACAGTCATTTTTAAAAAGCAGCTGTTACCGACAAGGTGTTCAACAATATCTATACTGCTTATTTTCTGTTAAGTAAACAAGTCATAGCATCTACCTGTTCTGGTCCTAGAGGAATGACTGAAAGCATAGGCTCAGCTTAACTGACGGATTCAAAATGCACAAGGGCTTGCTTAGTTTCTTGTTTTGTAAGCCACCTTGATATTTTGCAGAACAGGCTAGTAAAATGTTACAGTGCTGGTCACATAATACAGTCTTAATTTCAACAGAGAATATGGGGATAATGAATTTTTAGATAGAAACTTATAAACTGGTGCTCATAGATACAGATTTTACTCTACATAGTGTGGTGATCGTCATGTTACAAGCAGAACTGCTTGTATTTAATACTGAACCAAGAAAAACACCTTATCTCAAATACCAAAATAAACCTTCTCCCTCATACTGCTCATTTAAAGCTTCTATCAAAACTTTCTTTTTTCTCTACAAAAATAAAGAAATTCAAGCACCTTCCCAGTTAGGGAAAATTACTTTGCTAAACTCTGCCAACAGACACAGGTGTGACTGAAAAGTCTTTGCCTCCAAGATAGAAAAACCACACTTATTTAAAAAAATGTTATAGCTGGAATACTGAACAAAAGAAAAACTCATTTGTTAGCTATTTGATCATCACAAGTCTTTAAGAACGATCTAAAGATGGTGCAGCTTCTATCTCAGCTTTCCTCTTGGAAAAAATAACTTTACCTTTTGAGCCAAACTGAACTCTACCACTTCTTGAAATGTATTATAGAAAGTAAAGATAGATAATTTTTCTTTAAAATTTAAGCGTCATGTGGACCATAGGCATGCACTCACTTTTCTTCTAAGTGGAACGATACTGTTACTGCATATCACTGGGGTGTAACGATGCAATTGCTTGGATTCTTCAATTTTGGATTTCCACAATTTAAGATATATGAGATCATTATAAGTGTAATACCAGCTTCAGGTGTCGTGAGATTGCACATAAATGAGAATAGTAACTGCCGTTACTCATATTCCTACCTTAAACAATTGCCCTTCTTTTGTTGTATATTTTTGTCTGGAAAATGTACTAGAACAAAGAATTTTTCTTCATTGTTTACATGATAGTGAATTGTTATTTTTTTTATTCAAAGGTAAGTCATAGTATTTTTGATACTCAGAGGTTTTATATGAGATCATACTCAGTAGATGATATACTCAATAGGGCTGGTTTACTAGTTTCAGTATGTAAGAAAGGTCAAACACAAGGACAATGACCTTTATCAAAGGCATTTTCATGTATTTTATGTATTCCTTGACACATGTCACTCGATCCAAGTTGGGCTCTGAGAAGGAAATTAACTTGGTTGTTTTTTGGGGTTTTCCCCCCTTCCAAAGAATGGAATAACTATTAATCTTGTTCAGTAAAGAATTTCCATTAAAAGAAAATATCTTTTACTCCAAAGGAGACATATGAATATATGGTAATTTTACATCCATATGGAGTTTGAACTTCATATCTTGGCAGCTACCTGCATGGAATTTCTACTGATGATTTTCTTCTGTTGGAAATACTTCTTTCTTTTAAAATTTGTTTTACTCCTTTTGGAAAGAATTAAATTACTAAAAAAAAATAAATTATTTGGAAGCAATAAAGCAATAAAAAAAAGAACAGTTAGAAATATAGAAATGGTGAGAATGAGAAACATTTGAAAGGAAAGTTAAAAAGAAATTGTGACAGTGCAAATAAACCAGTGAAGAATTTATTTTGATTCTTTCAAAAAGAAAGAGTATTTCCTCAGTCCAACTTTGTTGGTGTTGGTGCTCTGAAAGGTCTTTTGGGAAAAAGAAAAGTCCTTGCTAGAGGGTTGTCTTTGCAGAGGACTAAACATATATAAATATACAAATATGTATACATATATTTATACATGTCTATTTTAAATATTTCACTCAATACTGAAAATACAAGTGTAATTTATTAATATTCATGTTGTCTAATATTTTGTATTGAAAAGGATTGGCAAATGCTTATTTTTGTTTACTGGAGCCTTCTGTAACAAAGAACCTTAAACTGGAAGACATTTAGTCCCGTGTTTAGTTTTTGCCTCCGAGACAGACAGTGCAACACTGAATGAGTTATTTTTCACAGTTCTGTCCTGCAAAGTGGGAAATCAAGCTTTTTTTCTCTTTTTTTCTCTTTCTTAAGGGTTGTGTGTGTCTGTGTCTGTCTTGCCCCTGTAATTCACAGTGCTTTTCAAGGATGGCCACGACTTTCATACATTTATAGTACACTGCTAAAGCTATACTGAAAAAGCTGCCAGATCCCTGTTCTTCGTCTCTGCCCCAGTCACCTCTAGTTGCCATAACGTGAGGGAGGTCAGGCTGTTATATCTTCCAGAGAGTATCTCCAATAAAGAAAACTGGAATGCAGGGAAGAAAGCAGACACGGCCGGATTCAAAAGGTCCCCTTTTACAGCCTTTGAGGACTGAGACCTCAGAGTACTCTGCATGGCACTGTCAAACAAAAGGTTAAACACAGCTGAGTTTCTCCTGCTGCTGTTACTAATAGCTATATTGAGACAGAAAATGTGAAGGTACATACAGGGAATTTCAGCTGTTATGATTTCAGTACACTGGGATTTTCACTGATAAGAGTGTTGAAAGTGTGCACACATCCAATTTGCCTGGGCTTTTGCTTCGATTGTTAAGCTAATGCTAAGATGAATATCGGTGAGTTGTTTTGGGTTTTTTTCTGTTCCTTTAGCAGGTTCGAGAAGGAACTTTAATACCTGCTGCTGGATAGGCAACACAGTAGAGTTCCAGCAATTCCACAGGTTTCTGGAATGCAGTGGGGACAATTTTCTGGCACAGATGCTGGACAGCACAACCAGGAGAGGTATTCTGCTGCTACACATAAATAATGAGATCTCATCAAAGGTTTGATAGTCATTGCCAGCCTTGACTGAACTGATCATGAAGCATTACTGTTTAAGATCCTCAGAGGAGTCAGGGAAAACAATAGCACAATGAAGTCACTACAGTCCAGAAGAATGTATTTCAGCTTGTTCAGGGAAATGGTATGCAGTGCCAAAGAAGTGAGACAAAGGCTGGGGAACTTTATACCTCCTATCCCTTGATCTGGAAAGGTCTGCTTTCAGGCATCCCAGCTCTCTGCACCTGGTGGCAGGCTCTGGGAAAGCGCTACTCATAACAGGAAAGAGCTGAGTTGGCTGATGCTGTGAGGCTGCTCACTAATATCTTTAAAGTGTTATGCAACCAATGAATGGAAAAAGGAATCTTCAAAAAAAGGAAGGAGGAGGATCTAGGTAACTACAGGCTGGTCAGCGTAACAGGAAAACTGTGGGGCAAATCCTCCTGAAAGTTATTTCTGGGCACATGCAGAAAAGAAAGGAGACTGGAAACAGGCAGCTTGGTCTTATCAAGGGTAAATTGTGCTTGACCACTTTCGTGGTCTTCTGTGATTAAATTAATAGCTCTGAGAACAAGAGAAAAGCAGTGCATGTTGCTTATCTTGACCTTAGGAAGGCTTTCAGCATTATCTCCCATAGCACCTTTTAGCTAATGTCTGGCTGGAGCCCAGTTGAAAGTGCTGCTCCTCAGCAGTCGTAACGGGGCTGATGCTGGTGAACACTTTCATTAATGGCCTGGATGTGAAATGGTCTAGTCCCACCCTATCAGGGAAATCTCAGAGAGACCCCATGAATCTGAAGCAATTGGCTACAAGGAGCTTCAGAAAGTTAAAGTAAGTCAAATGCAAAATCTTGCACCTGGGATCAAACAACCCAATGCAACAGTGCAGGACTTACTAAGTGGGGAGAAGCTCTGCTGAAAGAAGCAAGAGGTTGGCTAGGTGGCTTCGAGAGGTTGCCTCCCACCTAACTTGCTCTATGTGTCTAAGGCTGGTTATCATGGGATGGCAGCCAATCTCATCTTCTTGTGTGACTTCAGAAAACTAAAATTTGTAGAGGAAAAAGCGTGATTAAGATGTAATGCTTTTTCTTTTTTTCTTTTTTTTTTTAAAAAAACAGAATGATGGCTTGCTCTCTGTACATATCTTTTCAATTACTCTTTTTACCTACAAAAAGAAAAAGTTAAAAGGACCATTTCAAATAGACATACAAAAAGCCAAAGCTTTCATTTCCTTTCTGTTGAAAAAACCAGATCCCTATGAAGCTTTAAAAAGTGGTTCAGCTAGCAGTATTATTTTTTACTGGAACTTGGGATAGAAACAAAAGTCAAATGAGCTGTCCTCTCCCTCTTCCCCTGACAAATTTCCATTTTTCATTCATCTTAAGTAATAATTAAATTTTTAAATGGGGAATTAAACCCTAAAAATAGTCAACACCTCCCCTCCCCCCCCTCCAAAACAAACCACACACCAAAAAAAAAACCAAAACCCAAACAGAAACATTAACCCAAGAAAACACCTAAAGAAAGCATTGGGTAAAAGACTTGGGAAAAATAGTTTAATCAACATCAAGAAATTTTACAATGATTGCTTTTTGAGCATAACACAGTTGAACACATAAAGTTTAAGATTAAAGTACAAAACTCCATGCTATAGGTAGTATTGCTACAAGTCAGCTTAAATTCTTAATGGGAATAATTAGCTTAATTTACTCCTGTTTCTGTATATTTGTACACCATGAGTAGAAAACTACTGAAAGGCTGCACCTTGAGTACTGCATTCAGTTTTGAGCCTCTCAGTACGAGAAGGACATCGAGGTGCTGGAGTGTGTCCAGAGAAGGGCAACAAAGCTGGTGAAGGGTCTGGAGCACAAGTCTTATGGGGAGCGGCTGAGGGAAATGGGGTTGTTTAGCATGGAGAAGAGGAGGCTGAGGGAAGACCTTACTACTGTCTACAACTACCTGAAAGGAAGTTGTGGTAAGGTGGATGTTGGTCTCTTCTCCCAAGTAACAAGTGCTAAGACAAGAAGAAATGGCCTCAAGTTGCTCCAGGGGAGTTTTAGATTGGATATTAGGAAAAATTTCTTCACTGAAAGGGTGGTCAGGCATTGGAATAGGCTGCCCAGAGTGGTGTGGAGTCACCATCCCTGGAGGTGTTCAAACAGCATGTAGATGTGGCACTTCAGGACATGATTGAGTAGACATGGAGATGTTGGGTTCACACCTGGGCTTGATTATCTTTTAAGGTCTTTTACAGACAAAATGATTCTATGATTCTATAAGGAGTAGAAAACATATCCTAATGAAAGATGTGCACTGGATATAAGCTGGGTTGAATGGACAGATGGGACTTTCTCATCTCTTGCTCCAGCTCAGTGCTTTTACATCCTGCAGCTTCAGGAATGTGCTGGCAGAGTGCCTCCACTACTGAGCTCCCAAACATGCAGAGACTGTACAGGATCTCAACAGAAGCAGCATGACAACCGTTCAGTATCCTTTTTCTTCTAAAACTTGGAGTATTCATGTATACAGAATAATGTTTAGCTACCCAACTGAAAATTAAGTCTTTTAATATATGGTAAGTAGGTAAAATAATTTGTGGCATATAAGTCTGTACAAAATAGGGCCTGATGTGAATTTTTTGTGTAGAAGAAATTATAAAAATTACTTAGAATGTTAGAAAGTCATGGGTAACTGAGTGCTTTGGCTAACTTTATAGTTACAAATTAGGAAACAAGGAAACATTTTAAACAAGAGTGTGGGAGAATTTCCTTTTAATATACATTTTGGAAACAAACACCTTAGTTTTAAAACAAGCCTAATAGTGGCTAATTTCTGTTTTGTATTTTTGGAACACTTTGAAGGTTTGACACACCTTATGAATTATCATGTGGGCTTGTAACAGCTGTAGCTTTATCAGTTATCCTCTTCATCAAAAGGCTTTTCACTTAAAAAATGCTTCTACAATGAGGGAACAGATAGACTGTGATGTACAAAGCAAACATATTTATGTTGTTCCTTGCTGGTTTTGTTTGCTTTTTTTAAACAACTTTTGCCAGCCCTTTGACAAAATAAGACTATATTTTCAAGATAATCGAGCTTTTCTGTCTTCTCACAGTGTGGTCTTTTAGTGCTTCTATTGTATACTATATCTCTAGTTTAAAAATAAAAAAATAAAAAAAAATTAAAATAAAATTAACCCTTACCATACATAATGTTGGTCAGAACTACTTTTGTTCAATTTAATTGACACCCCTATCATAAAACCATTTAAATTTCAGGACAGAGGGCACACTTTAACGCCTTATGATAAAGAAAATTTCCCAGTGACTCATGTAAGAAAGCGGAATGAACTCCTGTAGGAACTAAGGATCATCACAGATATCTGCTTCCAGGGCAAGGCACAGCCTCTGTGTTTTTCTCTAACAAACTTTTACCAGATTACAACAACATATAAGTAATTAAAATTACCAAAAAAATGACAAATTTCATTGTTTGTGGTGCAGAAAATGAATCTAATACATTTGACATATACTGTCTATGTTGCTCTACTGCACTTCCAGAAATTATTCAGCTGTTTTAATAAGGTCAGTATACAAGTCTATGTATTATTGATCTTTACTGAGTTCTTCAAATATATTATTAATTGTCTTTGTAAATGATGCAGTTTTATCACTTACACTTGAAATCTGCACAGTGATTTTTAATGTAATTTTGTACCGCATATGCTCCTACTCTGCTTGAACTAATAAAGAGTAACTTTCATAAGCCAGAAACTCTATATTATTTCATCCAGAAGAGCTCTTTTTTTAGGATGAAGTAGTTAGCTATAAGATTTTTTTTCCAGTGAATTATAAAATGGATATTTAAAGACTGTCACAAAGTATATTTACAAAAGAGTTTCCTAGATTCCAGATGTGTAAGCACAGACTGATTATCTCCAATGACACAAAACTCCTACAAGCTTTTCATGGAGTTTTGTAGTTTTTAAAATATTTTCATGCTTTGTTTTACTTTTCTGTGATGATAATGGAGGACTTGTTAACTGGAGCTGAATGTAACCTTAAAATTTGCAAACATAGTAAAAATTCTTTTTTTCTGCAGCCTACAAGATTGGTACTATCTGATACCTCTCATACTATCTAACGAGCTTCAATATCTTGTTAAAAGTATTTTATAAAAATGTTTCCCACACAAAATTTTTAATTCATAATCAGAGATGATTTTTCATTCTGAAAAATTATTTTTTAGATCAATTTTAGATACAGATGAAGAAAAAACTTTGAAAGACCATGGAGGTAATATACTTTAAGCACAGATAATCGCTTCAAAAATATTCAGAAAATTTTAAGTGAATTTTGTAGTTTTTAATTTACAAATTCAGCAAGTTTCTAAATGTTATATTATAGGAGTGTAAACCTGTATATAGTATTATAAAACTAAAAACATAAAAGGACTAAAAAGTGATATAAATATATCTTATCTTATTGATATAAATACAAAAGTTGCCAATATATTTATGTATATAAAATTTCCATTTTTCTTGAATAACTTTTTACTGAAAAACAGGTTTTCTTAGAAGCTTTAATCATTAGTTTTCACAAGGCACAACTCTAAACACTTTTCCTTATGTGTCTGGGATTTCTTAGAAGTGTATAAACAGTGACAAAAGGACCAGAAAATAAGGTGAACTTTTCATGTATGCATACATTTTAGAGTATGCAAGTGCCAGTTAATCCAGTGAGAGTCATCAGTATGAGAGAGGGAGACAAAAAAAAGACGTCATCTTGGTGGACTGGATAAAATAATCAATCATTACCTCTTACAGGAGAAAAAATTAGTAAGCTAGTTAAAATTCACTAAGTACTTTGATAATAAGCATTTTTTCCATTAAAAGACATAAGCATTAATATTTCCATCCATAGACAACGTAAATAAAAAGCATTTGGGTATGTGACAGCTGTGCCTGCTAGATAAGAGAAGCATTGTGAAACAGTGGAGAAGTAATTTTCCTACAACTTATTTATATTCATCACTGCTATAAAAACGTAGGGGAGGTGGGAAGGAAAATCAATCCCAGCATTTTGGGGAAAAAGTTCAATAATTATTTTATGAATGCTGTGAATTGATACGGTGATACTTTTATTCCGATTCATTCCCCACCCTTTTAAAATACCGATCAACATAGTAAAGAACATTCAAGTGGTTCTGAAAAGTATTCCTTTCTTAGGTTACAAATATTGTGGGGCAGCTGTAGAGTTGCTAAAAGCTGTTCTGTGTCTGCTATGTCTGATGACATGCAGAGGCCAAAAAGTTTTTGAGACATACAACCTGACTGAACTTCTCAAAAATCTAATAACCCCTCTGCTCTGTCAGGAGGGGATGGTTAGTTCCCTTTAAGAAATAAAGAGTATTCCTAGGGATATAGCATGATGTACTGTCTCCCACTTCCAAAGCTTCCCCTGGATTGTACATTAGGATATAGCTCTGCTAAAAAATACTCCGTATTTCAGGTATGAAAACACCAAATTGTGGATTCACTGGAAGTTAGAGTTTCACAGAATCTCTGCCCCTTCCCAAATTCTGCAGAGAACAGTTACAAAAGAAGAAGAAGGGTCTTTATTTCAGTAACAATTCAGTGATGAAATCTAACAGAAAATGGTCTTCTGAAAGAAAAGAATTCTCTTAGAAATAACCTTTGCTGAATTCCTGATGGCCGAGAAGAAAATATACAATTTGCTTTTAATGGTACAAAATTATTTCTCTTTGAATTAGACTTTGCAAATAGGTTGGCTATGTTATCATTCTCTCCATCTGTACACTCCAGTGATCTTTAGAAGAGTGTTTTATATCCTGATAAATCCATAGACACATTTTGGGTTAGGAAAAATGATTCTGTGTTCTTAAAAAGAGCAGATGGTAAAAAATTCACTATGGAGATAAGTAAGTTCTAGTGCTAGCTGTGGAAATGAGCTTTACCAACAGACCAACTAATGTCGTCTAAAGCCTTCTTTTTACCTGTACAAAACCTGGCTTGAAAATTAATTTAAAATCCAAGGCCTGGGTGAAGAAACGGGATGAACATGCCTCAAATTGCACTTTTCTTTCCCAGGGGAGCCTAACAACATCGATTTTCCTGAAAATCCAAATCATCACAGAACATTGGTTTCTGACTCCCAGGGAAGCAGTTCATTCCTCTTTCAACCAAGGAGAGGCAAGGGGCTATATAAGGTTCTCAGTATAAAAGCAGGAAATTAAAAGAAAAGAAAAAAGATTAAGAGAATGCAAAAAAAAAGAAGTAGACGAAGCAAAAAAATTATTTTTATGGGACTTTAAATAACAGTGTAGAAAGATGCTACTCAAATATATTATCCTTTGCATGCCCAAATACAGCTAATCATTTCAGAATAATTTCCTTGAGGGCAAAAGTTCTCTTTAAATCACTATGTGCTCTGACACAATTATCTGCAAAGATTTATATGCAATATAATTAACAGCTATGGATAACCACACATTTTAAACCACATGCCAAGTGTATGTTTTGTGATTGCCACATACTCTACACCATAATCCAGATACTTCCTTCCCTGCACTCTCCTCTCGTTTTTCTACTTCTTTCCTGGTATTCAGGATATCTGCCTGTTACCTGGTCATAGGAGGGCACTCTGCCATGAAGCCCCAGTGTTCATAATTCTATATACCTGGCAGCCTTCATTTAATAATTCCCAAATAAACACCTTTAACAGACTATTGTTCTCAGAATGACAGTTCAGTCTCCCAATCGTGCCTGTGCTGCAGCAAGTCCTATGGCCCATCTAATGTACTGCCTATATGCTAGCCTGTCGTCTGGGGGGGGCAGGCTGTGAAGAGCTCTGCTCCCCACTCTTTCAAATACACATGCGTCTGTGTGAGTCTGTACACGTGTGCACGTGCACACACACACGCACACAAATAAGAAACAGAAGTTCTGTATTAGCACTTTCTTCTGAGACAAACAATTCTGCCAAACCACCAATACTGAATTCTTTCCACCCCCACAAGCTTCCACTACTGATAAGTCTAAGAGTAGCATTGAACAAACAAGTAAGGGTTGTGTACATGATTTCCTGTTATCGATGGCAGGCTTTGAATGTGGCATAAGTTGACAGATGTGTGCACAGAACAAAACAAGATGTACCACATAGTTTTGGTCCACCAAAGTTCAGTGCTTTTTCTTTTCTTTTTTTTCTCTGTTGCTGAAAAATGTTATTTTGAGATGCAAAAGAGAGAGCATATGTTTATGGGTGTTTTGTTTAGAAAATCTGACATGCCATAAGAATATGTTTGTCAATTCTATCATGGTTTTCTCCCACATGCTGGTGATTGGTGGCTGTAGCTGAAGCAAACTGCAATCATGGTTTCTAAAATTGATAGTCAGGGGACATACGGAGACAGTGGAAAAGTCAGTATGTCCATTTTAGTGAGCATTTCTCCAACAGTAGTTGGAGTATTAACATTTTCATCAGGATTTTTAAAGGCTGGGATTTGTTCTCCCAACTCTTTTCTCCTAGTGAAGGTCATTTAAATGTAAGTGTAAAGCAACTTTTTGAAAAAAAAAATGTATCTGCAAGCAGGCAGCTGGCAGCAAGAGAAGTAAATAAGCGCAATCACAGATGTCTTCATCATGTAACACTGAGAGCAGAGAGAATTGTTTAGATGAGATTAGAGTCATTCCACATTTCTGCAAACTTGAAACGATTTTGTAGGCCAGGCCTACATAGTGTGCCTGTGATAAGCCCAATAAGAACGAGGCATCAAATTGATAGATCAAGAGAGGAATGTTGACATTCTTTTGCTGCTATATGGATGCTTCCTAGTTTCTTGAGAAGGCAGAGCTTTCAGACATGACATAACAGTACTGACTAATCAGTAATTCCGTATGGTGCAGAATTTTAAGAGAGAAAATAATGTAGATAGGAAAAGTAACCTGCAAGGTGTGTTTATATATACATACATATGTACATATAAGTATCTATGCAACGGAAGAAAAGAAGTCTGGAAATTCTGGAAAATATCTACATGTAAATTCTCATCAGATTGAAGTTTGCCACGTGAATCGGTAGCAAAATGAATGTCATGAAATAGAACAAAGAAGTAATACTTTCTGTAAGCTTCTCTTTCAGCTGTACCTGGAATATCTTATTCAGGTTAGGATGCAGGGACAAGAACAGTAAAATTGCTCGGAAGTCAGGAATATTAAGAATCAGTAAGTAAGTAAGTAAGTAAATAGCAAAATAGCTGAACCTTTTACATGACAGCCCTGGAGTGACATGCAATATTAAACTGTGTTTTTAACCCTTTGTGTGAAGGTGAATCCTCCTTGAGAAAAGTTCTATTAACAAAAATGTTCAATTTTACCTTTCTAATAATCATCTTGTTATAACAGATATTTTTCACTGTCAAGCTGAAGAATATTATTTCATAAATATTTAAAAAATAACTAGCAGAAGACATGAAGATGAATAATAAATCCTTCTACAAGTAGAATAGGAGCAAGAAGGTTACCCGACAGTCTTTAGACAAACTGGTCATCATAGCTCCTTTGGAAAACATATCTGCAAACAAGCAGAAAAGACAAAGTGAAAAAATCTCTTCAGAGATTTTTGAAAGAGAAATCCACTGTGGATTACTAAATCCTTAGAAATCTCATATGGTTCAGGCCAAGCCTTAGCTGAAAGGTCTGGGGGCCATGATGTCTGTTTTTCCAGTTTTTTGGCTGTTATCTTACTGATCTTCATAGAGACACAAGAGGGTGTTTAACTCAAACTAAAACAAACTGATTCCTACATAAAAAAATGTTAATATTTTCAGATTCACATAATGTCAAAAGTAATAGCATTATTTCAGTTGTCTTTGCTATTACAGTTTCAGGAAGGACATGAACAATGCTTCATCAGTGAGTGAATAAATGTCAGATAAACCCAAGAACATATCACCTTATGTTTAATGCTAACACAAGACTAAAGATATAACAAGGCATACAAGAAGAAAAATTTATTCAGAACAGCTATCTTTGTATTATTTTTGGTCCCATTAGACTAAAAAAATCATACAATCTATTTCAATATAAATGTTTCATTAATGATTTAACAACATAAATAGTAGGAAATTATTAGGCCGTCATTAAAGATTTTTTTTCTCCAAATTAAAAGGCTAAACATTAAACAATATATAGGCAAAAATTACTGATGGGTAAAAATTCTAGATTCCAGTTATCTTATTTGAGCATTAAGCTAATTCAGATTAAGTTAGCAGCTAATGACAGTTAACTTTCCAGAAATTAAAGTCTTCTCATGCTGTTACCACTAATTAAAAGTTGACAAGATAAAACTACATGAAGATATAGTAGGGACTCTTTAAGAGTAATGAACTGGGATTGTTGCATTACATAAATGGCTTTTAAAATAAGTTGGTATTATGACTACCTTGTCTACTCCTCAGAGTTTAATTAGCTTGTATGATATTACGAAGAAACTGGAGAACTAATTGCCTGACATTTAATGTACTGTATGCTGGACAGAACAGATTGAAGGGTAAATCCTGTTAAAAATTATAGTGGATGCCAGTCACCATATTATGTGACACTATACCATAATTTGGAGAATACATTGTTAAATGAGGAAAATCAGTATATCTATTATTATAGCTGAAATCAGCATGCAGGCACACTATTGTCTCTAGTAATTCTTACTTAAAACACCATCAAATTGATTGTCCTATCTCACAGTCAAGCAAATTAGCCTTTATAACAGTTAAAAAAGGCATGGTTGCCACCTCCATAGATACAGCTAGCAGGAGCTGTATGCCTAAGTTAATTACAAACTGATGGCCAGAAACATAAAATTATTGTAGCAGACTATAGGGCTACAATATGCTAGGGCAATCCTTTATAATTCTGGTAATTATGTGCATTTAAGTACATTTATGTATTCATATTTATGCACATTACTTTGACTCACCTCTGCTTAAAGTGGTACTGTGCTCCTCAAATACAAAAGTCTCAAAGTAATCTGTATATCAAAAAAAAAATAAAAGAAGGGAGCACAATAGTGCAAACGGATCAATAGTAATTTGTATTTATTTTCCCTTAGATTACACAACAGAAAAGAAAAGAAAAAACATGCAATGGAAGTAATTTTCTTTTGTGCGAAGCTTTGCACGTGCAGATGTGGCACTTTGGGACCTGGTTTAGTCCTAGACTTGGCAGTGATAGGTTAATGGTTAAACTTGATGATCTTAAAAGTCTTTTCCAACCTAAATGGTTCTGTGATTTTGTTCTATGATTCTATGCCTGAATGGTGATGGCCAGACGTAAAATTGAGTGGTGGTAAGTAAAAGAGCATTTGACCTTCAGCTCCTACACTTCACTGCAATCTACGTTTAATTTTTATCAGGAGAGAAGATGAGCTTTGTGGGGAAAATAACTCTTACTGACAGAAAACTTGAAAAACTCTATCAGTAATGCCTGAATTTAGAGAAAAGTAAAATCTGTAACTTCTGTTTCACGTTAAGAGCTCTCTCTAAGCTGTAGCTGAATTCAGATTGCTCATTATCTTGCCACATTAAAAAGATAAGTAATAATATGTTCTTTTGTGTAACCATCTGATGAGCCTACTTTGATGACTGTTTCCAATAAACCAGCATAATCTCCATGAAGAAAGAGAAAGTCACATGTAAATCTCATTGTACTCTTAAAAAGGCATACACATCCCTTCATCTACCCACTGTGTAGTTGGTAAGATTCAGAACTCATTAAAGTGCAGAATTACATTTCTGTTGACTTCTGTTGACTTCCTTATATGCATGAGGCACATAAAATCTCTGCCCTGCAATAATTGTATTGCAACTGTTATTCTGATTTTCAAGCTGCTTTGAAATATGTTTCCTATCTTGGCAGAGATTAGTCTAACTTACTGTCCGCTACTCAAACTTGGGTTTCAAATTATACTAAAAGAATACCCTTTGAAAAATGGATTAACTAGTGCTGCAGGTATTTAACAAATATTCTTTCAGTGCCATAAAGCACTGGGGGTTTTTAAGCTGTCAGCCAGAGACGCACTTATTACTATGAATAATAGATAGAGTTTTGAGATAATTTCTATAAAATAAAATAAAATAAAATAAAATAAAATAAAATAAAATAAAATAAAATAAAATAAAATATCCTGTATCTGTAAGACATTGTTCCTGCAGAGAAGAATGCCAAAGACAAACTAACTTGATAGCATTCTGAACTTGACAATTAGAACTGTTTTAAGAATATTTGTTAAATTATTTACTTGACACATTCTGCAATTATTTTTTCCCCATGGTAAAATGCTTGAAAAAGCCAGTATTTTTGTCCTTGGCTAAGTTCTTAAAACACTAACATTTCTTCGGTGTTAGAGACCCCTAGATATATCTAAATGTTTGGAGCAATCAATATAAATATGTTATTTGTGCTACAGAGCGAGATTGAAGCTTATTAGAGATACCCAAATAGATAAAACAAATCTTAAGTTTTAATTAAAAAACATTTTATTTGGCACAAAGAGAGACTACAATAGGTAATGGGGTGAAAATAAGTTTTGAGTTACGTTCACACTATGTGTATTAACACCCTGCTTAAAAAAAGAGGGACCACAATCTCAGCATCTTTAGAATTTAGTGAAGCTATTACCATCTGATGCCTCACCCTTCAAGTTTGTTTGGGTTATATGATTCTTTTAGGCATGAAAGTTAGTACTGAAATCACAGAATCATAGAATCATTTACATCAAAAAAGACTTTTGTAAACATTAAGTCCAACCGTAAACCTAACACTGCCAAGTCCACCACTAAACCATGTCTCTATTAATCATTTTTGAGGTGCATGTAGATTTCAGAAGAGGGATCTTGAGGATCTTTCCTTAAGGAAAGACTTCTATTTAAGAAATCTTTGCCCTAAGAAAAATCTTCCCAGACATATGGAAAAATGAGAAGTATTTGAAGAGCTTTTTGTGAAAAATGGATGCAATTCTTCATAATCATAGAACCACAGAATGGTTCCGGAAGGAACCTTAAAGATCACCTAGTTCCAACCCCTCTGCCATGGGCAGGGATACCCTCCACTAGACCAGGTTGTCCAAAGCCCCATCCAACCTCCCCTTGAACACTTCCAGGGGTGGGGCATCCACAACTTCTCTGGGAAACTTGTTTCAGTGCCTCTCCATCCTCATAGTGAAGAATTTCTTTCTAGTAACTAATCTGAACCTATCCTCTTGCAGTTTAAAGCCATTACTCCTTGCCCTATCACTACATGTCCTTGTAAACAGTCCCTCTCCAGCTTTCTTGTAGGCCCCCTTCAGGGACTGGAAGGCTCCTATAAGGTCTGCCCAGAGCCTTCTCTTCTGCAGGCTGAACAACCCCAACCTTCTCGGCCTGTCCTCATAGGAGAGCTGCTCCAGTCTCTTATCATCTTTGTGGCCCTCCTCTTAACTTGCTCCAATAGGTCCATGTCCTTCTTATGTTGGGGGCCCCAGAGCTGGACGCAGTACTCCAGGTGGGGATATCACGAGAGCAGAGCAGAGGGGCAGAATCCCCTCCCTCAATCATGCTGGTCATGCTTCTTTTGATGCAAGATTAAAGCTTGTAACAGATACTCATGAGGAATTCAAACTCATGTGAACATCTTATACCACATGAGAAGTTGTTTTCAAAAGCATTTAATGATTGAAGAGACAGATTGTGAAAGAGTAGGAGACTCCAAATGTGCGAAGAAAAGAAAACAAAATACATCTCCTCTCCTTTGTGGTTCCAAATATCTAGAGATGGCAAACAACGGTCATTGTTGAAGACACTGAATGTAACCTGGAAAGAAGCAAACACAGGGTAAGACTGAGAAGACATGAAAACCAGAAAACAGTACAGGAAACTGCAGGGCTGCAGACAACACAAAACATTTCACTTCACAAGACATAATCCTGCTTAATATACTCAGGACCTCATTACGGAAGTTTCCAACTAACTGGAAGGAATGACCAAGTAAGGCTTCTTTCTAACATACATTTCGAGATAGTCTCAAGTCAAAAGTAGTTTAGCTGCCTTCATATTTTCTGTAATAAGTGGAAACAAGCTACACAGTATATAAATTCAAAGAACTGCAGAAGACTTTATCGAACTGAGATCTGCCTGAGTATTTGAAACTAAGCTTGAAAGACTATATAACAGTTTCCAGAAGTCTGTGCTAGAGGTCTCATCAACTGACTTCTGAAAATAATGCTCACCACTAAGAAACACGATTTTATCAGCAAGTTAAAAATAAACTAATGAAATATGATGTAATAACTTGTTTATATCTTTACATTGTAATTTTTAAATTAGCAGCATATCCAGAAAATATATATGTATATATGTATTTATATATAAGTATTTGTAAGTATATATAGAAGCATGTATGCATACTCCTGAGATTCCTTTATTTAGGTTCTGTCTGAAGATTCAAAATAAATACAATTATTTGATTCAAATGTTTTTCCCTCTAGGTAATGTCAACAAAACATTTTAAATATAATTATATGCATGTCTAATTTCTATTTCTAAATGGAAAAATGACAATAAAATACTATTCTAGAAATGTAGGTCTATTGTGATTGTACACTTGATGTCTCATGAAAGGTGAAAAATGCAGCAAGTATATATACTTTAAACCAATGTTATAGAATATTGGGGGCAACATTTTGTCTTTTGATACACTGCAACCTTCTGGAGAATCCCCTCCAGAACTCAAGGATTAACAAATAATAAAAGGTATTTCATTGCTAAGAATCCATCTACTGACACACAAAAGTAATTACTAAAAGCATTGTGTAACATACTGTTATATTTTTGGATTTCATATTAGGTCAGAACAGCAAGTTTAGACGGAATTTTATTTTTTCGGTAAGTGCAATGAATAGTTTATACTCACACCACTAGACAGAAGCAAGAGACCTCTCATGATATTAAAGTGAGATTTTAAAAGAAAATTATTAGAACAAGTTGGTTTTCTGTTTTTTTTCAGTAAGTAGTGTTACTTCTAGAACTTCTAATAGCAAAGACTTTGGGATTCAGTTGCACATCCTTTTCTTCTTTCTATAAAATTAATGCAGTTAGTAAATTTTTGAATAGTTAAAATAATAATCATCTCAAATCAGTAACATTTTAACATTTTGTAAGCTTGTTTGCCTGTCATTGTTGAAAACCAAACCTTTATTTTTGCTGAAGCACCAGTTGCATTAACAAACAACTAAAGAAAATCCATAAGATCGAAGGCCTTCAAGATCCCTGAATTTAAATATGATTTCCCATCTTCCTCATTGTCTCTCAGAATCTTATCTCTCATGATAAATAGCGTTCTAGCTTTGCAAAGTCCTTGTGTGCAGCTGTTAGTCACAGTGCTTGGAAGACACCGACTAAAGAAATGCTGTAAAAAAAATGCATGAAGGAAAATGAGATTAAATCTGTAACAAAGCTTTGTTACGATTAATACTCTCCTATCTCCAGTACACACCCTTTTTAAAACGACATGGAACCAATTACCATCAGGACAGACAATTAAGCTGGAAAAATAGTAGGGTTGTGTCATGAAATGAAAAAAAAAAAGAAAAAGAAATTCAAATTTATGTTTAACACTTCATCATTCCATTCGTACACTAAGCATAGTATGTGCTATCTTTACTGAAACAGCAGTTAGATTTGTACACTTTTTGACTTCTTTTTTGAAAAAACTGTCCCAAATGATAGTACCTGCAGTTAATCTGAATTCTTGAACAGAGCTGTAGTAGTCTGTATTTATGTTTGGCATAATGGTTTGCTATGGAAAGTTACTTCTTAAACGTTTTATTTACCAGAGAAATAGAAGTAGCTGTTTCAAACCCATTCACAACTCCTGCGTAATCACACAAGGAAAACTAAAGAGAACTAGGGATGTAATCAAGTCAAAGCTGGCAACAGAACAGATCTTATAAATACTGTAAGATTGCTTAGATAAATCCATATTTGAGCATACAAGACATTCTTTTGGAAAAACATAACTATAAATAAAAATACTGATTACACTAGCAAAAAGCCTATCTAAAAATAGATGTTCAGTGTCATTCCTCAATAAGAAGATATATTCTTCTGAAAGACTCCTGGAGGATTAGTTTTGGTGCAAGCAAGAGGAATTACAAACTTTCGGATTTGGCTCCTAACACATTTTCTCCTTTGAACCTGCAGAGAGTTGGGGGAGAGGGGAGCGGAGGGAAGGAAAAGGGAGACTTGGATTGACACTCATACCTGTATTCCAGCAGTTTAAAAATTTAGGATTTCGAGGTGCAGCATATTGTTCCAGCGGTGGAAACAACACATATCTCACTGAAATGGCAGGGTGATGCCTGGAACGAGAAGACTTACACAGACTTGATATCTCTTTCTTGAGATTTAACCAAAACAAACCACCTCTTTCAGGGCATGCCTGAACTAGGTAGGTAATTCCCTCATTGACCGCTGAACTCCTCTCTGCTGGCAACACAGCAAACTGCCCAAGCACAATATTTGTACATGGTCCAGAATAGTCTCAACCAAGTGCAAAACAGATTAGAAAAATAGGCACATAAATTCCCTGTGAGGTCTCATGCAGTACCTACGCTCCAAAGATGTTTAACGTATACTGATAGGATCAGAAATGTAGGAAAAATAATTCAAAGTTACTTTCAGGATACAAAATCCAGGATGCCTCACTCCCTACTTGTGAACATCCACCTGGATTGATTGTTCAGTAAATGTTTGCCAAATAACTCTGATTTCTTTAACCATATTTGTGCAACACTGTTTGCATGCTACTAAAACGAGGAGGACCTTCTTCCTTTCTATGTATGAGTTTAGTGATTATCAGCTTTTATAACTGATGAGTTAGTTAGATTTTTTTGGGGTGGAGGGAAATCCCAAGATAATTGTGTATTGCCACAGCAATTTTAGTTTTGCAACTGAAGTAGGATGAAATTTAAGTGGCCTCCTACTGCTTCCCCAAGTTTGTTTGCTTGTTTGTTTTGGAATGTGTGCGTTTTTGTTTCTCTTTTTAAGACTTTATTTATACTTTTACAGTGTTTTTGCATTCCAGTCTCTGATATACAGCACACTAAATGTCTTTTACCAGGACTCACAAAAAAAATCGGGTTAGAACACTTTAGAGTAAAAAATCTGCATTCTTTGACTTCTTTTTGAACAGATTCAAACTCATCTCCTAAAGAACACGGTTAACAGCTCAGCGTCATATGGGATGGACAACTCCAAAAACTGCTTACGTATTTTACTTTGAAGAATAATTTGTTAAAAGAATTATAAGATTATGATTCAAGACTGCTCATTCCCTGCTAAGCAGCTTAAGCTTATCTGTTCAATACAGTCTTGTCAGATGGTTGTGAACCTGCTCTTCTCTGCACAACATATTGGCATACTGCTGATCTAAACCTATCAAGGTTTTGCTTGGGGTTTTTGTTTGTTTGTTTCAGAGTGTACTTCTACTCACAGTCCTAAGAAGATTTCATGTAGACGGACATACCAATTTTCAATCCTGTGTCACGTTGACTAGGTTTTCAGTGAAACATCAGTGCTTACTGTGCGCTATTATTTTCCCTGCACGGTTTTTTGGTGGGTTTTTTTTTTTCTTTCTTTTATTTATCTGTCTAGGACATTTTTCTCTTAATACGCACGGGTTGCAATCCTATGTCTCAATTCCTATTTTGAGGTGTAACATTCATTTTTACACCTTCTTTTGCATTCAGCCCATGAACTAAAGAGCAAATGGCAGGATCACAGCAATCCAGGTTAGAAAAATGAAGAGATGGCAGGAAACGTGAAAGTTAATCTCAGCATAGCTGATAAAGTGATTATTCTTTAATAAATTTGAACACAGTTCTATTAGTGATAGGCTATCTGACTACTAATATGAAGAAATTAATTGAGTAAACTAATCAAGACTTTTGTAGCACATTGTTGAATTGCTTGTAAAATGCCAGACAGTATACCTCAAATAATGCAAGTGACGTCAAACCACGTACTCAGATGAGCTGTTAAATGAAATTACTCAGATTCTGCTGGAAAGAATGTATCTTGTTCAAATGAATATTGTTTTCCATTTTGAAGGGAGATGGAAAAGGAGGCATGAATTAAGACAAATTCACAATATTTTCAGCAAGTTGAATCATAAAGGAAAATGTCTGTCTAACATTATTGCTCCTTGTTGTTCTACTAACAGGTTATCATGGATTTTTCACAAGTGAATGAAATTTCAGAATAGCCCAAATTAGTCTATCACTAAATAAATCTATCATTCTTCAGTACTTATCTGAGAAATGCACCTATATCTTGGGCAAGATGATACTAGACAACTCTGTTTCTCATGGTGCACAGCCTCTACAAAACTTCAGAACTGGTCAGGCCCTCGTATTTCTTACCCTCCTAAAGACACTGTAAGAATTTCTGAAGAGCTGCAGGAGCCAGCAGTAAACATCAGGGGAGGTTAACACTGCCAGGACTATCATACAAAACCAGCCAGACAGACTCTGATCTCAGTTTCTTTGGAAGAAATCCAGTCGAAAACAATGGAGTTATGTTGGATGTGTAGTGCTATAATTGAGATCTGACTCTCTCCTGCAGAATTTAAGCGTGCCTGTTTAAATGAAGTTTGGAACGACTCTATAGGACTGGCTATACAGCTGCAAACACAAAATGGTATCTACTACTCCAAGTGTCCATATTTACTTCAGAATCTTATCAATAGTTGAAACTTTGGCACACAACTGCACTTGTTTGATGACAGCCTATATTTTCCAGGGTACTTTAATTAGTTATGTACGTGTATAATCTGTACTTGACCATCTGATGAAATTATGCCATTAAAAAAAACACATTGTTGGAACATACTTTAATGTTAGTCCGCCAGAACAAATTTCTGACCTGGAAGTCTTTCTATAAATAAATTAAAGGGTAAAATGAATTAAAATTCATATTTTTAAAAATAAAATAATTAAATGTGCACGGAAATGGAAAATTGGAACGATACTTGGATTAAATTATCAACCATACTTATTTTTTCTTTGATAATATCCAAGAGGAATAATTTTATTTATGTACTTTCTGTTCTACCAGACCTCTACTCCTTTTAAACAAAGCCATACATGGGTTGAAGGCAGATCTATTTGTCACAGGTATAAAACAGAAAATGTCCATACTGTTTGCTGAAATGTGTCATTACATAGAGTTGCTAAAACATAATAGTGAACAGCTTGAGGTTCAGGTACCTCTGTCTTCTAAAAGCGAGTTGAAAATTAAGTCAGCATGGTTTGAGAACAATGTTATCTACGTATTTGAAATTAATTAGATAACTGAATAAATTCTAGCAGTGGAATATAGAAATGGGTAAAATAAGCTTGTTAATTCAATGTATTATGGCAAACCTGTGGTTTTCATTCCTGCTCTGGATGAAATTAGAAGCTGCAATTAGCAGTAATCACAGGAGTTTTTGCACTTCAGGACCACAAAACTCTCAGCAATTTGAGATCTTTGACACTTGGGCACTGCAATAGTTACAATTAGGATCGTTTATTTCACCATATAAGAAGGGAGCAAAATTATCTTTGGAAAACATTTGACACAATTTGGATGGCACTTCTGAGCACTAACAAAAGCTACAATAAAACTTAATTTGAACTAAATTGAAAGACAAAATATGAAAAGATAATAAAGTAAAGTGCATTTTGATTTATGCTTGCGGGTTCTTTCAAAACTATGCCAGATTTCATGGATACCCAAGTATGAGAAAAGCCTATTACAAATATGCTCTAAAAGCAAAGGCTGTAGGGTCTCAAGAGTGAGTAATATGACCCATTCAGTCACGTGAATGCCTAATGTTTCTGTTTCTAATTTGTTTATATTTTTGTTCTCAACAACATTTCTTTGAAGCTCTTCTCTGTATAAATGTTTGTATGGATTCCCCTTTCTATGCAGTGGTTGTAGCATGTGACTGAATTATATTTCTGAATTACTTTTTCAGCTTTATGTATTCTTAGATACAAAGATCCCATTCTATGCCCATTGTTCTGCTGTGAAGTGGGAAGGAAAGCTTTAACCAATATTCTGGTGTCAGGATATGAGGGAGTAGCTAATGTTTCTGATGTTGAAATAAAAGAAATATTTCTCATTTAGATTATTTCCTTCCTTTCTGCACTCATTTGTTTAATCTAGTTTTTAGTTTGAAATTTATTTTGTGTGAAATGAACACAAATCCAAAATTTTCACCAAATTCACTTTTGAAACTTACCTGTGGTGTATCACACTTTAAGATGTAGTCAATATAGTTCCAGAAACTACAACTAACACCATGCCCCTTTTCACTTTCCACTTGAAACACTGGAGTGAGAGAACTAAACAGCTGCTTCTATAAGAGATGCTGCTGAGTTTCTGCTGAATGATAACAAGGTGAACTTTGTCCTGTCCATTATGGACACGTTTCTTTCCTGTAAGAAATTGTGAGACAGACCACAGGTCCTAATTAGGAGTAAGAAACTTGGGTAGCAAGAATAAGTTTGAAATAGAATATCATTATCTGTGATGGGAAAAGGTAGGAAAGCCAATTTTCCTCCAAAATCCTAACAAGGCTCCAAAGTTTATTGATTTTTCTTGCCTGGAGACTCGAATCACAAAGGAAATAAATCTTAACCATTAATGCAGTTAAACTATCCTTAAGCTCCACTGCAAACCATCTGCAAAATAAATCTCCCTCTCAATTACATATATATATCTAAGAAAAGTCTTAAAAGGTTCACTACCCAAGTGTATGTACATTGAACAAACAGATGGAGAACACTGCTAGGCCGCAAAATACATCATACACTGTAAAAAGTTTATACCCTGAGAGCCTGCCAACCTAATTAATTTCCTATATAGACTTCCCTGTCCCTTACTTCCCATCCAACAGTTCAGGGGAAATGCTAGGCTTTTCTGCATTTGTACCCTTCAGGTTCAGAAAGCTATTGTAAACACTGTTGAAACCTTGGTCTTGCTCGGCACTAATGAAGTAGCATATTGGCCTCACACTAACTTTGTTAAAAAGTGCCGTAATTAGGCCAATTTTTAATCACTCTGTAAGTAATATTACTAAAGTTATTCAGAATTAATAAGGGGGGTGGTGGGTTATAGCTTCTTCTTTGATCAATCCATTCCTTTTTTTTTCCTTTCATGTAACACAGTTAGGAAACAGGAAAGTACACTGACAAACATTTAATCTGGAAAATTTGTTTCATATCCCTAGTCTGTCCAGTAATAAATTAAATTAAGATATTTTACTCTTGCTTTCTAAAAGTAGCATTTGATTCTTTAGATTTCACTTAGATCTTGCATGTCCCATATGTTCTCCTACTTGGTCCCAACTCTTCAGTCTCTGTCAATCTTAAATGCATTTTCATTAACAGAAAGAGTGTTTTTATTTTGATCTCTATTCAATGTCTACTTAACTCACAATCGTGTAGTTTTTAATACCTTCCCATGTCAGTCATGTAACTGAATTTTAAGTGAGGCAAAAATATTTTTCAAACATTTAAGAAGCAGTTAGCATATCTTTGTTGTTGCTATATTTATGAATTATTAGCTTTTAGTAATTCAGCCCAGAATATTCTACGTCGACCCCAATTCCCATTTCAGAAAGTTGTAATACGAACAACATAATTTTGCTGCTGTTTATTGATCCAGGTTTGAGCTCTTTGAGCCCAGCTGATTTTTCTGTTTGGCTGTAATTGATTAGCACAGAAATTACATTCCAGCTGAGTATTTAGTGAGCAATTAGATCCTGCATTTTATTTTGTTAGTGTTTGAACTGTCTGAAATATTAACTTCACATTCACCAAAATCAGACAATGAGTCAGTCATGGATCCTGAGTTAAAACTAAGAATATTTCTGATGACTACCTCGTAAGTTTCTATCACTTCCTGTAGAATAATAATAAAAAAATCTTGGAATACATATGAAACAAAAGTGAACTATGAAATGCTATTAACAGCCTGGGATTGCTGCAAAGAAAATTCCATTACCTTGGAAAAAAATCAAACATTCACAGCTATAATTGTGAAATTATCCAAACTTTCATATTCATGTACTTGCTCTGCTGAGATGTTAGATGAGAAGTCTCTTAAAAGCTTTCATTTCTATTGTTTCATGCTCTGACCAGTAAAAGCTCTATAAGATAATTTAGTGTTTCGTTAAAGGACCAATATTAATTTCCTTCCTGTCCTGTTGATATGTTACTACAATTTTGTGTATGTTGCCCCACCAGGGGGTTAAATGAATGATATGCCCTTGTTATTAGTCACTTAATATTTTATTAAACTTTCTGTTGCCCTGTGCTTTAGCTAGATAAAACTTAGAAATACACTAAAATAAACTAAAACTTTCTGTCTGTTTGACTTTTTCACACTGCACCAGAGTTTCATGGGCAATTGTTATCCTGAAAACTACCCAAGTCAGGCAGACATCTGACAGAGAATATGTTGTATTCTAATTACCACAGAGATGCTTGCAATTTAAATATAAGAAATGGTTTATTATAGTGAGCATGTCAAATGTAGTGGTATCCAAAATAAAATCCGTATTTGGAGTCAGTTTGTCTGGTACAAATATGATTTTAACTTTCTAACAGTGATGGCTTCCATATGATGCTGGAGATGATCAGAATAAGAGGGATGAGGAAATAACTGGCTGGAACAGACCTTTGCCTTTCTTCTTGATAAAAAAAGTTTTAGCAGATGCCTATTCAGAAGGAAATCTTCCAGCATTCTGGAAATGATGCACTTTAACTGCCAGCGATAAACATTATAAGAGAAAAAGGTTTTATATTGACTAGTATTAAGGGACATTTATTTAAATCCTCACTGCAAGTTACTTGTCTTAAAGTTAGAAGTATATCTAGAGGAATAAGTCATAATATTTTAGCTATTATTTGACAGCCCTAAAATGAAATTTCTCTACACTGTAGAAATTTGGTTTTTTCCTTGTTCTTGGACTGAATCATTTCTAGATGGGGGGAAACTCGGAAACCCTTCTTTGTGAAATGGAAAGCATAGTTCTTCAATGGAACATGAGAATCACATTGAACTTGACAGTTTCCATGGCATGATGCCACAACTATTACCATTGAGCCAGGAGAAGACTGTAGCCAGTGGAAAATGGAAAAGAGATTTTTCTCATCAAGTTGTACAGGAGTCATGATAATATAAAAGCAAAATAACAGTGGATTTGGCTTCTAGGTATCTAGAAAGTGGATGTGCTTCCACTTATTAAATGTACTTGTGGAAGGAGTAATGCACAGCTGTAACTGAACAATAATTTGTAGGAAAGTTTATAGTTTAGCAACACTAGAGTGAGTAATTTTATTCATTCTTGTTTCAAAGATGAAAAAGTATTCTGGGGACAGTTAAAGATTACTTTTTTCAGATCTTGTTACTTCCTGCCATATCACAGCTGAAAGAGGTTTAACTATGTTGCTAGATTTTATCTTAGAGTAGTACTGGAAGAAGAAACAGTGGTCAGTGTTTCTGCTAGAGGTTGCTTCAGAATGAGATATTTTGATTAAAAATAAGAATTCTTAATAATGTGTTTTGTCCTGTTACAGAATAAATGTTTCTAATGAAGTGATTACCTCATGAGGATTCTCTATTAAATGAATGATCTCAGATAAGTAATCTGTGTTGAATAATGCTGCAAAGAGGTGTATTTCAAAACAGATAACTTTATCTTGTTGAAGACAAGTACTCATGAAGAATCAAGCCTAAAGACAGTTGACATAGCTAGCTTTCCTGACTGTCTTGGCAAAAGAGATCCAGTGCTTCCTAGGACCTTCAACAGCCCTCTCCCCTCTCAGTGAAGGCAAACCCAGATTTTTTTGTACAAAGCATTTCAGGTTCAATGAAACTGGCATTTTTAAATGAAACTCTGCTTTGTAACGAAAAAAATGGAATGTTACAATTTGAAATGTAAGTAGTACATAAAGCAAACTGTACTGCTCCGTCTTTTTTTCCTGACTGAGAGATGAACACTTAAGTCATGTAAAAAACTCAGACTAGTTTTTCAACATGCTGAACTTATTGCTGTCACCATTTTAAAGTAAAATGTACAACTGGGAGCAAGTATGAAAGCCCTCCAAAACTCTGTTTCAGGTTTATGTTTAAGTTTAAACATAAACCCCTAGAGAGAGGCAATAAAGGAAATAAGCCCAGACCAGTGAATTCAGTTCAAATAATCAGTCTTAATGGTAAAACTGATGGTGTCAGAGGTTGCAAGGTGAGCTGCAGCCAGAGCAGCTGCAGGTCTGGCTCCACCAATTCATATTTCTTTCGAAGGCAGTCTGAACTCTGCCTTTTCTAGGAAAGTCATAAGCAACCTTCATTTCTGACTGTGCCATGCAACCAGTCAAAAAATTATCCATCCTGGACATCTAACTATTCTATGTGCTCCCTGAACATCAATCTGTATCTGAGTCCTTCAACTTGAGTATATTTAATGGGTCACCCCATGGAAAGAAGATGCTGAAGCAAGTGAAAGGTGTGTAAAGGCAGCGCATCCAGACTTGAGCATGACCCTCAAGCTACTTCTGCTTTACATTATAGTGTCAGAGAATGTTCATCTGAACATCTTACTTGCTTCTTGATCCCCTCAACTAGGGGACAAGACTAGGACAACTTTAAAACTAGTAAGAGGTATTTAACTGAAAGATTAACAAGACCAGAACACAAGAAGGACTTAATAAAAATAAAATAAAATAAAATAAAATAAAATAAAATAAAATAAAATAAAATAAAATAAAATAAAATAAAATAAAATCAGGTACTATATTGTTTTGCTTATTCATAAGGCTGGCAGGTTTTCTGAAGCCTAAAGAAATGATGACTTTCTCTTGAGTAAGATAATGGGATGAACTGTGCAGACAGTTTAAATCCAAAACTGTGTGACTATCATCATTTCTTAGAAGGTGAGAAGAAGGAAGGATTGTTAAAAAATTATTGTTAATATAACTGAACAGCAGATTGACAATTATTTGCACTTATAAGATGGTAAACCTGGACTAGGAAAGGTGTATTTTTTTTCTTAAACATCCTTTAACCTGTACTCTAGGAAATGTAGAATTATAAGTGGGATGGTGAGCCTGTGAAAGCAACATACACACAGACAGAAACAGACTTCAGTTTCACAGAAAAGTTCTGGTATTCCAACTGTGTGTTTTAAATATTCAGCATCTTAGCTGCTTAGCTGCTAAGCAACAGCAACAACAATATTTACTCTGATGCAAATGAATTGAGTAGATGTGTTAAATATTAAAATCAATAATCTACTTAGATTATGAACTTGGGAAAAGTGCAGATGTTGTTAGTGGTGTTGTTTAACAAATGTGTTTTCCTGACATTCTGCTCCAAGTTCTATTCCCGCTGCCTACAGAAATAATCAGTTGTAACTATACAATTCCATGTTTGATTATTGAAATCATTGCTATATTTTAAGGATTTTTTTCTCCTTGTTCTTGGAAACAGTTTGAAAGCTTCTGCCTTTACCTGCACATAACTTTTCCCAGAACATTACCATGTCCTGTGACGGATATCTTTTCTAACATAACCAACAGTTGACTTTCCAACTGAATGGATGATGTACCTAAAATTAGTATAATTTAAAATTGGGGAATTAAGTCAGGGGATGGACAAAAGACTGGATCATAAGAATATAATCAATTAATATCTCTAAATACAGAGGTCTCACTGGAAGTCCTTCGCCTGCTAGTCCCAGGAGGCTAAGAAAGTATTCAGAAGTATCACTTGCCTTTTTTTCCCCTCTAGCCTGACCTGGTACAGCTTTTCCTAGAATGGCTTTTGATCCTATCATCTGCACATTAGTAAGGTCATGTGCAAAAGTGGCACAGTGTGCCTGAGTTAAAAGGTACATTCCCTTAAAGGACAAAATAGTCATGCAGTGCTGATGACTGGCACCTGATATTGGGTCAAGGAATATAAGTTTATATCTTCTAATGGGGCTCCATTGGAGCTGTTGAACTCCATTAAAATTCTGTGGGTTTAAGTGAAAAATAACTTTAAAAAAACCCAACACACAAAACCAAACTAACAACAATAAATAATCCAAAAACTACACAGCTTCTGTCGTGGTTTTACCCCAGCCAGTGGCTGGGCACCACGTAGATGCTAGCTCCGTCCCCCTCATTGGAAAGGGGGAGAGAATCAGAAGAGTGAAAGTGAGAAAACTCCTGGGTTCATGTACAAGAGTTTAAGGAGTGAAGCAAAAGCCGCGTGCACAAGCAAAGCAAAACAAGGAATTCATTCCCCACTGCCCATGGCAGGCAGGGGTTCAGCCATCCCCAGGGCAGCAGGGCTCCATCACGCGTAATGGTGACTTGGGAAGACATCACTCCAAATGCTGCTGCCCCCCCCTTCTTCTTCCCCCAAGGCCCTTATAAACCGAGCATGACGCCATATGGTATGGAATGTCCCTTTGGTCAGTTTGGGTCAGGTGCCCTGTCTGTCCCCTCCCAACTCCCCGCACACCCCCAGCCATCCCGCCGGAGGGCGGTGCGAGAAGCAGCAAAGGCCTTGGCTCTGTGTAAGCATCACCCAACAACAGCAAAAACATCTCCACTATCAGCGCTGCTTCCAGAACAAACCCAAAACACAGCCCCATACTGGCTACTATGAAGAAAATGAATTCTCTCTCAGCTGAAACCAGGACAGCTTCCAAAACTGGATTATTTGCAGTGAACTCAAAAGTCAATAGTATTATATCTGAAGAAAGTTCTAACCAAGGGATAGCAAACTTCTCTGTCCCATCAGCTGCAAACAAGCACCTTTTCAGGGAAAAGGGCCATTGAAAACATATGTTAAAAAGCAGATCTGAGGCAGAACTCTCAAATAGGTTCACTGATGGTAATGTCAATGGGACTTTATTAATTTAGTGGCAAAGATGTGAGTTCATCATGTCACTGGGAAAGACTACAAGAGTTTTGAGTGGGGACAGACATTCCTACTGTATTGCCTATGTGATCATTGAGTAGTGTGTGAGGCTTACACACTTCAACTGAAGATCCCATAGTAGAATTATCTGGTGAAAGCAATAGACACTCGTTGCTTGTTTCATTCCACAGCTTGAGATTTAGACTAATTAGCAAACTCCAAACTGGAGCAGTTTTAATACTTGCTCTGAGTGGTGTTCTTTTTGGTCAGCTTGGGTTGACAATGACCAATTCCTGTTCATATTTTCTAAGAAGAAAATATTCTTATTATTTTCTAAACTTTAATCTTTCATTTTACCTTCTTCTACTGATCTTGGCAATAAGTATGATTAAATGGACAAATGAAAAATTATATAAAAAAAGTATTTTTTGTCAGAATTTGAAATGTAAATATTTCATGAAACTTTCAAAATTTGAAACTATTTTATTACTTAAAATAGGTATATGCCTACAAACATTAGTTGGCTACATCCTATATATTCGAACTTCAAAAAAAAAAAGTCAACAATTAAATTAAGTACAAGTAATTAGAGGACAGTGCCAGGACCAGGAATGTAATCTAGAGAAAGGAAAAAAAAGGAATTTAGATTATCTGAAAATAAAGTAAACACACTTTGTTGAATTTCCCTACAGAATTTAAAAAGCTGGTCAAAGCAATGTCAAAAGCACTAGTGATTATCTTTGAGAACTCAATGACAGGTGAAATCCTAATAGACCAGGAAAAGAGCAAATGCTCTACCTTTTTTTTTTTCTTTTTTTTTAGATGAACCTGGGGAATTATAGATTAGCCAACATAACTTTGAAATGAAAAAATACTTTAAAAAGAAAAAGGAAGATCTAATTAGATGGGAGATTAGGTGATAAATAGGTCACATGAATTCACCAAAAATCATGGATTCTATCTCATTTCCAGCTTTTAGAGAATCAAAACAAGAAGGAATAAAGGAAAGGGGGAAAGACATCAACAATTTATCTTCACATTTGTCAGATATTAGATGCTACCTCGGATGGCATTTCTACCAAAAAGAAAAAAAAAAAAGAAAAAAA